>OX596217.1:9143192-9743192 GCA_951394215.1 Glyphodes perspectalis
AAGTAAAGAACTTTCAATTATATTTAGTAAACTATTTATACGAGAGATATGAAATAGCAAATTATTAGATTTGGTAACTTGGGATAACATCTCGTTCATAGCATTAATATGAGAGTTTAATTTAATCTCATTTTGATTCAGTTTAGAAATAGTTGAGTTAAAATTATTAATAGTAGATTTAACAATGTGAATATTATCCTTCATAAGGTTGTACATTTCAAATTCGCTCTTTTGGCATGATTGAATAGCAGCATCATACTTTCGAGCATCTTCAGCATCTAAGGTGCCGAAAAAGAATTTTAGAATTTCGCCACCGAATTCCAGAGATCTTTTGACCTTGGATGGTGTTTGATCGGAGATAATATGCGACAAAGATTGTAACTTATTAAAATTGGATTCGATCAAAACTTCTAACGTACTAGCAATGTCTTCGCATTGAATCAAGGTTTGAGATTGTAGTTTGTGACAAAGATTCAGAGATTTACGTAATAACATTTCAATAGTGTTAAGATAAGGTTCTATAGACATTATATCAATGTGCGTAACTATCTTCCAGTAATCATTATAAAAACAAATATTAGTAATAGGTTCGAAATAGATACCGGGGCTATTAACTATGGGGGTAATCTTCGTCTCAGCGTAGCATCCATAGCACAATGCCCTGTAATAATATAATAAAAGATAATATAACTAAAATAGTAAGATTAGGAATTAAGTTGTAGCAGGTTTTATCTCATTGGTATGATATTTTACATGTTTGCGACCTATTTGTAAGGTCACGTTATGTTTATTATGAACCTTTATTACTTTATAAGGGCCTTTCCATATCGGAGATAAGGCTTTGCGCAGTCTATGATGTTGTTTTAAATAAACTGTGTCTCCAGCTTTATAACTTGTACTGCGAGTGGACTGATCATAATAACGTTTAGAAGATTCCTTACTTTGAATTATATTTTGTATCGCTTTTTCGCGACTAAATTTCATACGATATTGTAAAGCTCGTATGTACTCGTTATAAGTGTTATTATCGTTAGTTTCGTAAAGGGAATTAGGAATGACGGGTTTATATCCGTAAAGTAGTTCATATGGGGTGAACTGCGTTGTACAATGAGGAGTAGTATTATAAGATAAAATGGCTGTAAATAAATAACAATGCCAATCGTTCTGATTTTCGCTAACGAATGACTTAAGGTATTCTTTGAATGTAGTATGTGACCGTTCAAGGGCACCGTTTGTTTGCGGATGATACGGAGTAGTAAACAGTGATTTTATCTTAAGTATTTCAGTTAGTTGTTTAAATAAATCTGAGGTGAAACATGTACCTAGATCAGTTAAGATGGTTTTAGGGAATCCAAATAGGGACATGAAGTGAACGAGATTTCGAGCGATCTCTTCACTAGTGGAGGTGACCATGGGATAGGCACTTGTGAATTTGGTAAGGTCATCTTGAAGTGTCAAGATGAACTTGAAATTTTGGAAACCAGCTTCTGGTAGTGGACCAACAATGTCGAGAGCTAAGCGTTCAAATGGCTTAGTTGAAGTAGATGTTATTTCCATAGGAGCTCGATTAGATTTACGTAAAGGTTTATTAACCTGACAAAGTTTGCAATTTTTGACATAGTGTTCAATGTCAGACCGCATACCTTTCCAATAGTAGGCGGCTTTAATACGATTGTACATGCGCTTTGTACCGGGATGACCCGCGATTGTGGAGTCATGATTTTCTTTTAATATTGTAGGTACTTCAGCTGGGGTAGGATAAATTAACTGATTTTTGTAAATATAAATCTTAATGTTTGTGTTATGAAAGATGTAAGAGATCATGTTATAGATCTTAGTATAATTTATCTTAGAAGATGGATCAGAGAAATCTGATATAGCGAGCTCAGTCGTATCTGGACTGTCTGTTAAGATTTTATTTCGTAGAGTTAGTAATAAGTTATAAATATCTTTATATTTAGTCTCTTCATAATGATATATTTTAGTGTATAAGAAATAGTAAGTTTTATTTTTGTCACTTAACACTTGAATTGTGAGCGCTTCGCGTTCGGGAAGTAATAAGCGTTCATTAACGTTCTCCAATTGCGATAGTATTTCTTCGCAATGTGGCAAAGAATAGTCGAAGTCTAAAGAGAAGGGACATGCGATAGATTTGATCTTAGTTAAGTGTAGGGGTTGACTACACTCTTCAATGCTAGTATCACAAACTGGTAATTTATTTACGAATTGAGATTTAAAGTATTTTTCATAGGCTAAGTTATTCAAGTTTTTTATATTTATAGCGTTAATAGGACAGCGGGACAATGCATCTGCATTGGAATTGAGACGACCTTGTTTATAGACTATTTCGTAGTCATATTCTTCTAGTTTAAGACGCCATCTGATTAATCTAGATCCAGGATCTTTATTATTGAAGAGCCAGACAAGAGGCCTATGGTCAGTGACGATCTTAAATTTGCGTCCAAAAATATAAGGTCTAAAGGTCTTGACAGCAAAGATGATAGCGAGAAGTTCCTTCTCGGTAGTGGAATAATTACCTTCAGGTTTGTTAAGCGTTCTGGAGGCATAGGCTATTGGCTTATCTTTCCCTACATCGCCTTGGGATAAGATTGCACCAATGGCATAGTTAGAAGCATCCGTCGTGATGATAAACGGAGCTGTGAAATCTGGATATTGGAGAAGAGGAGCAGTGATGAGCTTGTCCTTGAGGATATTGAAAGCTGTGTCTTGTTCGACTGACCAATTAAAAGCAACGTCCTTTTTTAATAATGATGTTAGCGGCTTAGTCAATTTGGAAAAATTCTCAATAAAACGGCGATAATAGCCAACTAGACCTAGGAAAGATTTTATTTGTTTGACGTTTGTAGGTACAGGAAACTTAGTTACAGATTTAACCTTCTCGGGGTTTGGAGAAACACCTTTATCGGTGATTATGTGCCCTAAATACGCGACTTCGCGACGTAAAAATTCGCATTTGTCGGGCTGGAGTTTCAAATTGAATTTTCGTAATCTGTCGAAAACGAGATGGAGTTTAGAGATATGATCGCTTAAGTTATGAGAGTAGATGATGCAATCATCGAGGTACACATAGGCATGTATGCCTTGTAACCCAGAAAGAGCCGTATTCATGAGCCTTTGGAAAGTCGTAGGGGCATTTTTCAACCCGAATGGCATTCTGGTAAATTCGTAGTGTCCAGAAGCAGCAGAATTTGTATTTACCGTGAATCCGGTTTTCGGCGCATCCTCGGCCTTCATCCTAATTTGATGGAAACCGCTAGAAAGATCCAGAGTACTAAAATACTTGGAATGACCCAACTGGTCCAGAATATCAGTAATAAGGGGCAGCGGATAACTCTCAGACACAGTGACGTCATTGAGGCGGCGATAGTCTATGACGATCCTCCATTTCTGTTTGCCGGAGGCGTCCATCTTTTTGGGGACTACCCATACTGGGGCACTCCAAGGTGAAATAGAAGGTTGGATGATGTTCTGATCCAACATCTTGCGGATTTGGGAGTCGACTTCCTCTTTGTGACATTCCGGGAAGCGATAAGATTTGACGTGGATGGGAGGTGCATCGCCAGAATTGATGGAATGCTCAATGGCATTAGTATATGATAAGGGTTCACCTTCCATATGGAAAATGTCTGTGTATTGAGAGCAACAATCTAGAAGTGATTTCTTCTCTTCTGAATTTAAATGAGAGCATCGAATGAGGTTAAGTACCTTCTGAACTCGATCTGATTTAGAAGTAGAAATAGAATTAATATTTGGATAAGATTCAGTGTTAAAATTAGTTTTTACCCAAGGTGTGATCTCTGCGCGATAATCTTTGACTTCGATATTCGAGTCTGTCGTATTTAAAATAGTAACATTAATTCGTTTGTTTTGTTTAATTGAAACAATGCAATTTGCGACGTAAACACCATCGCATATGGACTGATCTAATACGAGAGCTTCATTGTTATGATAGCGCTCGGGCGAGTAATTTGATATCGCGCACTCAATAACGGCTTCGGCACGCGCAGGAATAATATAAGTTGGTTGAATATAATTTATTGGTAATGAATGTCCGCGAATATTTATTAAATTAGAATCGTAATCGATGTTTGATTTAAAGTGACCTAGGAAATCACTGCCGATGATTCCGTCATAGTCTAAACTGACGTCATCCGTGACGACATGAAATTTATAATGGTATGACGTATCGGGACTTAGTATAAAATCCATTTGGAAAGTACCTAAGGTTTCTGAACAAGACTCAAGGCTATTTATGCCTTTGAGTTTAACAATTTCGCGAGACAATTCGGGAATAGTATTTAAGCTAGATTGTTTTATAAGGCAAATACTCGCGCCTGTATCAATAAGTAATCGTAATGAGTTAGTAGAGTAACTTGATTTTAAATATAAATGTGGCAGAGACACTTTTGATTTAGTAATGTTTGTTTCGAAGATAGGAATGGTATGACTCAGCTCAGTGAGATGAGGCTGAGATGAATGACTCGAGGACGTATCTCGAGATGTAGATGGGTAAGTATTTCTTTTATTACATGGTTTAGCATAAGATTTAGTGTAAGTGTTAGAATAAGATTTAGCATTAGATTTAGCATAAGATTTAGGATAAGAGTTAGAATAAGATTTAGTATTAGTGTAAGATTCAATTGGACTCGGAAGCTGTGTCCGAGATGAAGAATTAGAAGGACTCAGGTTAATTTTCTGAGATGTAAAGTTAGTAGAACTCGGAAACAGTGTCCGAGATGTAGAATTAGTAGGACTCAGATTGTTTATCTGAGATGTGGATTTAGTAGGACTCGGAAGCTGTGTCCGAGATGAAGAATTAGTAGGACTCAGATTGTTTATCTGAGATGTGGATTTAGAATGAGTTTGCGTGTCATTTAATAAGTGATTAGACTTTGGCAGACACGGGACCAAAATCTTATCTAGTTTAAATTATCGGGATTTTGTAATTCGGAAGCGGTGCAGAGTTTGACACCGGAGGTGTTTGCACGTGGTTGTTGTTGGTGGTCACGTTGCGCCGCGTTTGCGTTTTCGCGCCGTGCCATATTATATTGCCTTTTGCGGCATTGTTCAATCGTATGACCGATATTTTTACAGTAGTTACAAGAAATGCGATTATAATTATTATGAGGTTTATTTGAATTAGCAAAAGTATTGGAATGTGAATCGACGTGGAAAGTTTTATGATAGAATGGTTTATTTTTAGGTTTAGTTTTAAGATAGCATTCGGAAGCTGTGTGCCCACCTTTATTACAGATGGTGCATTGCCTAAATTTAGATGAACTTGTCTTAGAAAGGTTAAATAGTTTTTCCTCCTCGGTAGCGTGCTGTATAGCATCGTTGAGGGTGGAAGGATTGCGACATCTAACAATGGTGGAGATATTACTATTCAAACCTAGCAAAAAGGTGTTAAGGGCAAGGTCTTCCATTGCCGCTATTCGGCCTACAAGTTCACGGTGATCCCTGCAATTATAGTGTATATCTGATTGTATCCTAGTCAGGATTTGCTCAATCCTGAGGGAATACTTGGTTACATCCTCGCTAGAAAGTTGTTTGCAGTTTTGAAGGTCTACTAATAAATGAGTGGCGTGTTTTTTCTCGCCAAATGTGCTCCTTAAAAACGATTTAATCTGGTCCCAGTTACCAAAAGCTTTGAGGCTGCACGCTACTTGCGCTTTGCCTTCTAATTGGGATAATATGTATTTACATAAGACATTTTTCTGTTCTGTGGAAGCCAGGGACATGGCATTGTCACAGTTTGTTAAAAATGCGGGAAGCGATTCGCGATCGCCGTTATAAGGCTTGATAAATTTAGTAAGGACTGATAAGGTTATCTTTTCCGTAGAAGATGATTCTGATTTAAGCGACATTTTAAAAGTTATGATATGTTAGACCAGATAAATGTTACACAGAAATAGTTAATTAAGTTAGAATAATAAGTTTGAATACGTGTAAATGTAAATAAGCACTTGTAAAAATAATTAAAACTTGTAAAATAGAATGTAGAAATAGTAATTAATTCACTGCACAGGAAAAGGTTACTCACAGTAGCACTAGCACTTTCATCTCGATCCAGATGACTCGACGATGAAGACGATAACCCAAGCGTAGATGTGGCGCTGGCGGGTCGCGTAGGTACCACGTGGTAACAGATGAGCAGGAACTAGCAGCGATTCAGCGGATACAGCGGAGACAAGGATACTTGTCTTGATGGTAGTGAGTTAGATCTGGCCTCGTGGCAGGTAAGGAACCGGAGGTAGTTGGTGCGGGCTCACGCTCAAGAGCGGAGGCTTATCGTCGACCAGTAATGTGGTGAGGTAGTTGACGCAGGCTTGACCTTGGGGTCAAGGCTTAATGTCGATCAGACCCGGCGTTGACGCGGCTGGTGCAGGCTGGACCTTGGGTGCAGGCTTATTGTCGACCAGAGCCAATTGACGGGAGCCTCGGTTCTAGATGCCTGGGAATTTACGACGATTTCCCGTATGGCATCCCACTTCTGACACCAATTTGTTAGGAGGCCGACCCCGATTGGCTTTTTAAAAAAAACACGCGAGAATTAACGCACTGATTTTATTGACTACAACAAAATACAGTTTACCACGCACGGACTTCCCAATTTACCCGGAGCGACAAAAGTACCGCTATCCGCGAAGTTCAGATTCTAACTAACTTTAAAAGTATGCATAGGTTTGGGACTGAGACCAAAATGCAACATAGGCAAAAGACACTGGAAAATTACAATTGAAGTAAAGCGTTGATGCAGCGATTTGACCATAGTAACTAGGGTTATAACAGTACGAATATATAAGGTTGAAGAGTTTCGTTTGTTTGGTTGAATGCGCTAATCTGGGGTCCTAATTTAATAAATTTCTTTTGTTGCTTAGTTCATTTTATTACTATAACATTATACATAAACGCGGGTGGAACCGCGGGCACAGCTAGATATAATAAAACGATAGATTTAGCAAGCGACTGTCTCGCGCGTGCGTTAAGATTGAAAGTGCTGATGCTGCACTAAGAACTAGGGAAGTGGCAGTTTAGTTAGTTAGTTATCTTTTATTTCATATAGATAGGTCCACAAAAAAAGGTGAACTAAACAGGAATAAGGTGCAGTGAAGCTACTTGAAAAGCGAAGATGAATACGCACTTCATATTTTAAACAAAACTATAATACTCTTTTTTTCTCAATAACACAAATAACATTTCCACAGGCCCTAAACTTGCTCGAGTCCGGCGACCTCGCGGTCCTCAGCTTCGGCGAGAAGCCGAACCTTCTCCACCCGTTCACGGAACAGTTCTCCGAACACTCCGGCTCCAAGATCCTGGAGCAGCTCCGCTTCGACCAGACGAAGACGAAGATCGCTCAGCTGTTAGACTTTGCTACTGTGATGTTTGAGGAGCAAGTCGTCCGCAGTGATGCGGTGAACGCAAAGCTCCTGGTCATCGTCAGTGACGGCAGAGGAATATTCTCGGAGGGCGAGACGATTGTCATTCAGGCGGTCCGACGGGCGCGCCAGCAAGGCATATTCCTCGTGTACGTGATAATAGACAATCCGGATAATAAGGTAAGTGCTGTTTTTTTATTTTATGAACGGACCTCTTTTTTTCTATGAGATACAAGATTTTACTAGGCTATAATTTTCAAATTATCATACTCTAGTTGAGTGAGGACATCTAACTTCATTACACCAATGGAGATGAGATTTCGTTACTTCCAATGTTTTTAATAATTTTATGAAGAGGATCATGAATGTTGAAGAAGGAAGTGTGGTGTATAGGGATCGTGCCATATAGCGTTCGGTTCTCTATGCCCCGCTAGGAAAGTGGCGTGAATTTTAGCTAGTTAATCATTTTATTTATTTATTTATATTTATGAGTGGCCAAGAATTATTATGTTTTTTAAATAAATAAAAAATTGGTTTAACAATTCAAAATTGTGTTACAGGACTCGATATTAGACATCAGGCGACCACTCATAGATCCCGTGACTTCCTCCCTTAACGGGTTCATCCAGTACCTGGATACGTTCCCGTTCCCCTACTACTTGATCTTGCGGGACATGTCAGCGTTGCCCACCGTCTTGGGAGACGCCCTCCGCCAATGGTTCGAGTTAGCCGCCAACGTAGCTAATTAAACAGAATCTTGTATGCAACTGCCAAATTTAAAAAATGGAATTTAAATATTATCAATGGAAGTTGTCAATTTTAAGGAAGGAAAAATTTTTTTACTATTGAGAGAAAATGGCGCGAATTTCTGCCATTTATTTTTTCTGTGGTTAGGTTTTTCAATTGTGCGCAGGACACTGAGTCTTGTGCCCTTATAAAAATAATATATATTTTTATGTCTAGATTTGTTAGTTGTCTTCCGTGAATCGCATTTTCTACTAAAAAGTGTATTTTTCCAGGCTAAGTAGTTTTAATGTTGGTAAAAAACTATCAATTAGATTGATTAAGTAGTTTTTTTAAATGTCAAAAGCGCATACTTTGCATTTATGAAATGAGCAAAGATATTGTGATGACGCTTTGGTTGAGGAAACTCGGGTCAATACCAGTTGCATACGGCGAAGCCGAGCGAGGATAGCATTACATGCACTTAACCTTACTTAAAATGCATGGTAAATTGGTAAATTATAACGTATAAGTCTCAAAGACTACTTTTGGCCTAGAATGATTTGTGTAAATGTTTGTATTCGACTGTTAAGTAAGGGAACGAATTGACTGTTACATGGTGCGGCTAAATTGACTGAGATGGGTGGTTAGATTCACGCGCGTTTTGTATTAAATGGTCTTGGGAACCAATAGATAAAGACAAGAATTCCGGTTTGTAATGGATATAATAATTCTAGTCGTTGGAACTATGTACACGCGTACGGAGTATACTGTAATAAGAATCTTAATTAATCGAAATATTTTCTACATAAACAATTGATAGTTAAGGTGACATCATGATAATATAACATAAAGTTACCTTAACAATACTGTATGCATTTACGTTCCTATGTTTGATCTAGTAATTATAAATATATGTACATGTAATTCTATATTGCATTGAGTGTGACTACTGCAATTTTTCGAATTTATATATAAAAATTTTAAAGGTTCAGTAAGCAGTAATTCATAATGAATGGGAATGTAAATGTTATTATTGTAAACAATAAATGTCTTTACTCCATACTATACTATCTAGTTTGTAAGTCTTGCTCAGAATGTTATTATTTTGCTACATGATTTTTATTTTAAATCGAGTTACTAAAAGAAAGATAGTTTATTTTCAGTACATATTACTTGATCGCATCCTTGTATTTAAGAATCGTTATTCGGATACGGGGTATTAGTTATTTATGTCTACTTCCCTTTTTTATAAGTATCAATGGTATTATAAGATGCGGCGACACGTGTCGGTTTAATATAATAAATGTGTGATCAAATAAATTAATTGGCGGTTTTATTTATTACCATATCATAAATATATTTATTTTACGATGTTTCCTTAAATTACATACATACGAGTATACAACATCACGCCTATAATCCCCGAAGGCAGAGTCAAAGGGACAGCAGGCCTCTTTAACCACATTCAGCCTAAAACACACATACCCTATATACTGAAAACAAGTAGAGTAAACAAAATTCTGTACTAATTAGTACAGAATATGAAAATTAAACAAAATTCTGTACTAATTAGTACAGAATTTTGTTTACTCTACTGTATATATAATTCTGTTCAAATTCTACTGTATATATATATATTATTAGGTACTATATATTAGTCTTCTATTACGAAGTGCTAGGCAAGGAACACAGTTGGCATATTATATAAATAAATAAATTCTCCAGACTGACGCTTCAATTCCCTAGATCCAAACTAAGCTTATAAGCTTAACCTATGCATACTAGTGAACAGATAGACATACTTAAACGTATATACCATGACTTGTACAAATGGATGTTCATCACACGAAACATTTGCTCTTAGCGGGATTCGAAACCGCAACCCTTGGGTTCATGGCCAGGGTCTCTGACCACTCCATCAACGTACATGTCATATGGTCAATGTTTTTCATATTTCGCTATTTAGATCCACGCATGGATGTACCTGGTTCTTATTTACAAAGCCAACATTAAAACTAGTTCATACAAGCAAATATGGAGTTATAATTTGACACAGTATGCAAGTTCTTGATGACATGGGGAATGGACAGAAATGGTGGCCGGTCCTTGACCAAAGTTTCTTTGTGCTTAGCTGTTTAGAAAGGCAAGGCTTTCAAATCCAGATGCAAAGCTTTTAGCACAACGAAGTCTGTTATTCCGGATATCTCGCAAACTTCTATTTGGTCTAATTCCTAATTTTATCCTAATTTCCTAGTTCTAATTCCCTCCCAGTCACCCCATATTTTAAGTTTTCATTATTATCTGCGCAGTACTAATCGAAAGTATTATTTACATTAGGTACAAATTAAAAAAACGCTCATTAAAAATATTATTGTATATTTGTCAACTGAAAATTAAACAATATCTTAACATATTTCGCTTAGCTATATTTTGGAAATTAACAAGAAACAGTATTGGCGTAACGCTATCGTCTAGGCCTTAGTTTATTAATTCTTTATAAATAAAACGAGACATTCATCGACAGTGCCGACTGAAACACTAAAGATATGACCGCGAACAAGCTACCTAAAATTAAATACTTACAACTAAAATGTTGTTCCGAACGAAACAAATTGCCGTTATGTAATGCACCACTTATAACTAAAATTCTAATATACATATACAATGCTTATCAGCATCCGTTTACAAAACGTATTACAAATAATATTAGAGGCACTTGGAAATGAAATATCACGTTGTTCCGTCGCCTTTGAGGCCTTATGCCCGTTTATTTAACTAGCTGTGTCCTGGGACTTGGTTTCTTTTGAATTAATAGATATAGGTATATAAACTGGTTCATTTCCACATTTTATTCTTTCTGGACTCTGCAGTATTCGTTTTACTGTATGAATTGAAAAAAACCTTTTTGCGTTTATGTGGTATATTAGGAGTTTACGTTACATGTCCCAAGTAAAAATTCATTCTATTATACATCCTAAACAACATTTTTATAAGATTTTCACTTTCGTAGTGTTCGCAATTTAAAAAACAATTAAAAATAGCGCTGGTTACGCGTAATACTATATACATATACTTCATACATTGGGATTATAGGTTTTACCAATCTAATGTATCGATTTTATATAGGTACCGATGAATGATGTAACTAATTTAATGATTCATGAACTAATAAAAATGGTATTAACCCACCACCTCCCATGCGCAATGGCATGACGTCAGTAACTGACCCTCAATTGTTTCCTGTCCGCCATACTAAGGGTTATGTAGATATATGATATTGCATTCCCAAGGTGTTTCACACTTAATGTAAATCAATCCGCAATATTCAACAATCGAAATAGCAAAATAGAAACTATGATAAAGTTTTATAATAAAAATATGCTAACTCATGTAAATATTAAATATGTATTGACATAACATTAAAACTAAGCCTAAATAATAATGTTAAAACATCGATTAGAACCATGATGGTGTTCAAGTGTAATAAATACCATTTAAATTAGTAATATAATAAAAATCAAAAGCCCTCGGTTTACGTTTGAGCGAATTTAAAGCTGTGTAGCAAACCATTTCCTTACGGAACTCGCGTTGCACTTGTGTTGCGAAAGTCTTTCTGTCCAAACTGAGGTACGTACAGAAAATACTATAATCGTGGACTCATTTTATTTTACAACTAGTACATTTCTAACTAGAGTAAAAAAATTCGAAGGCATTCTTGGTGAATGTTGGTTAGAAACAGTGAACTGAGACTGGCGTCGTAGCAACGCTTACGCGAGCGTTAAAGTAATCCTTTAAAAAACACTGGAATAAAATAAAAGACAATCAGTCATGTAATCATATTTTGTTTAAGAAACAATAAACTAAATTTACATTATTGGAAATGTTGGCGTATTATTGAGTTTCTTGATGGCTCCTTCTCAGTAGGATCAGAGTCCCGAACCGCCGAAAAAAAAAATACCACTTTGTATATTGATGACTTTGAAGATATACGACTAGCTGTGCCCGCGGTTTAACTCGCGTCTCGAAATTGACTATAGAACACAAAAATATTTTTTCAATTCGGACCAGTACTTTCTGAGATTAGAGCGTTCAAGCAAACAAACAAACACTTCAGCTTTATATATTAGTACAGTACAGATTCATACACAGGAATCAACTTCATATGTGTCGGTTACATTAGCATTTACTCACTGTAAACCTAACTACGAAACCAGCCTCATATGCCTTAAACATTTTCGAAAAAGTTGTATAAAAGTTATAGGATCCTTATAAGTAGACCTGTATTTGGACAGTGCCGCGCGCGGTCTCACTTGGCCTCCTTGGACGAATGGTTGTTTGTCTCTTCAGTCTTATCACCGTCACCGTAGAACTTTGGCTGTGGATGAACAAACGTACTGTGTTAATACTTTTGCATTAGCTGATATGGTCAACATTATTAATGCTATTACAATAAAATAAGATTTATTACAACAAAAGTCAGTATTAAGTTCACAACTATTACTGACACTTTTGTAATAATGGCAGGTTGTGTTTAAAATCAATTTAAAGAATAACCAGTGAATTTAAAATGTTTTTTCTGTAAATCCAAATAAAGTAATGGTGACATACATTTTAAAATAATAGGCAAGGTGACTATAAAAATCTATTAAGTCTGTCAGTTAGATTATAAAAAAATATTGAACACGTTTTTTTTTATTTATTTGTCAAACAAACATTGACGGTATGCAATGCATTCAAGTAGCGCGTGACTACACGCTTTCGTAAATTTTTTACTGAATAGTGACGTCGCAAGCCCCCACTCCAAAACTTTGATGCTCTTTATCTTTTGTTTTTTTTTGTTAATTTAATAAAGCGAAAAATATGTGTCTAGTATTTTTGTATAATCTAACTGACGTACTAAATAGAATTATAGCTTTTTAATGCAGTCATCATCCCTATTGTCTATATTTTAGTCAAGTGGGTTTAAATCTAGCACTTTTGTAATAAGGTCAATAGAGTGTATACATTTATCTACCATAAGAATAGATATAAAAATCGATAACAATAATTAAATTATATGCATTTTTCAATGGCAACTTAAGTTTTATATTCAATGCAATGCAACTATAGATTAACTAACCGTTTTATAAAACTAACTAACTAAACTACACGCCACTTCCCTAGCGGGGTAGGCAGAAATACCGTTTCATAACTATGTAGTATAATATTTTAATCTAATTTAAAAGAACATAGGGCGCCAACAACCAACACCGGTATTTTGTATTGGCACTACAGTAATGAAATAATGTCAATAACGATAATCTAAATAAATTCGAAAATTCAAATATAATCAAATAAAAGTTTTGGAAAATAAAATATGCACCAGATGGCACTACTGTTAGCTTGTCACAATATGGATATTGACTGGTAAGTCAATTGAGATACTTTTTAAACGCTGTCAAAACGGAATTACTTGATTTTGTATGGGCTTGTCGGTTTTTGACGTCACTAGTTTGTATTGTCAACTGAATAAGCAGTTTTCGTAAAATTAAAAATCTTAGACTTAATATAATTCAAAATCAGCAAGGTTTATATATAAACATACTACGATTATACGGAATTGTTAGTTTCAAATTAAATATAAATGGTGTCAAGACCCCTATTTTTAACGGAAACGAACTATTCATTACCACGACAAGACCATACTTAATAGTAACGACACCTGGTGGACATTTTATAAATAACCCTCATTTGCAGAGCCTGATATATAGTGAGGCATGAAATGCATACAAAAATCATATGACCAATAATTTCAAGTTTAGCCGAGTAAACTTTAGACGCGAGTGCAAGTTTTGTGGGTGGTGGAAACATGATGTTGTATGGTCAGCAACATAAATAGCAATATTGTCGTCTTATGATTTTACGCTACGGCCACACTATTGCAATACCGCGAAGGTTTGATTTTCTATCCTGCTCTAAAAAAACGTAGACTGACAGAGACAAATTTAAAACCTTTGCGATAGCACGATAATGTGGCGACAGCATTAGAAATAAGGATTATTGTTTGTTCCGTTACATTTATTGCCAATTGCTGACTTTACAAACACATCTTACTGGGCCACACAAATATACGTCACTAGATCAACGCGAAGGGTATGTTCCGAACAGCAACCCCATAGCCATAGGTGAGTAAGAAATCAACACTTCAAACAATTAGTGTGTTATAAAAAATAAACTGAATTTCGATGACTCCAATGAAAACCTTTTCTTGCGAAAAAAAAAAACAAAACGTAACATAGGACATCACAAGTCAATGTGAAAGATGCAGGAACGAACCCAACCAAAAAAAAAGGTCCAATGACTAGAAAAACATGATAATAAACAAAACAACACATAACCAAAATCAAAATAAAACTCGGATGATGTCTGAAGCGTGATCGAATTGGCAACTTGGCATCTAGCTTGTCAACTTACACGTCATAATTTTGTACTATACTGTTGTGACTTTATTTCTGAATCCATTTTTGACACCATTATAACTTGTAAACCCCTAGAAATAAATAACATATTTGCATAAACATCGGGAAGTATCTTCGTGATAAAATCATACCATGATAGTTACTTTTTCCGTACTCGAGCTTAGAATAAGAAGTAAAGCCTATAGCTCACATTCAAAGGTTTTACTCCAAAACAAATATATACGAAGTCGTATATATATTCTTATAGGTTTCAAACATCAAAATAGAAAGTAAATTTATTTATTTATATAAAAAAAATATATATTTCTTATGGTTTGAAATATTGTCGCTTGTCAAAAGTAGTATCGCATGTTGCGTGTCATGTGTCATAAATTGCGATTTGTATGTCGTTAACGTGTGTCTTATGGCGCGTGTCGCAAGTCGCGTGTCGTTTGTTGTATATCGTGTCACGTGGTATATAAAGCGTGTCGCATTTCACGTCTTGCGTGTAGCATGTCGGGTGCTGCGTGTCGCTTGTCGTTTGTCGTATGTCGTGTATTACATGTCATGTGTCTTATATTGCGTGTGGCATGTCGCGCGTCGCGCTCACCTCATCGTGTTTCTCCTCTGCAACAGTCCTATCGTCTTCGTCGTCGCTGTCGTCGTCGGGGGACGAGTCGCCGCCGGAGCCGGCGTTGTCGCTCGCTTTCACTGAAAGATACAATGTCTTCATTAGTATATATTTCCTCCTTGAGGTTTAATAGTCGATTTATTTTTACGGGAACTGGTCTAATAAGCTTCTTTTTAAATATTATAATAATAGATCAATTAAAAGAAAAAACATATTTGTATTTGATTTAGAACTAGTCTAGGAGGACATGGCCCCTCGGCTAGTTCGGTTATGAGGCTCGTATATCTCGGCGCAGCAGCAGGCAGGTGCTGCGCGGACACTCACGCGGCGCCGAGGGCGCGTGCGGCGCGTGCGGCGCGGGCGCGCTGGGCGGCGCGTGCGGGCGCGCGCGCTCGCGCGTGAGCTCGTCGTAGCACTGCAGGCACACGCGCAGCGGCTTGTCGCTCTGCCCGCGCAGCACGAAGCGCTTCGACGAGCACGGCCCGCACACCACCGACCCGCACTTGCGGCAGTGGTGCTGCGCACAGAACAATAAATGTGTCATAAAAAGTACGCCCTTTAAAAACAAAACGTAAACTAAAAACCAAGAGTGAACGCGACGAAGCATTCCGTAAAGCGTAGTACACACCAAAACCGCCAACCCGCCGACATTTTGTCGAAGGGCTAGTTGGCGGCTTGCAGTCGGAAAACTTTGACAGCGGCTCAAGATGAGAAACTTATTTGGCAGTTAATGAGTTGACAGGCGACTGGAGACACTCGTGCGTGCCGCTAACATGTCGCGCGGGCGCATGTTGCCGACATGATAATTTCCATATAGGCCACCGGGTTGTGTCTATCGTCATTTGCAACACTTGAGACAGACGGGATGAAATTTTGTTGCATCATTCAACAATATTTATGTTCATTCACACACGGGAGAGTCCCACTCGACATCGCGCGCGCGCGCGCATACATCAGTTACACACTGATGACGCCTAATCTTTCAACTCGATCGTCACTTGCAACATTGTAGAGAGGCGAGGCGGGCTTATGTTGCATCATTCAACAATATTTATGTTTTACGACATTGCTTTAGATTACAATGCCTGTATCCCTTACAAATAAATACAATTTATGTGTGTCTATTTGTTATATCCAAGTAATAACAGGTTACTACAAAATGCTAATATGTGCACCTAATAACATAATCCAAAAAGCAACAAAGTGTTTGTCTGTCTATCTTTTCGTAATTTATTCTCTCTCTGGTAGAGATCTGATGTCAAAAGGAGTAATGGAGACTATTATTAAGCTTTAGCGAAACTAAAAAAAACTTATTTGAATTTCATGCGGATTGGGGCAATAATTTGTCTGACTGGCGCTGTTCGAGTGGTCAGAGACCCTGGCCACGAAACCAAGGGTCGCGGGTTCGAATCCCGCTAGGGGCAAATGTTTCGTGTGATGAACATGGACGTTTGTACTCGAGTCATGGATGTTTATAAACGTATTTAAGTATGTCTATCCATTCACCTAGTATCCATAGCACAAGCATAAGCTTAGTTTGGGACTAGGGAATTGGTGTGTCAGTCTGAAGAATTTATATATTATTTATTTATTTATTTATTTTTTGTCAGAAACATGTTTGTATATCTATTGTAGTATCGGTGAGACAATCACCTCTGTTTTATCAGTGTGAGACAATAAATTGATAAAAACACAGAAATTTCTAATAAACATAACAGACGTCACATACGATATATCATTATTTATAGGTGGGAAACACCACTATCAAGATTAACAATTATCTCTCATATCGCCGATCATCATGACTCATTGATTTGGATCCGACTTTGGATTGACTTCCTGGCTAACAACCTCCAGATCTAACGGCACGATATTTGTTCTAATATGTACAAAAAATACTTCATATATAAATACTATCACATCTTAAGCATAAAGATTTCACTGTTCTAAACTACACTTCAAGTCAAAAATATGATTGAGTGGATAGCTCATCAGGTGATGAGCTATTATATAGGTATAGCTATATAGGTATAAGAGCTATTATATTTTCGCTAGGTAGGGAGCGTCAAGTTAAGTTAGTTAGGTATAAAATCACATATCCAATAAACAATACCTATGAGTCGGCTTTTCCGACATATTGGGCAAGGTATACTACACATTCTTTCTGCCTACCCCGCTAGGGAAGTGGCGTGAAGTTTAGTTTAGTTAAGTATACTGCACAACAGAAGTTAATTTTTTTTTTAAGCCGTAGTAACATAATTCTGAGGTAGGCCAATTAGCGCCAATTTTGTTTGTTGATTTCCCTTTTTTTTTTGGTCTATTTTTGTCGTATGTTTCAATATTGTGCGTCCTATAAATGTTTCTTTCTTATTTCTTTCTAATTAAAGGTGCCTTCTAGGCGAGCAAACATTTGGCCAGAATTTAAAATGTATAAATGATTACTTACTCTCCTGTTGAGGACAGTGAACTGTGTCTTCTTGCAGTGCATGCAGATGGATGCTTCGTTGTCCGGGACCCACACTGCCGCATGCTCTAAAGGAGGTTGTTTGCCACCTATAGACAAATTTAGGAAATATTAGACCTGAAATTTGTATTTAGGATGTTCGAACATACTCAATTGAAAATCCTGTTAGTAGCACTGAATTTGAAATTGAGAATGATTCCTGAAGTGATTATACTACTTTTATGGGTTAAAACCAATAGCAAAAGGCTACCCAAGATAATTAGGCAGTAGGGAAAAGTGGGGATACTATGTACAGAATATGGGATAAAACATTAAGACAAAAACAAGGACAAAAATTATGCTTCTGAACAAAATGAAATGAAGTACTTACTCTTTCTTAGCAAATCTTCTATACATTTTTCTATATGTGCCATCCACTCCTCTTTCTCGGTTGCTGTAGCAGCGTACACCGCAAACGATTTGGATGCCGTACAAATGAGCCAGCCGTTACGATATTCTGAAAGCGAAAAATTTAAAATCCAATGACGCTTATAATACAGTGAGACTAGCTATCCCGGCGTACTTTGTACCGTCCTGTTGTCGATAAAAAAGAGGGTGGGGGGTAGGGTGGTAAAAATACTTTACGACTCTATTTCATACCTACCAAATGAAAAAAAAAGCATTAAAATTGGTCGAGACCTTACAGATGATAAACACAAAAACCATGACATAAGAATTTTTTATATAAGATAAGATATACATACTAATATAGGCTAGGGATGGCACTTTCTATTACAATTCATGGTTCTTTTATGTATAAAACAAGCAGCGCCCTGTGTAGTTCCCATTCCCGTGGGAACACGAGGATAAAATATAGCCTATGTTACTCGCTGATAATGTAGCTTCTAAATTGGTGAAAGATTTTTCTAATCGGTCCAGTACATTCGGAGCCTATTCAATGCAAACAAACAATCAGATCTTTCCTCTTTATAATATTAATGTAAGTAAGTTACTGAAAACAATCACACACATTAAGTAATACTGCTAATACTCTGGTGTATTAGCAGCTAAGCTAATTGACTTGTAACAGCTGCCTAATTTAATTAAGGAAGCCAAATATTGTAACTTGGGTAATGGTTGGCAGTGCAAATAAATGTATTTTAATATTAATGGTAACTGGCACTAAATAATGGAAATGATATGAGAAATGAGTCAGAACCTATGAATGAGTCACCTTTCTACATCGTCTAAACAGGGGTTATACATATCACATAATATATTGAAGGTTTTATTATATTTTGTGTGCATTATGTGACTCAAACGGCACAAGGATAATATTTGGTTTTATGTTATGTTACTGAGCACTGATAGGGGAGTGATTGATAAAGATTTCATCCCACATGCATGTGCTACAGTACAGGTTTGAATAGAGCATGCAAATTAATTGTTAAAATCTAAGTTATATAGGTACTATTTAAAAAAAATATGATGGACTGCAAATTCAAATAATTTTGGACAAATAATCATTATAAATATTTGTTACTGCCACTGCCTAAGGATTGCAAAGGTCAGGTGGCTCTTGCTGTTAAGTATTAAATCAGACTCAACTCTACAATTGCAGTCAAAGTTCATTTAAATTAAAGAGAATTATTTATTACTAGCTGTGCCAGCGGTGTCACCCGCGTTTATGGTTAATATTATAAAGACTATTTCCGTCATACATGATTTCTATGTAACTTTAACCATTAAGGCTGCACACGCGACGGAAGCTTAAAAAATGGAGTAACTTCTCCCGTTTTCCCAACATTTCCCTTCACTACTCTGCTCCTATTGATTGTAGCGTGATGAAAAGTATACTATAACCTGCCCAGGAGTATAAAGAATAATTGTACCAAGTTTCGTTAAAATCCGTCGAGTAGTTTTTGTTTCTATAAGGAGCATACAGACAGACAGACAGACAAAAATTTCATTTTTGGCATCAGTATCGATCACTAATCACCCCCTGATAGTTATTTTGAAAATATATTTCATGTACAGAATTGACTTCTCTACAGATTTATTATAAGTATAGATGAAAAGCTAGCAATAATGTAAATGTCAGATAATTCCTTAAAATAATAATTATGATAGCCTAATTTCAATATGATAATGTGTATAAGTGCAATTTAATCATAGAGATATTTGTTGTGATATTATTTTATTAAATCATGTCAACCATAGTTAATTTAATTCTACTATGTGAGTATATAAATATAAGTAAATAAGTGAATAATATTAATAAGAATATATTATGTAATTCTTATCAATTATCAATGTCTATTGCTACACCCTATCAGTGTCCATGTAACTGCAATTTTAAATAAATAAATAAAATAGCATAAAAATCTTTGCTGAAGAACATGGTCTAAGCCAAAGTAAAAAAAATATGTATGTAAATTTCTTTCCAATCATACAATATGCAAGGTCAAAATAATATAAACTAGAAAGGACTACTAGAAAGGACCCAAGATGTGGAAGTGATCTGTCTAGCATGTTATTAGTTATTTTATGTTTTTATCATTCAAGCAATCTTTTAATGTTAATTTTGCAGGTTATATTTAACTTGATATGAAACTTACAAATGGTTCACTCATTCTAATATAAAATACAATAACATTTTCAGTTCAACCCCAAAACAAAGTAAGAAAAGCCCAATGGAACAAATTACTGCTTGCCTTATGAAAATATTTGAAAAGGTAGGTTTGTGATTATTTGTGTTTGTGAAATGGTCAGTCATTTTTTTTTAATGAAGAATACGGATATTTTAGTTAGTTTTTTTTTTTTTTTAACAATTTTTCAAGTGTCACAAGGACAATTATTTAATAGAAATATCAACCCACCAAAAGTGTAATTATTACATAGGGATAAGTAAGTTCATAACCAAATATTGCAAAATCTGAATAATGAAAAATAATTTTAGCAAAGTATTGTACTTACGTCCTTCATCTTTTAGTGACTCCAGTTTTACTTCCTCCAGTGGGATAACATGTTGTTTGTTGTATTTCTTTTTGTTGATGACAATATTTCCGTAAACTAGGATATCGTTGAACAGGAAGAACTGACGGGCTTTGGGTTTTTTACGGCACATTTTCGTAAGTACACCCTCCCCCACAAGGACCCTGCCTTGTTCGGCAAGAGGCTGTAAATATAAAAATAAAATATACTACAAATAACTAACATTAGCTAAATAGACATTATTATTGACTAGCTGTGCCTGCAGTTTCACCTGCCTTTATGGTTAATGTTATATAGCCTATAGCCTCCCACAATAAATGGGCTAACTAACACTGAAAGATTTTTTTTAATCAGACCAGTAGTTTCTGATATTAGTGGGTTCAAGCAAACAAAAAAATACAGATAAACTATAACAAGCTATTCCAGTTTATATTATTAGTATAGATAATTATTTGATTTTCATAAATATTCATAAACAGTCTAAATAATGCATGATATAATATTATGAAGACTTGGTTAGCAAATGTACAATTTACATACTTAGTTCGCATTATAAACGAGAATATTCAGAAGATTCCCAATCCAATTACATATTATAATATGTAATAGCTTTAAATACAGATGAATACTTACACAAAGTAATGCCCATCATAAAAATTATGTATTGATAACTGCGACTTATCACGGTGCGATTCCACCCATCGAATCGAATACTTTGCACTATCTTCGCGAGCTTTCGTTGATAAGCCACTATGTTAGTTGGAAAGTTGGACGCGTTATAAACAAGAACACAGACTTACCTGGCCTGAACTGCCAAAGCAGCTCTCCACCATTGCAATCCTCCTTGCATTTGCTTCACTATTTACTGTAAAAATTAAAACGAATTCGCATAAAATTGCGGCACGATCACAATTTGACGTCAAAAGAAAGTGAACGAACAAACAATGACAGTGGTTGTCTGAAATGATAAACTTTAAAGTCTAAAACCCACACTATTTAAATGGTTCAAAAATCATTAAAAGTAACTAGAATAAAACCTACCTAAACGGTCCACCATTATAACAAAATTTCTTACACTTTGAAGATAAAAAGATACGATACGATACGATTAAGAATATGTGTCATTCACAAAATAATGTTGCCCATCTTCATCAAAGGTATATTACGATGAAAATAATTTTTGGTAGAATAAAAAATCAGCTTAATGTTGTTTGTTTTGTATTTGTGTAATCGATACATTTGTCGATAACTTAACGGAAGCCTTTCAAAATAAATATAGGCATCATTAAAAAACTAATAATTATTTTACAGTTCGTTTTGTTTTGGACTTAAAGTCTGTAATTGTAAAAATATGTACTTTAATTCCAAAAGTCTATAATTATTAAATAGGAAAGAATAGTTGGTCAAAATTACACAATTTTGGTAGCTTTTAAAATATATCTGTACCTGGCAACATAAAATATTACGTTTCGATTCATGCACCAAGTTCATTTTATATTAAGAGAAATTAAATATTTTAAATTAATAACTCTGTTAATTAAATAATGTTATTTTTAAGCGTAATAAAATGATTGTAATAATAGCACAATTTTTCAAATGTATCAATATTTACTCATTCAAAAAAAACATGTCTGTCCATAGACAAGGAATGATCATGTGAGAGAATCCATTTTTGACACCAGCTGACAGCTAGTGGTCGATAACTTAGCGTTTACTAAGATCGGGATTTTATTAAATAAACCATCAAAATGGTGTGTAAATTCTGTGGTCCTAAGCTGTCCCTTTGCGGGCTTATATTGAGTGTATGGGGAATCATCCAGTTGGTGAGTTTCAGCGAGATTTATTTCGCAAAATGATATTGTTCTTGGTTGGTGCTAATACTTGTCTTGTGATTTTCAGACGCTGATGGGCGTCTTCTATTACATCAGAGCGGTTGCTTTGCTGGAAGATCTACCCCTGGAAGAAAACCCAGGAAGTATTGAACACTTCATTGCAGAAGTCGAAAGAGGATACAACCAGGTGAGTCACTTAAAATGTGCCAATTTGATCAACAACCAGGTGCTGCACTAGGAATTTTTGTTCAATTATCAAGTTTGAAAAAAGTTTTTTGAAAAGGAGGCTGTAATTTCAAAGATGTAAATGGCCAATAGTACAGTGTTTGAATGATGAGAATAATGTACCAATACCATAACTAATCATCATACAATTCTATATTTCAAATGGAATTGAATATTTTTTTTGTGTACAGGCTATGAATAAAACACTTCAAGTAGTTGTTTGTACTTTTGCATGACAATGGGATAAAACATTATTAATAACATAATGTTAATATTTTGCTTTGGTCAGTTATATTAAAACCATAGTTGGCCTTGTGTTTGATTAGACTACACAAATTAATTTTTAAATGTTAATTCCATTTCAGAATGCAATGAACTGCTGGATAGCTGCTTTACTGTATGTGGTCACCCTCGTTGTCTCTGGTCACCAGTTTTGGATGAACAACCGTTCTTCCGTGAGCATGTAAATGGAGTGTTATTGCATGGGTGCTTGTTATGTTACTGTTGAGTAATTCCATTCCATTTTTAATTTATTTTAATAGTTTTTGGATCGAAAACAGGCCTGTGAAACAAGTATTATACAGTCTGTAAAATCATATGATTGTTTAATTATGGAAATGTTATGGATATAACGTCAGGAAAGCTTGATGGGTGATCAAATAGTTGATATGAGGTCTACTTTAAATTGCTTATCCAAATGTAAAAACTTGTCACTATGTTAATATTTCTATATTGGCCTCAAAATTAGGATATTCACAAATATCAACTTAGTATAATAAAATTAATGCATATGAATATTCTTATACATTTCTGTCTGTAATTTACTTAAATAAATAATACACATAAGATATATTGTAATATTGTTTGAAAAGGTATTTACAATAAGAGTAACCTACACTTTTGTTTTTTAAGCCAAATGCGACATTATATTTTGTTTTAGGCATTAATGTTGGGATTTCCTCTTGACACTAACTGAATTGTTACAACAGAGTTACAAATGTATTAAATGAATTGTTCCCTACCTATAAATTGTAAATAAAGTAAATATTATTGTAGGTATCCTATAAATGCTTAGATTTTCTTGAAGTAAATGTATTAATGTTAAATCTGTGTTTTCTTGAATTTTATGCTTGTTTTCACTTGTTTTTTTATGCATTATTATTGAACTTTTAACTCATATTGGCAAATATAAATTTTGCTAAAAATATATCATATATATATGGATATTTATTATTTATTTATTTATTTTATAAATAAATAATAAATATCCGACTACATCACATACATATACATCCCATTGATCTGACTCCGAGGTACGTAGCTTAAGCACTTGTCTTATGGATATCAGCATCAAAAGTGGTATTACAAATATATACTTAAATATTAACACCCAGATAAAAATAGTTAAGACAGGAAGAATCTTTTTGCTATATACATACTTTACAAGTTTTTTATTTTTTGCCTTTAACTGCATTTAAAATGTCTTGATATAACTGACAATTCTTATGACATTGAGTGTATGTAGTATTCACTTCATGGAACAAATAATATTTTTTTTCTGTTCTCATATTCATTCAATTTTGACTTGAAGAAAGCTTCTTTTATTGTAGTTTTCCTTAGAATATTTTAAGTAAATATTTGTCTAGACTAGAAAATCTAAGGAAATGAGTTGTTTATACAACTGTGGCGTGTGTTGTATGCTGCTTAGTATTTGGGCTGTAATCCAGTTAGTAAGTGAATAATACCATCTAATAATATTATGTTTAATTATGAGAGAATGATAAGACACGCGCCCCTTAAACGAAGGGTCTGGGTTCAAACCCGGGCACGTACCTCTGAATTTTTTAAATCTATGTACGTATTTATACCAGCTCGGTGTTGAGGGAAAACATCGTGATGAAACCTGCACATTCCCATAACCATTCCCGTAATCATGATCCAAAAATTGTTCGGTCCCCTATATGTCTCGTTATCCTATATAATGGTTACGAAGGTCAGATCGGCAGTCACTTCAACACAATTACCAGACTCGCTAAATCCTGGATCATGGTGTAAGCTGACCACGTCATGTTTAATGATGTCTTAACAAAGGTGTCGCAAATCCTTTGTATCATAATTTTTCCAGAATGATAGATCCTATTGATAGATCTTATTAAGCATTGGCAAAAATTTAATATTTACCCTGGAACCTACTCCAATGCTGGTAATTGTCACGTAACATGAGTTGGGAAGCAAAACCAGATACTTTCGCAAAGTATCAGAAACATAAATTGCTATTGAAACGCGTCAGGCGTTAGATAACATTTCATCATCACATCAACATCACATCAATTTGTAGATAACAAATGAATCATTTTGAAATGTTATCATTTGCTGTATCTATTTTAGGTATTGATGGATCACCGCCAAAACCAATGCGGGTAAAAAACACCTAGCAATTAACACAATTTTATATAGGTAGTACTTTATTTTTTAGAACGAGAATATATACCTACTAGGTACCCAGAAAATATGGTTTTGTATTCTAATCTTGTTTTATTTTATACTTTAATGTATCTTAAAAAATAAGGTATGTTCAGGTATGATGAAGGCATGTACCTACGTAGTAATAGTAATATTTTTTATTTTTTATTCAGATTATAATGGGCATATTTTACAAAATAGAAGCAACGCCATTGATAAAAGATGTCGTCGCGGAGGAATATTCGGATTACGAAGACTTTATTAAGACAACGACCACGAATTACCATACGGTAATATTTATTATTACCTACTATCCTTATCAATATTAAGCATGCCTAAGGAACTCTTGTCTATTAGGTACATTTTCATGTCTAATGTTTGGACCCTGAGAAAGAAAGGACAAGGAAGTGCCGCACAGAGGAAATTGACTAATAGGCCCTACACGGTATTACGCTGAACAGGCCAAAGAAAATTATTAATCTACTAGCTCCCGGCGAACTTCATTCTGCCCCGTTCTTGTGATAAAAACGAGGGTGGGGGTAAGATACCTACTTTACGATCTATTCTCTTACCTGTTAAATCCATAAAAAAATTAAATTCAGTCGAGCCGTTTCAAAGATGTTTCGACCACAAACACCGCGTTTTGTATAGGTATGAGATAAATCTAACCTAGGCCAGTTTTACTTTTGGCTTAATGTGGTTAAGGGACCCTGCTGCCCCTTTGACTCTGCCTACCCCTTAGGGGATTATGGGCGTTATGTATATAAGTAAGATGTAGGTAATATTAACAAATTTATTTTTTTAATAACTCTTGTCCAAGGTTGCTATGAACTGCTGGATCGCTGCGGGTGTGTATGCGCTGATGATTGGCATATCTTTATTGTGTATTTATAAAGCCAGGAGCAATGAGAAACGGAGAGCGCTTATTATGGAAGATGATGAGCTGGTCTGCGGACCCCTGGATGATACTCCAAAGAGGACGAGAAGACAAACAATAAAATGATCTATTCATAGATTTTTATACTATTTCCTTGTGAAACTTCGATTAAAATGTCTTGCTTGTTTATAATTTAAATGGCTTTGTTCTCTTTATTTACTGTGGACATACTAAATATGGAAAGAATTCGCCTTATTTACCTCCCTAATAAAAATCAAAATAGGTATGATTTAGTTACCTACATATGTCGATTACGGTAAATCCACCTTTGGTATCTAATAATATAAATCATTTATTATAGGAGAAACATCTACATATATATTCGATATATGAGAAAGAAAATGTTAATTTGCGAGATTATTTGCTTGATTAGATAAAAAAAATCGAATTAGCTTGTGTTGAAATATTTTATTGAATTATATTATGTATGTCATTTCACTTCTTCCAATTTCCTGTCGAATGTTACTGTTCCGATATTTACGCTTTTGATTTCATCTTTGCTGATTTGTGCGTTTTCCTGAAAAAAAAAAAAAAATGAGAAACAAAAAGTCTTCCAGTTTCCGGTTGTTTCCTCAAGCTGCGGATTCTTTCTGCAAATAAAAAGTAAAATCATTTTAATAACTACCTCTTCAAAAGTTGGGTAGCCACTTTGAAAAAGAACGTTAAAGGTGGGGCGGGGCGGGGCGGCAGGGGTGGGGTATCATGGAAATATGAAGAAATTTGGTTCCATAATAGAAAAGTTGCCACCCTGCAAAGAGCACAGTGCAAGCTATGGAATGTAAGTAAATAAACAAAATGTGTTTGTAATCAGATTAGATTCATAGATAATAAAAAATAAAAAATGGGTGTACCGGTTACGAGCCTTAATTAAATGATCTTTATTATAGCCCGCAGTGATAGGGATATTCAAATTTACCCACATTTTTTTATGAACTGTAGTAATCAATCATATTAAATGAAATCGTTCCCCCAATCACTACAGTCTTAAGCCTGCACTAAATTCGAGTTTATCCGAACGAGGCACGTTTAGCTTAGGACTCGGTGTACCTAAATCCTTAATTATTATAATTGACTGATACGTGTTAATGCCTTACTATTTAACCGATTGTTATTACATTTGGCGCATTTGCGGCTTAAAACTTAAGAAAGGACCTAGCCAACTTTTTTCGGAAACATTTGGAGATCCTGCAAATGTTTCCGAAAAAAGTTCCTTTTAAAGATACTACAGGATCTTAAAAACTTAGAAGAATAAGTCTTTGATGAGTGATCAATTAACGTTGTGCCGTCCAATCACGGACTAGTAAAAAAAGAAGGACTCCGCGCTGTCACATTACAGCGTGTAGCCACATTTATGCGTGAGTGAGAATCTTATGAATACCAGATATTGGAAATCTGTCATTTGGAGCGCTTATTTCAATGTGTGTGATGTAAGTTGCGATTCAAGTACAATTTGCTTCAACGTTTAGTTAGTGGTGCGGGAGTCCTTCTTTTTTTTCTAGTCCGTGCCTCCAATTTGTAATAGTAATTAACTTTTTCCATATTATGACCTGTGCAGTGTCCACCTCTTCGTCTTTGGCGGGCTGGTTGGGGTTGAGCCAGGGGTCGGCGAGGATCTGGGGGATCTTGACGCGCATCTTCAGCGGCGCCAGGATCTTGGTGACCAGTTTCCGGCATTCCGTTGACACTTTCGGCTCGCGCGGGAATGATACTTTGTTTTGGACTTGCTGTGGAGTAAGCAATCGTGTTAAGCTAGGTGTTAATAATATTAACACTTAATTACCTATTTACTTCATATGGCTAATGCCATTAGTCTTATACCTACATACGCTACGCTTCTCAACAAAGTTGAATGAAGTTATAAATACACGAAAAATATAGTTATCTAGATTAGAAGACCTTTAAAATATATATTTTACTCCTTTTTCTTAATTGATACTGTACAAAAATAGAACCTAACTTGAAGAAAGTATATTTGAGATGGAAATTAGAAATGATTTAGTTTTTCATATTAGTAATTTTGCAAGGGACATTAGGGGGCATTAGGTTTCGGTTTGACTCATATCGACGTAACACTAGTGGAGTGATTAGCATACAGTTATTTATCTGGTAAGAAGCGAGCAATACGTAAGTAATAATTAAGATACAGGCCCTGTATATGTAAACATTGGTGGCAAACCTTGGGAAATTTTGTTTGCCTACCTGTTATAGTTCAAGTAATATTATGTGAATTTAAATTGGAAGGTTGAAGTATGATTTTGAACAGAACGTTTGGCAGAAACGTTTGGAAGTAACAGAATTCCATATGCTATACCTTTAGTAGCTGTGTGTAGTTGGTGTCATCGAAAGGGAGACGGCCGTACACGATCGCGTAGAGTACGACGCCCATGCTCCATATGTCTGAGTCCTGGGGCCTATACGGAACGCCCTTCAGGATCTCCGGCGAGGCGTACGCGTAGCTGCCGCAGAAGGTCTCGCTGAGAGCGTACACGCCGTTCTTGGGCTTCATGTGGCCCCGCGCGAAGCCGAAGTCAGATAGTTTAATGTTCAGCCCGTGGTCCATTAGCAGGTTCTCGCATTTTATGTCTCTGTTGTGATTAGGCCCGAAAAAAAACAATTAACTACTTTTTTTATATAAAATAATAAGCGCATAGGAGTTTCTGGTATAAGGTGTATAATCTAGCAAGAATGATATTGCACCAGTAGGTGTAATCGTCTAAACATACTAACTATCACGCCCGAAGAGGTTGGCGAAGTCAAAGGAGTACTAACCTCTATAAACCAAAAGCCAAAAATGTAATTTACTTTGGTAAGATGAAAATTGTGTTAAAATAGTATCGAGTAATAATAGTTATATATACCTGAGTCTCGAAAAATATGAACAATTGAGTTTATTGTCGATTCGATTCGATGCTCTCGACGGAATTAATATGCAGTCGTTAATTGTCACCGTAATTAAATTAAGGACACGCGCCTCTTAACCGTACGGCACGTACCTCTAGATTTTTCAAGTCTATGTACCTACGTATTTATACCACTAGCTCGACGGTGAAGGAAAACATCGTGATGAAACCTGCAAATTCAAACAACTTTGGATTTGTAACCATGATCCAAAAAAATTCTGGCTCCCTTACCTTAGGGTTACAAAGGTCAGATCGGCAGTCGCTTCAATATCATTACCAGACTCGCTAAATCCTGGATCATGGTCTAAGCGGACCCCGTCTAAACACGGGACATAACGCTAGGAAGATGATGAGTCAATTGTCACCGTAAAATAAAAATACAATAGAGGGGATATTTTTTTTCCGATTTCTAAGAATGTAAAAGAAGCAGTGGCGGATTTACAATCTTGGCCGCCCTAGGCCCCAGGCTATAATTCTCAGAACTAAAGCGTCATCACTTAATTTTATCACGATTGGCCGCCTCTAATATCTGGCCGCCCTAGGCCCAGGCCTACCGGGCCTTGGGGTAAATCCGCCACTGAAAAGAAGTCTGCCTTTTTTACTGGCAGTAGGTGACACTTATCGAGAAATGTTACCTTACAGCTATGTTTACAGCGTTCCTCACGTGGAATTAATGTTTTACCAAGTTTCACGATCCTCAAGGGAAGTCATGTTTGTATGTTTATTGTAGGCGGAATTCTGTAAGTTACTTATCTATTTTCGGTCTATTTCATTATCACTTCGAGGTAAAATGTATTCACGCTTCAAACCTAATTGCCAAAAGTTAGTTCAAGATGTTCGCACGTGTATAGTCACTAAGAAAACAATAAACAATAACTCAGCAATGTTTATGTGTATCCGCATCAGCGGTTACCGCTCCCGAAACCCCATCATTTTGCGGAAAATTTGTTATATTTACCTAGTCAAAAAATTATATATCATATATAAAAAATATTGAACACGTTGGTATTTTATTGCTTTATCGCCACGGACTAGTAAAAAAAGAAGGACTCCACGCTGTCATACTATAGCGTGAAGCCACCTTTATACATGTGTGAGTGAGATATTTATGGATACCAGATATCGGATTTCTGTCAGTTGGAGCACTTATTATGTCAATGTGTGACGTAAGTTGCGAGTCAAGGTGGAGCACCTGAAGAGCTTAATCTTCAATGTCTAGTTAGTGGCGCGGAGTCCTCCTTTTTTTACTAGTCCGTGTTTATCGCATAGGTTTATAAAAAAATACGAAGACACTGCGCACCAAGATTCTAGAGTCTACTCCAAAATCTCTAACGCTCTAGCATTTGATAATATTAGGTATAACGCGTTGTTATATATTGACCCAAGAAAATAAAAGACGTAGGTATATAACATTTTTGATAAATCTAACTGTAAGTAGATAAATATTTTTAGTCAAAAAGAATAGTTTATTGCAGTATCCTGTTAGCTCACCTATGAACAACGCCTCGTTCGTGGCAATAGTCAACAGCTTCCACGAGCTGCTTGAACCAGCGGCGGCCGCGAAGTTCGTCGATGTGCTGGTCCTTGCGGATGATATCCAGGAGGCTGCCGTTCTCCGCATATTCCATAACAATGTAAACCCTGATAACGATAACGAATATAGCAGTCAGTGTGAAATGAGTAGGTTTTTATTGGTTTTGAGGTACTAGCAGTGCAACCCAATGAATATTATTAATATGCAAGACTCGTTTTGTATATGGATAAAAATAAGTAAATTAATTCATATTTCTTCGAAAGTCACATCATCCAGGCTACGCTCATGAGTTTTACGTATTGTCCTACGTTATAGTAGGCAGTGGTGTAAAATAAATAATTTTGTCTGTTTTGCTATAACTAGGTAGATATTAACTATACATTTATAAAAAATCATCAATCATCGATTCCCGAATTCAGTTCCAGGGAGAGTGAACACATAATACATGACTGGCTCGATGGCGCATTAGATAGTGACCCTGCCCCATGCGCCAAGAGTTGTGGGTTCGATTCCCACCCAGGATGAACATTTGTGTGATAAATACTTGTGTTCGGTCTGTGTCTGGGTGTTAATATTTAATATTTAAATATATATTTGTAATACCACTGTTGATTCTGATATTCATAACACAAGTGCTGAAGCTACTTACCTCGGAATCAGATCAATGTACGTGATGTAGTCGGATATTTAATTTAATTTAATTTAATAGGTATTTTTCATAAGAATATACAGTAAAAATAACTCTAGTTAAGTAGGTATCGTATTTTGATAAAATAATATTTAAAACCTGTGAGTAGTTTCGATAGCTTGAAGAAACCTTATCAAGTTTTCATGTTTCAGCCCTTTCACAACTTCTATTTCTCTTGGCAAAAACTTTTTCAGGTAATCGCCCGGTGCTTGGAATTTGCTTATGATTTTGATTGCTACTTGACAATTGTGGCGGTCACTGGTTGCTACCTGTTATAGAAGATAGTCATCACACAACAATGCCAGGAAAATCAACACTTCCTGACAGAAGTTCTGGAGCAGACTCATGTTTAGGCGGGTAAAGCTAGAAGCTGAAGTTGGATAAAGAATAAAACCTACTGAATTTGTCAACAACAACCTCAACATTTGGTTTGATTAAAGAATGATCGAGGTGCACTGGTTGCGGAATAAAGAGCAATTGACAATACCTTAACAGTGGCATAAGAACCAGAGCCAATAGTTCTACCTAGCACATAGCCATGTGTTTCGAGTACAGTGAGTTTCCTCTCAGCCTTAGCTTCTGCGCCGCTGTGAACAGTCGCCGTGGGCTCTGTCGACATCTCGCCGAGGACATTGTCATTGGCCCTAACATCCGGCCCCGGCATATCACAGAAATATTACTTTTTATTAAATATTAGCTGCAGTAAGTCACATTATATAGGAATTTCGCGTCATAATTGTGTATTTTTCATGTGATTTTTATGATTTTATTCATTCTGTCATTTTGTCAAATTGATTTATTTTGTGATTGACGCGAACGTCATTTGAAATTGCTGTAGAAAAAAAAACGTGGATACTGCCAGTTATTTACTTTTTTATTTCGAGTTTCTAAGTTTAGTGCTGACAAAAAAGTTTATATACCTTTTTGCTCGGATGAGTCATGAGGTCATTTATTGCTAACCGAACGTGTAAGAAGTATTGACTCCAAAGAAATATAAATTCAAATTTCAAATTCAAAATCTCTTTATTTATATAGGCTTCAAAAAAGCACTTATAAATAGTCAATTTAAACAGAAAAAAGGATTACCACCGGTTCGGAAGGTAGAATCTATCGAGAAGAAACCGGCAAGAAACTCGATAGTTACTCTTTTAAATGCAAAGATTTACAATTTCGTGCTTAATATTCTATAGGTACTTATTAGGTAACAACACTGCAGGTGAACACTTCATTATGAAGTTAAACATAAATGCTTATCATTTAGGAAGTCTTCAAACTTATAATAGCCCTTTTTCATTAAGAACGCTTTAATGCACAATTTGAACTTATGTGAAGGTAATGCTAGTAGACTTTCTGGAAGTTTATTAAATATTTTAATACTAAGACCAATAAATGAATTACCACTCTTCTGGAGTCTATGGTTTGGAACAGCAAGTTTGTGTTTATTTCTAGTATTAAAACTATGAGTGTTTGACTTCTTAGGAAATTGGTGGTATAGGTATTGTTATGGTATTTACGTATTATTTAGTGCCGATATTTGAACAAATGATGCATATATGTAATTAAGTTCAATCTACACAGTCTTTAAGTTCAAATCAATTCCATACAATTCGAGTAGGCAAACAACACATGGGAATAGAGAGGGTATAATTCAATCGGTCTATATGAAAACTGCACTGTTTCAATTAAAAATGAGACTGGCAAGTTGCCGGTCTGCTGGTCAAGTTTTATTAGTTCCCGGAGCAGAAAAAGTAATCAAGTCTGCGATATATCGCCTCGCAACTAGAGATAAACTCTTAATTGTTTGATGTGACGCCGCGCCGGACGTGAGCGTCTTCGTTGCACTTGGAACTTTAAGTTCTGATATAATTACTGCTGCTGTACGATATTGACGAAAATTAGACACACTTACGCTACTAATTCCCTGGGTCAAGGAGAAAATATGTGTAGATTAATAGGGAATATGCATGATATGTTGTATATGTAAAACCATGATCCAATGTATTGGTTTCCTTGCGCTTTTGAAGGTGGCAGTTGCTTAATGTGACAAGGCTCGTTAAGTTCAGGATCAGGGTCCAATAAGAACGGAATGTATCGGTAGTAAGAATATGCATGACTTGTTTATTATTGATTTGGTAAGGATAATTTATATTTTCATATAAAATACAGGGTAATTTGAATTCATTATCTAGAGTGAAATAATTCAGGAGAAACAGAATTAGTACAAAAAATGTTGTATAACACACCACGCATCTCCCTTTGAATTGATGATGTAAATAGAGCAAGAAACGCGTCAACAAAAGATTGGCACCGCAGTGGAATATCTGGAAAAACGTCCTCTACGAAAGCAAACAAAAACGAGACAAATGCACGAAAATGGGTCATCGAATGAAGCCTCGTAACCAGCGGGCGTTGATCCCCGAGAGTGAGTGAATGCCATGTGATCAGTTCGGAGGGGCGTAGTTCAAGGGATCTAGTATGTTGGTAATGTGCTAAAGGGTGTCTACTTTCTGAATTACGCCAGTAATTTCTTAGAAACTGGAAAGCGGTAATTGTATGTAATTACAGTAATTTTCTTTGTAGTCTAGTATTGTGGAAAACGCCAGTGGTGTTTGTGAATTTATCTACTATTGTTAATAGCGTTATTTTAGGGCAATAATCTACATGTTCTGCCAGCACAAAACCAAACTTTGCCAAAAAAGAGATTCTTGATATATTATAAACCCGTAATTGTATTTCTATTTCTCCTGTAATGCCAGCCGAAGTAAGCGTCTAATATTTACATGATATTAATTTCAAGTGTTGATTTTGATGTAGTAGGAAGAATTTATATGTAGACAAAGTACGTTTGCGTTTAAACATTGAATACATTGGCCTACTCTAAAAACGTATATTTTTATTTGTATTATGCCTGCTTGATGATAAGCAGTCACCGTAACCTATGTTATAAGTTTTTATATGAGCCCGCTTCGTCGCCATGGCACGGCAGCCACACCATTGGTATATGTATGCCTACAGTATGTACCCACACATTAGTCAATGGCTGACATGCTTGCCCAAACCGATCGAACGCAAAGAGAATCCGAAAGTAGTCCAGTGTTATTTCGTCCTCAGATGAACTCTATAAAGGACACCCTTTGGTGCCAGGACGTTCACGACACGATTCGCCCGACCGGCCAGGCTACAATCGGTGCAATTGTTTTCTTTGTGTCCCCGACGTACTGCACGAGAGAGCCGGGTTTTTAACTCGAAATTCCGACGTTCGTGTCCCCAAAATGCATATCACCTTTTCGATATTCTGTCCGTTTTATTCAATCAACACCAATTTTGTGTGATGATGTACTGGGGTTTCAATTTAATGTATATCCCTTCTCTTTCATGTATATCCTACATTTTTCTACCCAAAATTTTCATGATATCTAACCATCACTTGTACACATTACACGTACTTAAAACTTAAGAATTACAAATAAATGAAAACACTTTATATTATTAGTTAAAATGGCTGCCTTTTTATTTTTAAAAATACGCATCACTTTGTAATTAAAACAAAAATAGAAAATATATCTAATCTCAAAATCTTTTGTTTTCCTTAATCACCGCTAACTTTTCATTCCGTCATCAGATCAGCTCCATAGTATATTATATCGTATTATTGTTTAAAATTCAAGGTCATAGTTCAAGCGGACTATAATCACGCTAGGAAGAAGTAATTGAATGCTCCTTCTTCCATATCCATCCTGTATAACATTTAAACGCAAATGTACATTAAGTAAGGCACACCGTACAAAACGATTAGGTACACCACTGGCCGGGTTTAGCGCTCGAGAAAAAATAAAACGTAATCTCTGTTGTTTAACTTCAAAGCTATTAGATTAGTTCTGAAGCAAAAAGTCTAACCATAAAACCGAGGTTAAAGATAGCTCGGAGTCTGCTCTTACGACTGGACGTCAATAAGTAGTTTAGGAGGCAACCGTGTTTTTCGAAAAAAAAATAGCTGATTTTGTGTAGTAGGTAGATATAGGTTTGAGTGTAGATTGTGAAATACTGATACACGAAAAAAGCTTTGATTTGATTTTATGTATAATTTTGGTCAGAGATTGCAGGCCTGAGCGTAAATATATAGACACACTATCAAATATAATATTTAATAAAGTATAATCCTATTAAATATTATAAATGCGAAAGTTTATATGTATGGATGGATGTTTGTTACTCTTTTACAAAAAAACTACAGAATGGATTTTAGTGAAACTTTGGAATAATATAGCTCATACACCCGAAAAACATATAGGCTATGTTTCATCGATGTAAACGTGAGCAAAGCCGCGGGCAGAAGCTAGTAAAACATATTCTTGCATCCATACCGCAATACTTTTTATTATGTATCTCATAGATATAGAATTTTTTGACTACGCAAAAGATACATAAAGCGTGGGAGCGAGAAATCCTGCTGAAATACAAACCGCCCGAGAGAAAAAGAGACAGCGAATGAAGTGCCTATATGTCAATGTTTTTGCGAGTAAGAGGCCATAGCGTCCCGGTCTATTCGATGTCGCAGTGAAATTTGTGCATTTATGTATTAAACCTTGGATTATAATCGAGAATATTAAATGTGCAATTGAGGTGACTTGTTCTGTACGTGATTGTGAGGTTACACGACGGAATAATACGAATAAATATACTTTTCACAGGTAAATACGATTTTATCATTAAATTTTTTCAAACCATATTTTGTCAAATTGTTGCTAGTAATCGGTTTAGAAAAATATGTTTACAATAGTATATTGATTATAATTTATCTTTCTAAGTATACATCGTGATTATAATCAGAATTGGGGAAAATATTGTGTAAAATAGTAAATAGTTTGGTTACGCTAGTGCTTGACAAAGCGGTGACGTCACGAGTATCGATAAAAACTTAATCGTCTTTTAGCGACATCATGACATGAATACAAAGTTATTTAGCCAAGTTATGTTGAAATATAATTATATTCACATTGGGAACTCATTATCTTCGTAAATTTGTTAGTTAAGTAACTGATAATTTTTCTAGGTTTCCAAGCAACCCAGCATTGTGTAAAAAGTGGATGCGGACTATAGACAGACCAGATTGGACTCCCAGTAAGAACTCCACAATCTGCAGCAAACATTTTGACGGCAAATGACGGAAGCAAAAAATTTGTTGCACTACATATTATTTTTAAATAACTAAATGTCACCAAATTAAAAGTTGCTTATATATTATTTGTTTCATTTCATTCCATCAGTCAAAGCCAAAGTCATATCTTTTTGTCTTAGTATAAATTATAAAACATATTTCAATTTTTTTTATTTTTTACACGCTGAATATACGAAGAATTTTACCATCTCATTGTTTATAGAACTACTTAGAATGAGATTTCTTACCGACTAATTCCAATTTACCTAATATATACAACTACTGATTTCAGTCAATGCCATAAATATTAATCAAAAGAAAAAGTATAAAAAAGCGTTTTAAATACCTATATTATTAGTATACAACTGAATCAGTCGATAATGTGAAAGTGCGTCTTTGACAACACTATTTTTGACTCACACATAGACGTCAACCAACACATGCTTAAATTTATTTTGGTCATGTCTCCGAGCCGTCTTTGTGTATCTTGTACATCCTAAATCTATGATGTATCTACTTATATTTCATGAAAACTAACATCGGCTTCGCACATAGGCGTAATGCATCATATTAATTACAATTAAACACACAATTAAGGCGGTATTATATCAGGCGTAATCATTGCCAAATTATTCTGCTCCGCCTGTACTAAATGGAACGGCAGCAAAAAGTCCGCTTCGGGCAAGTTATCAATTGTATCTGGGAAGTTGGAGAAGTGAGTTTTTCATTCATTTATTGCACGCAGAGCGAAAGGAAATACTTAATGGTTATTCTCTTGGTCGCATTTGATATAAAAGCTGAACTTTGTCGCTATGACAGGGTTTCTTGCCGTTTTATTTGTTCTATGAAGTGCAATTTTTGCTATGTCGGAAGTCTGGGACGCTGTAAATGGATTCCGAATCGTGGAAAAATTTCAATGGGACGTCCTTTTATTGGGATCCTGACAAATGGATTCGCATTTTGTTATACTTAATTTGTTCAATGCCTTTTAAAAGTTATTGAATGGCACTGTTTTTAACGGGCCGGAATCATCAGTTAATTTTACCTTTGTTATTTTTGTTTTTCATTCATCCTTTCATATTGAGTGGCTATTCATTATTACATAATACAAGTCTATAGTTTGCAAATTCATTGAGTTATAAACCTACAATTTTATTACATTCGTTGTGATTTACACTTAAAGATTTGATTTTCTCTTTTTTTTATATTAGTAAATTAAAACATCAAAAAAGCATTTTCCCGCGTCAAAAATAGTGTCTTTTTTAGGTATTTACATTTTTATACAAGCTTGTCGCTACCTTAACAAACTTGAAACTTAATATATGCCTTATATATTAAAATGTTTAATAACGATGACATTTAGTGCCTAAGATTCATAGGGTGCGTGAAATAAAGACAACCACACAAAAAACTTCACTTCAATTATGCTATAATATATATATTATATCAAATGGAAGCATGAATCTTCACGACACATACCGTCGTAAAAAAATGGCACATAAGCAATTGATTCAAAATGACTATACAAAACAAAATACGGATTGAAATTGAAAAATGGTTTAATACAGTTCCGATTTTAGTATTAGTCTGTTATTATGTTTGCTAGAGACATAAATTCCAATGCTGATATAGGTCTACGCCAGTGCGTTGGTGTGCCGCCAAATGGGACCAACTTCTACATTCTCATAACTCCAGTTGTACCAATATCTTTACCGACTTGGCAATAACGCTCGGAGCCATCATTGGCACAGATTGAATTAAATTTAACGGCACCAATATTTATTGGCAAGTGCGTAAACGAAGCTCGCCAACGAATTAGTCTCTTTGTTGTTTCATTGATTAACTGCTACTGAAGGCTTTTAGCTTATTTTGTATTGAGTTGTCGGTTGCTTTTGAAGATTTGGAGTTCAATACTAGTTTACCCCAAAGCAATTAAAACGGATTCTCAAACCAAATTATATACCTATCCTTAAAAACTCTAATTTTGTTTTGAAAGTTATGTAATATAGTTTTGTTATTATTATTATTGCAATGTATATTTGTAGTTTTAGTGTTTAAATTTTTGGATATGCGATTACCAAATATAAAGGCGGGCAGGTGACACTTAAAGTTTTTTTTACTCAATTTTTTTTAAATAGTATTATGAGTTAAGCTTTTTACTTCTTTACTACTAACGTACGTACTTTCTTTTTTGACCGGGGAAATGCGTTACGCAACCTCACCCTACCCGGGGGGGGGAGGCGGCAGGGGGGGGGGGACTCCCGGGGACTAGGAGGTCCCGGCTCTGGCCAAGGTGGTAGTAGCCGGGGTTTACCCACTAAAACCCCGCGGTACCCCTCATCGCTCGAGTGGAGGTGTCATAGGTGCTAGCAGAGCCTGGACATCCACAGCAGCTCCGACGACCGGCCCGCCCTAAACGGCGGAATAGCTGGGGGTACCAGGCTATTCCCGTCCGGCGGCAACGGAGACGCGTGCAAGGCGGATACTTTAGTTTAACTAAAACATTCTGAACGACACACAGATATCTATCAGCAAAGATAAGTTGCAAAAAGGTCCCACTATATGTAATGTTAATATTAAAAGAAAATGTAGGCTTCTCCTCAGTAATAATTGCTCATTTGCGTATTTGGCAACTAGTGATTAATTAGTAGGCAAGTTTATGTTAAATTTCCTTGAATATTTAATTTATTCTAGAATGCTTTGGGAAAAGATATGAGGGAGGCCGAGAGTAATTAATAATAGTGGGATGTCATAAACTTACCTACTCTATATAATAATTAACAGAATTATTCATTTAAATTACAGACAAAGTGATATTTAGTATCAATCATCAATAGAGCTATGCCATCATAATAATAAACCATTACAAACCTGAATGTATTATTTTTATTTTTATACTAGCTGACCCGGCGTACTTCGTAACGCCCCGTTTTCAGATTTTCTTTCAATACAATTTTTTTTTTAATTTACCGCGCAACTTTTTTTATTTTGTTCTTTCATAAGAACTTTCACTTGACAGTAACAAACACAACTAAAAAAGAACTAGCAAAATCAGTAAAGCCGTTCTCGAGTTCTAGCTTTGGGGTGGACCACCCTTATCACTTGGGGGTATGAAAAATAGATAACAACCTATTCTCAGACCTACTAATTGTACATATAAAATTTTATCAAAATCGGTAAAGCCGTTTTTCGGAGGAGTATGGAAACTGACACTGTGACTCATATTTTTTTTATATATAAAGATATCATAGATCTATACCATCATTGGTCATCGATTTAGTTTAAGAAAGATTTTTAACTATAGATTAGTATCTTTTTGGTCCTGGGTCGAATGTGGCACTCTTGAATATTTGTATACAAAATTTGAGGAATTTTAACATCTCATAAAAACTACGTCTTGATGATGATGATGATGATTGGTGGTATCATCCACCCTATTATACAGTGACATTTACCTTCCTACATAATTATATTTATTAGAATTTCACAAAAATTTGTCCTTCCCCAGCTTTACGTAAATTCGGTTATTAAATAAAATAATTCTAGTAATTGACTCGCTCAAGTGTTATTAAAGCTTTGAGGAGAATAGCCATAAGGAGTAGGCACTAATTAATGTTAGACTTAGTTCTTGTGACAACTTATAAGCGAATTATTTGAATATTCGTTCGACCATTACAATATTCGCACTGGCGTAATTTTACACAATTTTTCGCAGAGTTGTTATATTATATTTGCAAATACAGACGGTAATTATGATTCATACACCTTTGTATAATAAATATATAACTACCGAGTTTCTTGCCGGATTCTTTTCGGTATATACAACATTTCGAACCGGTGGTAGAATCATATAGCTTTACTTGAATTTGACGATGTATGAATGTTTCCTCGAAACCTTCTTTGACATTTTCACTTTTTTTTATTTTGGTACTTATAGTGTTGTTCACTCTGTATCTATGAAACACACACGTTTACACTACAAGTGGACGTACTGCCGTCGCGTCTAGCGTCTAGATGGTTAGGTGTTGTGTGCTCAGGGACCTAGGGCGTTGAGATATGTACATACCACCACGCCCGCAAACTCCGAAAGGGTAGTCAGAATCGAATGAGCAACAAGCCTCTTTAATTACGTCTATCCAACAATAAAATTGAGATGGGCCAGATGGATAATTGTGGAAAGTAGTGATAAGTGGCTAGCTCGTCGTCTATACAATAAATAAATAATAAATAAATGTCCCACAACATCACATTCGTTGATCTGACTCCGAGCTAAGTAGCTTAAGTACTTGAGTTACGGATATAAGATAGTTATGGATAACAGTGGTATTACAAATAAATACTTAAATATTAGATATTAACACCCAGACACAGAAAAAACACAAGTATTCATCACACGAGTGATTGTCCTGGATGGGGATCGAACCCACAACTCTTGGCACATTGGGCAGGGTCACTACTGAATGCGCCATCGAGCCAGTCAAATAACAAATTTGATATCCGATACATCAGTCTTTTACGATATGCTAGAAAAGGGATACTTATTTATATACCTACCGCTTAAAAATTTATTTCGTTGCAAAGAAAGTACAAAAATACTTTAATTGTATTTCGTAAGTATTTCCACTTTGTAATCTGACATAGTCGAATACCTTTTAATAAACACATATGAATAGCGAATCCACAAGTGATACTTGGAAATTTTCCATGTAAAAGCTGTAGGTGAGTCGGCTGTAGGTAAGTACAAGGAAAATAGCAAAACTTCTAAACAGAAATACACTGGCACATGACAGGGACCTTTCTATTAAAATTCTGCAAATAACGAAGGGACGGAGGTGTTGCCCTCGTCTATTTACCTGTTGGCCCGCGTTTAAAAAGGAATGTAATACAATCCCACTTATTTTCATTATTCACGTTCGCCACCTTAGTTCATTGTAGAATTTAGAGAAAATTCAGGTCGGGTTTTAGATACTTTTCGACCTTTTGCGACGGACTCAGTTTTTCGTTTTCATTCCGTGGGAAGGTTTGTTCTGAATACATGAATTTGTGTTTAGTTCGCGTCTTTAATCGGAAATTAGGGTGAGGCGACAACAGGCTTGTGATGAAATGAAAATATTTGAGATTTTTTTTAGTTTATTAGTACCAGTAGCGACTGGATAAACTCATATGATTGATGAGATGATTCAAAAGCGCTTAGGAAATAAATTTTTGGAGTGGCGAACAAAAGAACTTTGCTCAGAGTGGGATCTAAAACATCATCTTCTTTCCCATTTCCCAGGTCATTAGGGGTCGTAGTACTTGTTTGTTTTTCTGAATAGCTTAATAGTTTCACGCACTTTCCCTTCTATTTAAGTTTGCAAAAGATTTTTTATCATAGACAGGCTATAATATGAATAATATTAAAATTAATAAAGATTATATTTTTATTTTTAAAGTTGAACCTATCTAATTAAATTACTTGAGGATGTTTGATGCGATTTCTGCATTTGAAAAGGACGTGCTCCGTTCATATTACAAGAGTTTGTGCTCCTCTTGTACAAGCCACCTCATGATAGTGATGCTATTACAACATAAAGTCAAGATCCCACAGGCTACATAATTTATTAGTTAAACATCAAAGCGGGTCAAGTTCCGCGCAAAAAAATGAAGTACTTAATATTCGTACGAAAGTCGCCGGGGAAAATAAACAGTGTAAAAAGCTATTTAGGAACTTGTCGTTAATGGCACCGCCACGCGGCGCTAATGCGTCCCGGAATTATTTTTTGCAGGTGTGTCCACGGTAAGTGGACTTTCATAGTTGTTGATGATGTTTTAATTTCATAAACTGCTTTTGTAAATTAATGGCCGCTGACCAGAAATGTATGGGCGGCGCTTTACAGAAGCATTTTTTCTGATGCAACTGTTTACATTAAGTCAACACTGGATGTGCCGCCATTAAGAAACTATGAGGTGGCTTTTTCGCGCCGTGCAGGTGGTGATGGTTCGAACTTAGACACTTACGCCACAGTTTCAGTCATTGTATAAAAAAAAAACAAGACTTGTACGTTCCGATTCTCATATAAAAAGGGAATGAAGATTAGATTATGTAATTAAGGAGTTTTATAATAACCAGAATCACTAAAACAAGGAACACAGTTCAGATCCTATTTACATCCTATTCAGGAATTCTGTCGACATTTTTCTTATATTTTGCACGACCTACAATACAATTTCTTACATTAAATAAAAAACAATACAGGAAGTTGTTTATAGCTACCTTTATTCAGGTAAATACAAGAATAATTAGTGGCATTAATCAAACATAATCTTCGTACACTATATAAGTTTATTAATTTTAATTTCACCTAATAGGTACCGTTGGAGCTACGGCCCATATCGCATTTCCAACAAATGTTGCATACATAATTAATGAGCAAATTAATTAAGGCAATTGCATAACATTGTATTTAGAATTGCATTCGCTGCATGCCATTCTATTCCTAGCTAAATTCTCTTTCAAATAAATGCAATTTAGCTACATCATGGCCGAGTGATAAATATATTTGATGTTATCTACCAGTGTCAGACTAAATCTGTATTAGTAATGATTTCGTTCTTCTACAACAAGACTTTCTGGTTAAAGGAGCCTACTGCTCTTGACTCTGCCCCTTCGAGGATTATGGACGTGATAATTTGTAACGTATACGAAAACACTTTTTCGTCGAACAATGTTATAAACAAACAGTTATTGCATAATTTTAGTATATTTTAGATGTTTTTTATGGTTTAACATGACAATGTTTTCAGATTAATCATGCATGAATTGAAATAATAGAAGGTTTCGAAAATATTTTAGGCTTTACCAAATGCGTATTTATAATTTCTTCATACAGAGTAAATAAATCCTTGTCTTCAGATTTTCAGAGAGCATAATAAAATTGCATTTCTTTTCTGTGAGTTTAAAAGTTGTGGGAAATTCGAAAGACAAATGACATATAGCCATAGCCTAAATAACTAAATAAAAAACTCATATTTATTGTAACATACCTCTAAAAAACTAATTCTATAGCGTCGGATAATAATCAATAGTGTCAACGTAAGCTCCTTAATAAAATGAATATTTCATTTATATGTCTGATGGCCCATCAAATAGGGGTGGCTGTTATGTGTCCATTACTATTCAAATATCCAAATGAAACTAATTAAACAGTTACACGCAATTAGACGGGGCGCAATATTGGCGAGCATGCAGGCCGTTAAATCGAACAGTTTTAGGCTTTGCCGCAACATGAATCGCCATGGAAACGTGTATGTAGTTTGTGAATGGTGCATATTATATTTGAAATAGAATTTGATAAGAATGAGAATTATTTTATTCAGTTGTTTTTCATGTTTTTTGCATATAAATCTGTAAATAAATGTTATACCTATATAGGTATAAGTGATTTATAAGTGATTTTGATAAAATAAATCATTAATAGTCGTCCATTTTTCTGTGTATTTGCTATGAGTTCTAATACATACTGGGAAAGGTTAAAAGTATGTTATACCTTCAATATCAATTGTCATGTTCATGTTGAGGATTGATAAGCAAACCCCACGTTGGGCGCCATTTGCTAAAGTCTGGTGCTAATATACTTAATTTTTTTCTCCCCTTTGTCAGTTAAAGTTATTTCCTACGAAATATGCTGACTGCAATATGCTTCTTACAAAGGTATCTCTTAGTTTTGACAAAGTTTATACTTATATGCAACATCTCCAGACGTAGGTTACATATTAAAAAGAAATCAAAATAAATATATAATATAAACCCTACTAACTTGACTTATTAGTCTAAAAATCACGCAGGACTCAACACCGTACCGAAACTAATTTTTAAATCGTAATTGTGCACAACCCCTCCGCGAAAAAACTCATTTTATGGTGCATGCACACAAATATACTTTTTAATTAAATTGCTTATGATAGCGCGAGAGATACGTAGCTACGATATCTCGATACTTTATGAAACAATGCTAAATAATAATGTATTAGATACAGCATTTACCAGGTGACACATCTAATAAATTATTTTATATTTATAGAACTAACCTAACCAAAACATAATTTGATGTCATAGTCCATTTGCAGCTAGTGGAATTATAATCTGTTTTTTTTTCCGATCACAAAGATTCATCTATGAATCGAAACTCTGGGTCATTTTTATCTTGCTTGGTGATAGTGTTGATCTAAGAAATAGAATATGATTTTTCTGATCCGCAAAAAAGTGCAAACCTCATGTAAGTTTGTATATTTAAACACGTATGCGACGTTTTTTGGTTTCACTGGTATCTTTCTGGTAACTCCAATGGTACCTTTCTTCCTTTTCATTATGTGCTTAATTCGAAAATGAAAGTTTATTGGCCGAGACCTCTAATATTAAATTACAATCAGGGCGATAGAACGAGCCTAAACGGAAAGTACTTTAAGATGTATTTTTAATCGAATTGTACCTACGTATAAGGGGCATCACGATTTTATACCTTACTAAACTTTGCCGGTGTGTTAGGAACGTTAATTTTTAAAAGGCTTTGTGACGGCGTCCTTCGCTGTAGGTTATGATGATTGTAGTGGTTTTTTACGAGCCCTACTTTATTAGGGAAAGTGGGGGTGACACCGCGGCCATTCGGCAGTGATGCCCGCTGTATCTTTTATAAGCGATGCGGACTTTGGCGACAGGTTTATTGCTTGTCCTTTTGTAAAACGGCGGAGTTACGCGAGCTGGGAAAAAATGGTGGGGCAGCCAAGCGTGGCTTAGGCATCGAATGTAAGCAGCTTTGTGGAAAAAGAGGTCGAAGTATTTATTATTTTATTTATAAAGGTACTTTTATTTAAATAATGCCAAAATAGTATTTATTTATATAAAATTTTGCTTTAGTAATAAGAAAAAGGTCTTAACGCCATGAGAATATTAAAACAATCAGATGTATGAGTCACGAATAATAAATAACAATGGTTCTCATTTCCTTAACAAGATTTTTTAAATTTAGGATCACGGACACGTTGATTCCAAATCACCAACACGTCGATCATGCCGAAAGTCAAGATGATGTGAAAGTGAAATTGATGTTCTGAATACTTTTAGTAGAGGCCTATCTATTTACAACAGTTTTCCTTGATTGATCGAAAAGAACCATGAATGTAGATGCCGTCAGCCTTCAGTAGGCATTTCCATTTGGCCATGGAATCAGTGAAATATTCTCGTTATTGTCGGGCCTGCCATGAAAAAAACTCGCGAGCGCACGGCAGACTATTTGTCAGATTGAAACAATGCGGTTTTGTGCGACCTTGTGGTGGTCGGAGTTAATCCATCCAACCTTTGTGGTGTGAAAAAATATTCCTTTTTATTTGATGTCGCTCTTCTAGGTTTGTATATCTATTGGTAATTTAGTTTATGGTAACAAACCACGTAGTTACCTATTGTAGCTATTATTTGTTTTTTCGTCCGTTCATTTTTGACTTGGTAAACACGAATATTTTAACAAACAAATCCGGTCACGTTTCACGTTGCTCAGTGTAATATGAAACAAATGGGCCTCGTGATTTTACAGGTTTTATTATTCTATAAATACGTGAGTAATAAAAATAAAGTATGACTTTGCAATCAAATATCATAAAAATAGCTTTAAAATTGGTTAGAAGATAGTTTCAAAACACTAAAGTCTACAAAGAGCAAATATTATATAGCATTGTGAAGACAAATACATTCGTTTAACATTATTTGCAATATTAAATCGTTCATAAGACCGTTATTTCCAATCCCGCATAATAATAACTCGAGTTTCCAAATAGTTTGATAGTTCAATACATATTTCAATACCTAAGCAGACGTAGCCATAGACTATAAAGGCAGGATTGTTTACGACTCACAAACAAATGTCGAAAGCTGATTGGGTCCGAAACTCGATACCAATAACCACGTCCCATTAGCCCGAAGGTTGTCAAACATAGATAACAGCATCAATCCAGTGCAGGGCTCCGATCGGTTGTAAAAGGGTTGTTTGAACAGTATAATAATAGTCAGAGTTCAAGGGCGGCGAGCGCCGATTTCAATATAAATATTATTGCAGTGAAGCGCTAAACGCAGGATAACATTTGCATATTTATAAGAGAGCAACCCTCAGCAAACATGAGGGAATTGGCTACGGAGGCCTGGTTTGTTTTTGACATAATGGGCCCTTTGTCGAGGAGGCAGGGTGCCATTACTCAGGGCCGTTACGAGGAACTGATGTGCGCAAGACGAGATGCGAGGAATTAATTTGGCACAAGATTTGGGCCGGCCGACTAAAGAACTATATGTGGCGATCCTTTTCAATTAGCCGGTACAGGCAAAGCTAGTTTGTCGAGAAGCGAGAAATGTGATTCGTTGGTTCAATCTAACTATATTAAGGCGAGCTGATATTAACCTAACATACATATATATTATCACGTCGAGAATGTTCGAAGGGGTAGGCAGAGTCAAAGGAATAATAAGGCTCCTAAAATCGCAGCAAAAATACTTTATTTATTGGTTCAATACGGTTTAATTTGGAGTTAACAAAACATGGAATGCATAAAATTTGGTTACATACTTATACCATATTGTTACTATAATACGATATGAGTTGGTAGTCTGTTTTACAAGGCAGGTATTTGATGTTAACAAAGTAATAATTGCCATTTAGGTATCCAGGAAAAGTATTCAACCACGCATCAAGATTTTTCATTTATCTAAACTAATTTGCTTCCTTAATTTAAATTACGCCTGATAAAAGGTTGAACATTTAACACCTAAAAGGATTGCGATACATATACTCCTATAGATACGCCCGCTGAACTTAACATACAGAGCATTACATCCACATCGTTTGTCATGGTAAAGCAAAAATTGCCTACGACGTGACACGTTCCGGCTGTAACGTTGATATTACTGCTAGAAGCCCCTTTCAAATGTATTTATGGAAATTATATTTTCGCGATATTCGTGAATTAGCACTTGTGGCGTGAAGGTTTGGTATGTTCTGTCGATGTGGTATCCCTGAAGATATATTTTTGTTACATGTGGGACGTGTTCAATAAAAAAGAAGTAGTGATATTTTCGTAAAATAAGTAATGTCATCGATTCTGCTGACTTCATGTAACTCGGAATCTAAAAATCTACATAGATTTTTATATTCCGAGATTCACAAGTTCGGCGGCGCGGGGAAACACGGTATGTAAACTTGCACCTTAAAATATCTTTAAATGGTAACTATGATTAAATTTTTCTGATTTCTATAGAACTATGTTATGAAACTGCAGCCACCAGATACGCTTAATCCAGAATCATGGTACAATCGGACTTCAATTAGGCACAGGACAAAACACTAGAAAGATGATGACACAATATTAACAAGATATAATACTAGGAGAAAAAGACGTCCATGTGTATATGTAAATATCATTTATTAAATATATTTGTCAATAAATTTAATTTATAATTGATATATAGTTGACAGGCCCGTTGGTCGAGTGGTCAGAGACCTTGGCCACGAAACCAAGGGTCGCGGGTTCGAATCCCGCTAGGAGCGAATATTTCGTGTGATGAACATGGACATTTGTACTCGAGTCATGGATGTTTATAGACGTATTTAAGTATGTCTATCCGTTCACCTAATATACATAGCACAAGCATGAACTTAGTTTGGAACTAGGGAATTGGTGTGTTATTCTAGAGAATTTATTTATTTAAAAGGTTGTTCGAAATTTGCCCATGGGTAACGCTTTAGAATTTCTCATTCATTAATACTGTGTCACCTGATGACGGAGGTATTAGCCACCCCGTGTTTATGAGGAGCAATTCGCATACAAGTGAGACGTTGCGTCCAATTTAAAACGAAATGAACCGGGAACACTCGCCCGTTGTAAAATTCATAATGTTTTGAATTCTCGAATAAATTCTCCTTTCCCACCAAATGGAGGCGAAGTGGTGTCACAAGTGGAAATTATTCGTGAAATTCTACACTACGTTTACACCTGGTTCTACCAGTATAGTTTAACCTTTCCCGCCTCCTTTCTTCAGGCGAAAGTTATAAGATGAAAGGTCATTGCTCAGGTCTGGAGAGGTCTTGATATTTTGGATCCGTGTTGGCCGTTAGCTGTAAGGACACGACATTCGACGCAAGTAGCACCCTTATTTGTAAAACTCTAAATTCCTAAGCGGATTTTAGGCTTTCTTTTGTAAATCTTATGTGATGTAATCGCTACCTAGAATTTTAGGAAAATGTTTTGATAAATATATTGTCCTTGGCTGCCTACACGCTTTCGAGACTTAAATTGTTTTCAGCAACGGCCTAGTAATTAATCTTCATTGAAAATCGTTAGAAATTTAGGAAATCTAATTTCAAGTAGTGTCTATAAACTCATTAGTAGGTAGTTCTTTGTGTTAAGCACTTTTCTAAATGGGATTTAACTGGCAAGTAGGTTGATTAATTATATTAATAGCTGTTAATAGAACTAATAATTATAAGGTGACTGATGTGTGGTGGTTTTCATAGAAGTATGTATGTTCAAACTATTATATCTTGAATCTTAGGATTAAACAGACCTATTTAAAACAATTAACATATTATTTTCACATGTTAAGTGGATTCTGGATCAGACCAGCGTACTCAGCAGAAGTTGAACCCGGGATGGAGAATGCCTCTCAGAGGCCATCGAACCTCGAACGCCTTCCCCCGGGAAAACTTAATCGTATGCACCGACTTTGAAATGTTTTACTTCAATTATTAGATACGGCTACACCACCGTTAATAAAAAGCAACGACTTTCCGGAACAAATCGTTGGGTCCCCCGCGATTTGGGGTGTGTTAAATTTAACATTGTAATTTATTTTTATAGTCGCTTAGTGTGGCCATTCGTCTGCGACCATCGGGATAGGCAATTAACAATGGTACGCGAAAAATGCTGTTAAACAAAATAACAAATAAATATTTTATTCGTTTGTGAAAATAAATGTGTTGCAGCAGACTTTAGTTGTGCTGTGGTCAGTTTGATAAGTTACGGCTTGAAATTAATTCTATAATTTTGGAGAGATAAAATCCTCTGCTTTAATATCATATTTATTACTAAGTCTTCGCGAAAATTTACAAATTTCTAAATCTAACACATACTTATTATTTCCTATTATATTAATAATTATTTATGATGATTGGCTAATCAGAAATAACTAGGAGCGTTCAGATAACTGGGTTATTTGAATACATTACATTCGGTGCACCATTATCATGCTGTTTCCAAAGTATTTTATTGTATTAAAAAATGTGTAAAATATCTATCAAATCAACGTGTCTTTGGGAAATTCTCTCAAAGATTTTGTTGTTTGGTCACTCTACATGTTAGGCAAGGGTAACCTCTCGTGATCGCATCTATGGGGATTAAATAATCAGATCTAGCTCTAAACGGTTATCTGCGCTAAACAGACGTGCGTGGTGCGCTTATAGATAAATAAATAAAGATCGTGATGAGCCGTTACGGCGAGAGTTCTGTGTCTTTATGTGGTTGTACGAAGATTTTTTAAGTAACATATCTGATGGAATAACTGCTAATGCAATTTCTTCTTTGTGGATAAATAGACTAATGTCTTCTTCCTGATTCTGTAACTTGGGAAATATAGTGCATTTTTGTCGAACGGTCTTAGGTACATTTAACTAATTATGAATAAGATTCATTAACTTTTTATTAAAAACTCGTATCTTCAAGGTTTTTTCGGCTGATAAACTATAGACGATTAAAAATAAAATTTATTTGGCTGACTTTTTTATGCTATTTGGAGGCATGCCTATACAGATAGGGGAAGGGAGATAGTATGTCTATGCCTACAGCCGTTCAGGGCGGTTTTGAACTACACACATAAACACTGACTCACGCTAATTGAGCGAACGTACAAAAAGCCGAGCATTCCATGTCAGTTCGGATCAACATTAAACCGTCAAATGCTCCAACGTATAAAAAGATATTCCATATACAACACACATCCAAAAAGTACAATCACTCCACACCCGTCAGTCTCAACGCATGAAAGTCAACGCAATTCGCGATCGCGTCAAACCCGTGTTGTTTTTAATTAAAATTCTATAACATCGATATAAAATGTTTGCGCAGCGATCATTGCGTCCATTCCATATTTATTCAAGCCCCCACTTGCCATTGTCCTGACTCTTTTATTTACCATCCGCTACGCGTTTAATTGTTTAGGTATTAACTTTTTATGTTAGCCGGACATAAATTAAGTCAATAATGTGCCGTTTGCGCGCTAACGGCCGTTTTTATTATTTATCGGGCGTTTTGTCGCGATATTTCCTGCGTGTGGGTCCTTTTGATCCGGCAGTAACGTTTGATCTCATGATAGTTGTTTGAGTTTTATTTGATAGGCGTGGAGCGCAAGTGTAGGCCCTTCGGCGTTATGGAGACACGTGGGAGGTTCGTATAGGCTCTACGTGTAATGTGATTACAGTAGTGATAGAAAATAGAGTGCTATCTTAGAGCTTTTTCCGTTTTTAGGTTTTGGGATAAGAAAGGACTAAGCCGTATTGTTACAGCTGTAAAAATAGAATTCGCATACATGTACGTCAGACAAGCGACGTTCACTACTAAAATGCTCATTCCTTGATTTTAGGAATTCAATGAATTAGATGAAATTGAAAGTTATGGTTGGCTAAATTTGATTTTAAAGAGCTTATTGCTCTTTAGACTCTGCCTACCCGTATATCGTAACGGTATCTATGTATGTATACAAGATGAAATTAAAACCACTCTCCAAATTTGAATATGGCAATTGTTAGGAAAAATAACGATATACATGTTTTTCTGTTAATGTCACCTAGTACAAAAATATTGAGTTATGTCATCACAAAGTTATTTTTAAAAAACCTACGTTTGTAGATACTGCCGCGCTCCGGCGCACAAGATATATTATTGTGAACATTTTATCTACTCTTTTTTCTCATAAATGTGATATATTAACGATACCTAAGGCCTGGAAACAAATTGGAGAGTGGTATTTAATGCATCGTGTATATAAGTCTAATATCTTAGTATTAGTTTCGTGAAATACATTTCTTAAACTTTATTAATTTGGTGTAGCCGTAGGTCGTAGCAGCTACGGATCTACAGCGACTGCGCTACGAAACCGTTACGAATTTACGTGGTGGTACGCTACGAGCTTCAGTTGTAAGTATTTGAAGAAATTGGTCATTTTACAAAAGTGAAGAGATATAATTAATAACGATATGTTATCACTTTCATTACTCAGGTAGACATGTTTGTGTTTATAAGTAAGATAGAGAGATATTAAGACGGAGAGAATAGGCAAGTAAAATTATGTGGCATTTTTTGTATGGGCTTGTAACTGCGCTGTAGGATTTCCGTATATTTACTATGTATCTATATGTTACTGTAAAAACCCGTATATTGGTCAATCTTAGTAAATCTTAGGATTTACCGACATGAGTTGGTAAATGTAAACATTTCTTTAGGTAACTTTAGTTAGGTTATATTATGGGTTAGTTAGGTTAGGTTTATTAACCTGATTAAAGAAATACCTTACCTTTTTTTTTTTTTTTTTTTTTAGTTGGGGAAACTCCCATTAGCCGTCACCCTCTACTCGGGGAAGCAGAGGGCGGTGTGTCGGACTCGAACCGACTAAAACTCCAACGTGGCCTCCAGCCGCGCAGTCCCGGAGGAGCCTGTATCCCCACTGTCGGGACTATACGACAGCTCCTCCGGTGATGCGCGTGCCGCGCTACGCGGCCCACCTCGCGCGGCGGTGGTCGATGCTGTGGAGCCCACGACAACAGTCGTCGGATGACCCCGGCGGGGGGGAGGAAATACCTTACCTAACCTAACCTATAATATAATCTTAGTTAGGTTTGGTTAGGTAAAATTTTCCAAGTAAAGAATCCTAAGATTTATTAAGTAAATGGTGGTAAAAGTTCGAATTGTACACCTGTTCGGACTTTTACCGTTAAGAGTTGGTAAATCTTAGGTTTTACTGGAAAATCTTAAAATTTACCATAGTTCGAGCTTACAGCAACATATATATTCTGTACAATTTGAATTTTTATTACAATTTTGTCCTTGGATTTGTTAGTGTGGATATCGTGCCATCACAGTTTTTTACGCCGCAAAAGAGAACAGATATGAATATAAAAACGCCACCTCATTCAATAATCTTTTGATCTAAACACAATGTACCACACCATCTAAGTACCCAACCCAAGTAACAAGCTAAGATTTTTTCCTTAATTAGGTTAAGTAGTTTGCTCTCCCGTTAACCGCAGGTAATTCCGCGCCAAACTCGGCGATGGCGCTGAAACTCGACGCCATATCGTAGTGGGTCCTCTACCGAGTGAAATTAACGACATCCCCTCTTATTAACCCTTCCTCGGGTCTATTTTGGGAGCTACCTCCTAGCAAACACAGTGGCGAGGTGGCAGTAAAGTAATTCTTATGTGCGTTGTATCTTTGACTTGTTGAATCTTTGATTTTGTATTGTCTTTGTCATTGTTTTTAGTTACTTTTGCAAAGGATTCAAATATGTTCAAAGGTTTTTTGTTTTTTATTCTTTTACATACATACACATCACGCCCATATTCCCCGATGGGGTAGGCAGAGTCAAAGTGGCAGCAGGCCCCTCTAACCACATTTAGATTATTCTTTTATTATTTTTTTATTCTTTTGTTTTTATTAAAATGCAGTTTTTAAAATCGCAGTTACATTTACGTTTTGGACATAGAGGTGCGGTTATAATTTATAAAGCTAATTGAACATGAAAAAAACATTAAGTAACAAAAAAGTTGGGGAAAATTATAAATTAGAAAATCAGGAAAACGGACCAAAAATTGCTTAAAGCACTGAAATTTTGAGGTAAAACCATTACTTAACAGTACAAAGTTAAATCAGAGATATTTCCTCGCTGCCACATGTTAAGTTGTGGCATAACGGTATTACGGGCCGGCTATAGTAATTTACTTGATTTCACAGCCGAATCACCGGCGCGTTTTCGAAGATTTAACCGATTCGGTCGCAGCGATTGGTTAATTAACGTGATAATAACATTTTCTTCAGTTAAAATTATTTCTCTCTCAAATAACTTGGATATAATAATGTAAGCACTAAATACTGTTTGAAGCATGAATAATTGTAACACTTGTAATGTTTCTGTGCAGTACAAATAATAGGTATGTTATTTAATGTAAGAAGTTATGTGAGTGTATGGAATGATGAATATATGTTTGTAATTTATTATTTAGGCAGAAAATTAGAGGGCCAACAACTAGTATAGGAAATGAGTGATGGCGAGATGTACTTGTGTGACGACCGCGACACAAGATATTCAGGATTATAGCTTCAGTAATACGTAAACAAATGACGTCGACCGAAGATAGAGAAACGCCATACAATCCTGCATCGCGCTGACGAAGTTATTCTCGCCACTCGGTATATATACTTACAATACCGCGAAGGTTAGTTGGGCCTAGGTCCCCAAGCAAACAACACCTAGCTCGGCGGAAGTTCTTCCACTTTTAGTGCGAGCGCGTAGTTCGTACACTTGAATGCATGTCCTTAAATACATGCTTTACCCTTAATTTTATATTTGGACACTTCAATTATAGTTTACAAAGTACAATCAGTGTAATGAAAATTATTAATTTGAGAAAAGGCTAAACTACACGTTGAAATAGCCATCGACCTGCAAACAAATAGACTTAGCTCGAACGGGAGTTCCTCAAGGAAAGTGATACAGGTATGAAATTGATTTGATAGATCTTACCAGCGACCGTAAAATTATCCTAGACTATTAAAGTTTGGTTAGTGTTTTGATCGGTTTTGGACACTGAAATAACTCTAGATCAGGGGTCGGAAACCTTTTGGCAAACATGGACCACTTATTGAAAGATATATATCTTCCTATTTATTTAAAGATAGGTACTACAAGTAATATAAAAAAATGCAATATTATTTATTTTTATTTAATTAATACAGATGACAAAGGAACAATGAAAACAAAATGAGGGGAAAACAAAAACCGAATATAAAACAAAACCTTCAAAGTACTTAAAAATAATTAAAACGTATATATAAAAAATGTGTAGGTGTATAATATATCATACACAACATACCTATGTTGTGTAGGTGGATATATAAATATGTGTAATTTTTAGAATATATGAACAATTTTTGTGCCTGAAATAATTACAATTTTGTTTTTAATTAAATTATAAAACTTTCATTTACAAAATAGTTGCGGGCCGCAAGGAGATAGGTGTCGGGGCGCATGCGGCCCGCGGGCCGCGCGTTCTCGACCGCTGCTCTAGATGAGTGCGCAACGAATGAGGAATTGGCTAGATTAGAACATGCATGTTGGTCTGGGTCTCAAATATAACATAGCTGTGAAGGCAGCTAAAACTAGCATCTCATGAATGGCGGCTAATGGTGTATTGAGTTTGTGATTAAGCAGGCGACGGACTTACTTGCGTACTTTTTTTTTATGTCTAATCTAACTCAACTAAAAATATTTTTGAGGCCTATTGCACCTTGGGCTCTGCCTACTTCTTGGTTGGGCTATATCCAGGATTATGGTCCAAGCGGATCCTGACTAAGAACGGAATATAGGCTTAAAAAATATATAATAATACAAATTAGAAACTTGCGTAGAAAAAACTTTACTGTCATCTCAGAATAGCAAAAAATAAAAATATGACATCTAACTACAATAAAAACTATGTAAATTACCTCACTTAAACTCATGTCTCATGATTAAGTTAAAGATAAGCGATAAAGTTAATAGTTTTGTAAAAATTGTCATACATATAGTTGTAGTTTTATAAAGGATAGTTTTGTGCAACAATCAATATTAATCAATCAATTAATATCCATGTATTAAGATGACGAAAACGGTTGCAATCACTACGTAAATTCAAGAAGACGCATTTAAATGTCTTGCGTAAAATAAGCCATTTCCATATTAGGCCGAGAGCTGCCTATGACAAACTGCCGCCTCACGGCACTGCCGGCAAAAATCTAAATCTCATTAAATACGTGAGATGGTGGCAAATAACCGCACACGCAGACGCCTCCTAATTGAATAAATAGCTTGAGTAGTATCGCAGACGGCTTAAGATTCGCGCCACGAGTCTTTCACACGCTCCTCTCAACCAGTTGTAATTCAACAGAATCAAATTAACGTGTCAGTTCGCTCGTTTTTCTTCGGAAACTTGTGTTTTAGCTCCCAGATAACTTTGTTAATTAAATTTTGCATTTTTCCTTCTCTGCCAAGACAGTCTTTGGGGTCTGGCGTACTTGGATGGATTACAAAAAAGTCAATAGGCGCTGGCGGGGAATGTGAATTTGATCGCCTATCTGAGATCTGTAATTGGTAATTGTAGCGCCTAAATTACTTTTTGTTATAAAACTAATTAAGAAATGAAACACGTTTTTGGCCAAATGCGCAAGACTTGCTTCTCAGTAATTATATTATGGATACTAGGTAATAGTATGTATTACTAATGGTTTACGGGCTTTTGGGTATGTGACTGAGTGGGCAACGAGCTAGCCACTTGTCACAGCTTTCCATCCAACCCAGCCCACTGTCCCGTGATGGTCTGGAACTTAAAAAGAATATGCCAACTGTGGTTCTTGCCTAGCATGTCGTAAAAGGCGACTAATGGTATATCGGGTTTTGGGTGTGTGATTGTGTAGGCGACAGGTTAGCCGCTTATCACTGCTTTTTCACAATTTTCCAACTAACCCAGCCCGGCTTTATTTTTGGCTGAATGTGGTTGAAGGGGCATGCTTTCCCATTGACTCTGCCTACCCCTTCGGGGATTGTAGGCGTGCTGTTATGTATGTATGTATGTATGTATGTATGTAGAATGTATTACCTAGTATCCATAATACTTGTACTTGTACATACTTAAAATCGTAAAACCTCATTGATTTGAGTTCTAATGAATGATTATGCTCACATAACAAATTTCTAGATAACTCCATACGGATAAGTACATATGTGGTACCATATTAAAAACAAACAACTCAAAAGCTCCTACTTCCAAAGTTATCACCGCGTGACGTAATGCATGTGCAGGATTCGGAGTCAATATTTTGAAAAGCCGGCGAGCTCGACGACATAATATTGAACTATCTGCCTGCAGTGAGTAAATCCAGAATAGTGTCGTAATGGAGCGCTGGAGTCGACGTGAAAAAGAAACACGACTGGCACCCAATCAATCTACATTTACAATCATATGAGTATCGACCCAGCCGTCTGCGCCGTCTGGGATCACTTGATACTCGAAAGCTACTCTTGATATCTTCTTTAATATCTACTGGCTAGCAGCGCTCGGCGGTTTTTCCCGCGTAGTTCTCGTTCCCCTAGGAATACGGGAAAAAAATATAGCCTATGTTCCGCGCTGATACAGTAACTTTTCATTGGTAAAAGGAATTTTCAAATCGGTACAGTAGTTTCGGTGCCTATTCAATACAAACAAACAAACAATCAAATTTTTCCTCTTTACAATATTAGCATAGATAATTATGGCCACGAAACCAAGGGTCACGGGTGCGAATCCCGCTAGGGGCAAATGTTTCGTGTGATGAACATGGACATTTGTACTTGAGTCATGGATGTTTATAAACGTATTTATGTATGTCTACCCGTTCACCCGTTCACGTTTACAAATTACCAAGTTTCAGAGAGATACTTACTTTTTCATTTACACAAATGTTTAGATTAATAAAACATGAATTATATTATAATTCACAAATGTTAAACATATTAATAAATTACATGCGAATATTAATAACACAAAAAGTACCAAAACCGTTCAGTCGCTCTCTAGGAGATCGTCAATCGAATCGTTGCTCTGTCGAATAGTTTAGAAAGACTTCATTTGATATACGCTGAGGGTAACTTCAATAAGGGATAGTGTACGAATTCTATGCTGTCTGCCCCCTTACTGACAAATAAATTTGTACACAATTCATCCCGTTATTGAATAAATCAATTATTCCATAAAATGTACACCACTCTGAGTGGCTTGCTTAAATCCATTATCATAATCCAAATAACTCGCTTAATTCAATAGAACAGGAAAAGCTTACACTCTTATATAGGTTACCTACATATTTTTATCTACACTTTACAGTACACACATATAAAAGTATAAATTTGTATGAAAGAATATAAATATAAATTTATAAAAAATGTATTGAAAATTCTAACTTAATCAAAATCAATATCTAAATTGAGCAGAATTTTAGCTAATCCTGTTTAGATGTTGAACTGTGATTGTGCAATAAACATCCACGCAATACACCTACCTACTATTTGCTATTCTTTTTATGTCTTCAGATTTCAATCAGTTTAAATACCTATGTTGGCGACGCTGGCCTCATTACTTTTATATTAATACTTTTTATACCTTTTATTATTTTGGTATTCAAGTTTAGAATTCCAATTTATTTTGATATAAAGTAAAATATACGTCGTATAAATATACGTCTGTTCACACCTTGGAAATTTCTATCATTTATAACCTACTTTCCTCATATAAGGGTGGTTTCAATTGCATATATCGTAAAGGTAATTATTTATTAGAAGGAAATGACAATGGCAAGTCTTTAGACTATTATAATGTCAGTCTGGATATTTTGTTAAAAAAAAACAATTTTGTATCCATAATAAACAGTTGCACCAGAACAATTTGTAGGTATTGGATGTCCAGTTTAAACTTAAAAGAATACATATTTTCCTAGCTATTCAAATTCAAACTTCAGCGACGCACGCATAAAAACTCCCGTTACGTAATCCCCGGACCCCCTGCACTTGAGTGGTTTTCCAAAATTACGCGAGTAGCGCTCAATGACAACGGGTGCATTGAAGGGCCGTTGGGTCGTTGGCGCAATCACGGCGCATTGACGGAGTCGCACGCGCCGAGCCTGCAATTAACTACGACTTTGATACGCGCAATCCTTCAATTTGGGTTTTGTAAGTCGGTAATGTCCCATGTCAGCCTAGGAGCTAAAAAGGATATGAATTGACAGGCTCGATGGCACATTTGGTAGTGATGCAAATGCTCTTTGTTATGCGCCAAGAGTTGTGATTAGGGAGACATGAATAAAATACAAGTAATCACCACATGAATATTTTTCCTAAATGGGAATCGAAAACCGCAAACCTTGTGCTCAGCTCAAAATATTGCAACACCCCGGGTGTTGCAATGGTTCCAATCAAATACCCGGGTAGACTTCAGAATTAAGCTAATATTATCGTAGACATTGTCCATGTGATAAAAATGATGATGGATCAAAGTTGTAAGTTAAATTAAATATAGGTATATCTGTTTAGGTGCAAATTTACAGCTTCTTCCATTCTAACATTAAAAAGTATTTATGTAACAAACATCTGAACATATAAACAACCAAAGGTAGGCACTAGTGCCCCGTAATGGCGCCTCGCTCCGGCTTAGCGTGTGCTAAGCCCAGATCAGAAGTTGGTCATTGCGTCGCCTCCTCGCGGCCACAAGTGCCTTCACCTCTGATGGACTGGAACTAACCGCATGCTGTGTGAGGATTTGCGATGCCTGAAAAAGATATACTGAGGGATAAAGCCGCAGTTTTTTTTATACACGGCGGTTTTTCATAAAAGCTTTTATGAAAAACCGCCGTTAATACTACAATGTTTGTAGTATTAACGGTCGCTGTGACTCATTTTCACATACAATATTTCAGAATTCGGCTCATGATATTTTTTCTTTGTTGTTGATAATGATTCAGATTCAAATTAATATGTTTTGTTTATTTATAGGCGTTAAATATTGGCTTTAAAAATAAAATTCATAAATAGTCATTGAACAAATAATATTCAACCCCTACTAATATTATAAATGCGAAAGTAACTCTGTCTGTCTGTCTGTTACGCTTACCCGCTTAAACCTCTTAACTTTTGATGAAGACAATCTTTAGACCCTGAGAAAGAACATAGGCTACTTTTTATTGCGAAAAAAAAAGCGCGATATAACCGATTTCCACGCGGGCGAAGCCGCGGGCGGAAGCTAGTAAGATATATTACTGCCAGTACGGAAAGAATAAGCCAATAGACATTAAAATCTCAACCGAATTGAGATCCTCTTTCATATTTACATTAGTTGAAAAGATTTAAATTTTATCTTCCTAGCTTTAGGCTGCCTGTCCAGCTAATCAGAGCATTAATTTGCCTTATTAATATAAAAAATATTGAATATTTTTACCAGAAAACACAAAATAAAATTTATTTATTTTGAGAAGAAGCCACGTGACCGTAAATGGTTGTGATTGGCTGAATGTATTGCGACGTCGTACTTCTGTAAACAACCACTTCTGCCATTGCTTTATGCTCGAGTTCCTTGTTTTCTTACGATTTTTAAGTCAATCTTTGTATATTATTTGTATGATCAGTATTATTCACTTGTGTATGTGTAATCACGGACCATGATTTTTTGAAAGCAGACAGCTGAAAATTGCCGAAAGTTGATGGTCGGAATTTTCGTTAAAAATAATCCTGACTTTTACTCACCTGAACTTATGTATGTAAAAATAACTATGTAAGTACATATCGTATTAAGTTAGTTACATGTCAATACAACTGCAATGGCACAATTTTTTCTACTAGGCACTTAGATTTTTTCCTTTGCAGTGCACGATGTTAATCTTACGGAGATTGTCGTATTATTATGTTTAATGTTTTTGTACAAACGTGTGACCTCACTCGACGCTATAATGCCGAAGCAGGCGTTTTGACAGCTCAAATAATCAGTGTATTTTTAAATATATTTTTTTATATGAAATACTTAAAATAAATAAAAATAATTTAAAATAAATTTGTCCCATGTTGGTCTGGGACTTGGCCCATGTTGATCTGGGACAAAAAAAAAAGAATGTGCCAACTGTGGTTTTTGCCTAGCATGTCGTAAAAGGCGACTAATGGTTTACGGGATTTTGGGTATGTGACTGAGTAGGCGACGAGCTAGCCACTTGTCACTCCTTTTTCACAGCTTTCCATCCAACCCAGCCCACTGTCCCATGTTGGTTTGGGACTTAAAAAGAATATGCCAACTGTGGTTCTTGCCTAGCATGTCGTAAAAGGCGACTAATGGTATATCGGATTTTGAGTGTGTGATTGTGTAGGCGACAGGTTAGCCGCTTGTCACTGCTTTTTCACAATTCTTCATCTAACTCAGCCCGACTTTATTTTTGGCTGAATGTGGTTGAAGGGGCATGCTGCCCCTTTGACTCTGCCTACCCCTTCGGGGATTGTGGGCGTGATGTTATGTATGTATGTAAATAAAAATAAATGTTGTTTCTAGAGTCCTTATACATCAGTAAATAATGTGCGATGGTTGTCAAAAACTAGTAAAATAGCCTATTGCATAAAATCTCCATTCTTCAGTAGACGTTTTCCACAGGTGCATTTTCAACTCGCTCACCTCACCTCTCCGCTACCTCGCTCCGCTCCGGTGGACGGGCAGCCTTATGCTCTGTGTCACCAACAAAAGATGCACAGTAGGTACTAAATATAAATGATGAGCTTTGAAATACGAATAACCCAGCGATTAGATTTGTTTATTGTGAACAAATGCTTGGTACGTTACGTCCATTTTTCGAACAGATGTTCATTTGTTTTCTATATTAAGCCGATGTCGTCAAGTTGATTGGCACAAAGCATGCAATCAGAGTAAGCCCTTTTTATAGCCTTTGAATAGATTTCTTTGTAGTCGATAAAGCGATAAGTGTTGCTATTATTGCCCTGTCTGCTATTTTCCGTCTAATAATTTTCTTTCCTTGCAACGGGGTCAATTATCCAAGTCGCTTTGTGTCATTGAAGCTTTTCTATATTTTGTATTCTTTGATGCATTTATGGTATTCGATTATATTATTAACTGCATATAAGTACACATTTAATACTTTTGGAACAAGTTCATAAATTACCTCAAGTATTTTTGTTATATAATGCTGGCAATTTCCTAGCTATAATTATTGATATATTATTGATATACAGTTTACACCTTAAATGTTAAATTTAAAAAGCATCTTTTAGCAATTCAAAAAATACATAATATTCCCCACATGCTCAATTTATTCAAATTTTAAACAAATTTAAATTATTATAAGGCGCAGTTTTAAAAATATATTAAAGAGTATTTTTTAACATATATTTCATTATTTAACTCTACAGTATATTGAGTTTCAATCAGCAAAATAAATAATAATTATTTATCGTTTATAAATTACTTATTTAATAATACATTACCATAGCTTACATATATTACCATACTACTAAATATATATCTATAAATATAAATATTACTATGTCGATATAATACTTACCTACTACGAAACTAATTTTTGTATTTCTTTTCATGTGATTTGCTTTGCACAGCTTGTGCGAGCCATCGCTCCCTATGTTTGGCCTCCGCAGAGTACCAGTGGTAGTGACGACGTTCTCTGTCGTCATTACCTAATACTGAGCGGTGACCATTTTGACACCGATCTGTTTATTTTATGGTTAATAATATTATTTGGGATAGGGTCCCATTTAATTATGTTATGTTTGATAAATAAGTTTATTTTGATAATTTTTTTTTAATAATTTTATTGTGGTGTCAAAAAAAATACTTTATCTTTCTTTCTTTCTTTTTTTCAAATTTACGGTATTTCATTGAAATTAATCCAATATACATTTTGTATCCCTTCGCTTCTTTAATCGAATATTTCTATAGGCTTGTTTCAATTTTAAAATAAACTTCTATTTTAATAGCAAAGTTTTAAATTTCTATCCGAATTAGAAATTTGCATTTCTCTCTTAGATATTTCAAAAGCTATTTGAACCGCTCGAACTAAACTGTTTGTGTTTACAATCTTATAATTGTCTGACTTTACAACATACATATCTACATAGTATAACGAGCTAACAACAACCACAGTCCGTTGTGATCTCAAAACGATTAGATAATATATCAATAACATCCCCGTCCGGACTTTCGCGGCAGACTGAAATAAGATTTCAACAATGCCGCCACATACCTTCCTCCAGCTAAAACGCGTCAAGCTGCCTTGCATTATATTGCAAAGAATAACCCTGGATGTTTGTCTCGCCACAAATCAAGAGAAACGACACGTAGCGTACATACACCGTCTTTGTACCGCACTCGGTCTTGTATTTATCCTGGGAAAGGTTTTACATCAGTTGACACAGTTTTTGTAAAGCTTATTTGGAGAGGGCGTTTTGATAGCTCTCTTGGGTCAGAAAACTGATGATTGTATTACCGGAAATGTCGACGGCAAAGGAATTGCATGTATTCGGTACATTGGGTGTGTTTTAATAAATATTCTTAAAGCGTTAACTGTCAAGCCATGTGCTGAGTAATTATTTTGCAGAACTTTACATGATAGTTCCTTGAATTAAAATCCTCAGTTACCTATGAAACAGGTGTTTTGTTTATTTTAAACCTGTTTGTTGCACAAGTATTTAAAAAATAAATGACCTTTTTAAACATACATTGAAAGGTGCGATTTCTTAACCACGGATAGATTTTGCCGGATTACGATTAAACCTTATTTTTGGATATAAGTGATTAAAAAAGCTTCCTGCTCTTTAGTCCCTGAATAGGGATGTTAACTGGTAAGTCAATAGAGATACTTTTTAAAAGCTGTCAAAACGCAATCACTTCATAGATTTTGTATGGGCCTATCAACTTATGACGTCACTAGTTCGTATAGTCAATTGACTAAAGATTAAGCAGTTTTTGGAAAATTTACACTCAATTGTAATTGAAAATCAATAAGGTTTTACAACATACTACGATACTTTTTTTACGTAATTGATATTACAAAATTAAATATAAATGGTGTCAACATCCCAATTGCTCTGATCATTGTAAACATAATGTAATGTATCTATTGTATGTACAATTTTTTCGTAAACTTTTAGTAGTCTGGATGTGAAGAAGTCTTAAATTTCTTAAAATAGACATAAAAGACACTAGCCGGAGTTAATTACGGGGGAATAAATTAAAAATGGCGACTTATAGGGAGTTAATAAGTTTGGGATGTTTGAGCGGGAGCACCCTTTGGCCAAGGTCTGGTCCGGCGGCATGCGGACGGAATTTGGGGTGCGGGACGCGGAGGCTATCATGGGTACGCACTGGGTTGGATTGTCGCGGCATGAATAAGGAATGATTTTTTAATGGTCAGATCACAATTAATCGTTTGATGTGTACAAAGCTACTTGTTCTACCAACTTGTGGACGTAATAAGAAATTTTATTTAGGAGACAAGCTATGGCATTTCAAAATCATCTGAATTATAACTTATTGGACTTCTTTCTATTGAAAAATCAGACCTAAAAGTGACAAACAAGTATAGGTCTAGCGTAATGGTAGCGGTCACTTGCATATGTTTGGCCAACCATGAGATGAATTGAAATAAGAACCACATTTGCCAATATGGTTTTGCACGTGAGAAACCTATCCAAGATTTATTATTAAATGAAGATTATATTAGAATTAGGGATAAAGATTTTTTAAGAATTGGATGCTGTCTGCATTAAGAAAAGAGAATATGCCCAAAATTCTGGTTAGTATTTGTACTGGATAGTTCTGAAGTCTAGATTTTTCTACTTAAGATGGTTATATCGATACAGAGGATATGTATCATTATCTTTATTAAAAAGTACTATACTTATATTTCAATAAGATGGTTTATTGTTTAAATATTACTATTGTTTCATATTGTTTACGTTCTCGCTTCTTCTCTGGCTCAAAAACAACTGAACTTGTAACATTAGTCTCATAGTCACAAGCAATGAAACCATACATAACCATCACATAATTTCCCTAGTAGCCGGTCGTTTCCCGAACTCAGTGCGTCGCCCGCAGTCGCATCTTAAGGGTGCGCGTAAGAAGGGATCGGCGTTAATAATTTATTTCCCAATTAATACATAGCGACGATTGTTGCCGCCTTTGTTCTGTAACTTGTGCGGCTTCAGACAGCGTCTGGTGCTGATTGCTAGTCTTATGGATACAGTGATGAATGAGGAACTTCATTACTATGTATATGATGTAAGAGTGTTTGTTTGTGGTTATGGTATATGCGATAATGTATGGTTAGAGCTACATACATATATGGTATAATATGGTAATAGTACTGTAGCTCGATGGTAGGTATCTCGTATGCAGGTGCTGGTTCAACCTGGGCCTACTTTTGAATTTCGCAAATCTAAGGATTTATATCACTTGCTCGATGGTGAGGGAAAACATCGTGGTAAAACTAAAAAAACTGAACTAACTAATTGGCATGGTAAAATCTGCAAATTCAATATACCTAACTGGGATTGTAAACCTGAACCAATTTGTCTGGTCCCCTTTCGAAGGGTTACGAAGGATTTATTTATTTACTAGCTGTGCCAGCGGTGTCACCCGCGTTTATGGTTAATATTATAAAGACTATTTCCGTCATACATGATTTCTATGTAACTTTAACCATTAAGGACACGCGACGGAAGCTTAAAAAAAGGAGTAACTTCTCCCGTTTTCCTAACATTTCCCTTCACTACTCTGCTCCTATTGATTGTAGCGTGATGAACAGTATACTATAACCTGCCCAGGAGTATGAAGAATAATTGTACCAAGTTTCGTTAAAATCCGTCGAGTAGTTTTTGTTTCTATAAGGAACATACAGACAGACAGACAGACAGACAGACAGACAAAAATTTTACTGATTGCATTTTTGGCATCAGTATCGATCACTAATCACCCCCTGATAGTTATTTTGAAAATATATTTCATGTACAGAATTGACCTCTCTACAGATTTATTATAAGTAAAGATTATTTAAACGAGACTCGCTGAATCCAAGATCCTAGTCGAAACGGAGCCAGACTTTCATCGTTTAAAATTATTCATATTGTAAAGTTTGACAGATTTACTCCAACACGTACTACCAAAGTTATTAAGTAGGACATTATAACACAGAATATTCTCCAAACGAATACTAAGAACTAACCTACACGCTCACTACCCGAACACAGTCTAGAATCTTAAAGTCTTCTTATTTCAGTTCCAACTTACCTGCGCTCTTAAATTTCTCGCTAATTGTATTATTATACACGAACCGCGGCTAAACGTGTATATCTGGAATTGTAGCGAATAGTCTGGTGGAAACTGGGAAACGCCAACTTTTTTTAATTAAAACAGCCGGATCTTAAAGTAGCGGGCCTGGGGAATAAAGTTTCGAACGAGGGTCGTATGCGAAAATCGCTAGAGAACGGTACGTTTTGTCGAACGGAAAAATGTCTTGTTGAAACTGTTTCGACGCTGACTTGTGTGGAAATAGATTTTTAACATTCCGTAATGACGCAAGTTTCAAATTCAAATTCAAATGTTTTATTGCCACTAAGTGTAATATACAGTTTCCATTGAATATTGTAGTTCGATAATGAAACTTCACCGTTGATTCGTTGAATATCCGAGAATGATTTATGAGGTAATTTATGGCTAATTTTTTAACAGTTAAAAGATAACAGTCAAATAAATCACAATCCGGATGATTTTAAAATATCATTGCCTGTTTCCTAAGTAAAATACCGTATGACTTCACACTTTACCAGGTGGTTTATTCTTATCTGGATATCGGCCCTACATTTACTAGCTATGTCTTAATAATTTATCTAATACTAGCGAGCCCTCCAAAAACACGCACGCACCCTTATTCAGGGGAATCAGTCAAATTGGGTCATTGTTACCCATCCATAGGCATTTGAATGTGCATGCTTCTTTAGATTGATTTCTTTCACTGCCGAGCTAGTGGTATAAATCCGTTCTTAGATTTTTAAAAAGCATGAGGGTTGTATTGACGCCCCTCGTATTAAGGCGTCATATCCTTGAACTCATTACTAAAAGTATACAATTTAAAAAATATGTACAAATGTATGTATGCAATGCAGAAGTACAGATTTAACCATAACTATAGTAGTATAACGTCTACACGTTTGCATAATGGTTGTTGACTGTACGTACTTATAAATCACGTCATGTCTGTAAAAAAATAAATAAATGAATTGACAGATTGTTTAGTTCATTTAATGTTCACGATTGTTTATAAATACCATAAACAAGATATGTGCTATATACATGATCTACATTTCACTTTAGTTTAGTCACCAATTGTTAACCACGGACGATGATGATGATGAATGTACTATTCATCATCATCATCGTATTAGCGTTATGTCTAGGTCTAAAATCTGACTGAAATCTGGGTTCATGGTCTAAGCGGACCCTGCCTAATGGTTCGCTTAGACCATGAACCCAGATTTAGCTAGTCTGGTAATTATGTTGAAGCGGCTGCAGAACTGACCTTTGTAACCCTTAGGGGAACAAAAAAATTTTTGGATCATGGTTACACATCCATAGCTGTTGGAATGTGCAGGCTTCATCATGATGTTTTCCCCCACCAACGAGCTAGTGGTATAAATACGTATATATATGTAAAAAAAAAACAGAAGTATTTGCCCGGGTTTGAACCCGCACCCCTCGGTTAAGAGGCACGTGTCCTTAGTATTGAGATATCACCGCTTTCAAACAAGTACATTCTTTGTCGTTAAATAATTGACGCTGGATAATGTCTGGCACATTTATTTCAATATAAACAGTGTCTTGGATGGCAAACTAAGTTACTTACTTTATAAAGTTTAAATAAGTTTTATCCTCTGAGGAGTAGCTTATAAGACGAAGTTCAGAGATGTCACGAGTAACAAATACCGACTAAAATATGTAGTCGCTAATTTGTTTGAAATTTCTGTCTTTTAAAAACTTTTGGAAATATTTAGAAAAAGCTTTAGTAAATATTATCAACATACTGAACTAAAAAAAAATTTTTATGTAGGGTTTTTATAATAATAAAAGATCAAAAAACCCTACCAATTTTTTTTTTACCTTACTCCGATTAGAAATGGCGTTGTAGCTTGTATAGTTTAGTGCAACTAATTTTAAATTGAAAATTAGTTATTAAGATGAACCGTGTCAAACAGTGAATGAAATGTTCAAAATTCATCAAAGTTTCTAAAATTATAACGTGCTTATATCGTCCTCACATAGAGCTTACAAAACAACGACATTTCAATGAATGAACTGAATTCTCTGACAAATACATACAATAATTGTTGTGTCTCTACGTTGATTATCTCTTTATTCTGCGAATCAAAATTGGAACATTAATATCAAAATCAATGGCAACAAAAGTTCTCTCCATCTACAAAAAAAAAAACAAACCGTTCTTTTTTTAAACCAGTAGCGGCGGGATCGTTGCAGCGTATAAATATTAGTCTATTTGATGCACGCATTAACAACACATTCATTCACACGAGCAGAGCTTCGCAAGGATCCAAGATTAGGCCGCGTTTAAACGGATATTTTTAACGTTAAATGAACGAGTGAAAATACCTGTTACTTTTTTCACTTTTATTTAGTTATGTGATATGTGTGGCAGTTATTGCGAGAAATAATAGTAGTTTTGGTTGTGTTGTTTGTATGCGATGTACGTATGTAATAATTTATTAATTAAAGTACTTTAAAATCTTAATAAAGTTCTTCAATTTAATAATGATTTTTTATTAGAAATTTTTAGTGCTCAGTCTGCACTTAACCAACAAGTAAAAATAAAAAAGCTTTTCTGAAACTCCGACAAAAATTGACTTCATTAGTAAATTTTACTACAATTACTATTTTATATGTTGGTATATTATCAGTCGGTGTAACTTATCAATAATGTAGTTATTTCAGTTTTAATGCATGGTCATCTTCGTTTTTTACCTTTAACTAAGTTCGCTTGTGTCTTCATGGCATATTATTCTAATAAGAATATTTAAAAGTTAACAAAAATCAATTCGCCCTCCCTATAAATGCTATACTTTATATTTCAAGCGATGGGTTCAGTCCATATTTTTATATATCATTGTATAAGATTAGACAATTAATTTTTATGCATGAATATATAGTTTCTAACTAGCATTTCCTATTAGTAAGATATTATTACGAAATGAACAACAGATAAATACAAGCTATCAGATGTTAATCACCGAAATTCGGATATCGCATATCATATAGGAATATCACGTTACAACGCATGTAACTAATGCTCTATAAATGTTTATTTTATTGATTTTCACACGGCCAGCAACAATGCATCTTGCTGGTCCGCGAAGTTTACGCGACAAAGTTCCATGTTGTTGAATGAAGTTATTGGGGTGCAACTTTGCCCAATTAATAATAATGAACGCGCGTCGATAGAACCCCAGTTTCGTCGAAAAAAGTTTCTATTGCAATAAAGTTGCATTCGGCTTTTAAGCGGTATGCGAATGGAACTTTGTCAAAATGTTTTCCAGCTTCGTGTTTGTGCTGGCTTTTGTTAACGTTACGCGTGTTGGTTACGTTTGATTAGTTTTATGATGTGTGTAATTAAAATATATGATATGAATGTGCGTACGCCTGTAAGACATTTCACATTGATGATTTCAAACTATGTTGTTATTGTTTGATGTTTGGTTTATAAAATAAAGATTAATTGTTTAGATAAGAAAACTGTGTGTATCTCAGTACCCTAGCATTAGCATTAGCTTGATTGAATTGAATACTTAGGCGTTGCAACTCCACGTAACCTCATATATATATGTATATAATTATATTCTCCAGACTGACACACCAAAACAAAACTTATAAGCTTTTGCATACTAGGTGAACGGATAGACATACTTAAATACGTTTTTTATAAACATCCATGACTCGAGTACAAATATCCATGTTCATCAAATGAAACATTTGCCCCTAGCGGGATTCAAACCCGCGACCCTTGGTTTCGTGGCCAGAGTCTGACCACTCAACAAACTTTCAAAGAAAAATAAGTTTTTGACAATAGGCTTGTTTGTGCTTCAAAAATTTTATTATTATATATTCACATTGGTATTAAATATTTGAACATTCTATTAAAACATACAAATATATTTTTATAAATTTTTTACGTCTATAAAACCGTTCTCGGAAGCACTTCGTCGAAACTCTTCATTCACTTTTCCGCGCGGGCAAACCACTTACACGACAAATTCGCTAACAAACAATAACATCAAAAGTCCAACAAGACAATAATGAATTTAATTGCAAGCACTCGACTCGGTCATTACGGAGCGTACACCTACGTCAATTAAGCACAAGCTCGAGTTCAGATTTTTTCCGGAAGGGGAAAGTAATAGGATCCTTCGCGATTCGGCATTACGTCGTCAAAGTTGTAATTGCGACCTTACGATCCGCCGAATCTGTCACGCGTCACCGCCGGCTCCCCTAACGAGTTTTAAATATACCGAAAATTATAAACAACGAAGTTTAATTGCAGGTTTAGTGTTCATTAGGATATGCAGGCGCTTTTTTAACGCGATTATGACGTAGCAGGGTCGGAGTGGAGGGTGCTGGGGTGAGGAGGGTTGCGTCACGTGCAAGTCCGCACTCCGCAGCCCCACGCATGCGAGACCGCGGGGCGCCGTCAGCGCAGGCGCGCCCCCGGTCGCCCCCCGGCCCGCCAGTCCGCCGCCGGCCGCCGCGCGCCCCGCTCGCCTGTCCAACGTACAGCCGCGCGCCGCGAGTGTTCCAATACAAGTGATGTCGACTTGTGACTAGTGCCATGATCGTGCTCCGCTGTGCCCTGCTCGCGGCACTCGTCGCCGCCGCCGCCGCCGCCTGGCAGGAGAACGTCAGGCCCAAGGTCTTCGCACAACTAGGTGAGTCGGTGTCAACAGTGCCAGTGACAAGTGCAACATTCGCCCTAAAAGCCCTAAAACGAGAAGTACGGGACGGCAACGCGCGCACAACACCATGTTTACGTCGCTTGTTTGACGACAACTCGCGCGTTGTCGCCACAGCCCGTTTCAAAAGTTGCTGTGTTGATGTCAAAAGTGTCGTGAGTCGTCGAAGTAAACGTGAATTCAGTGTAACTGTTTGATGAGAACGTTGAAAATCTCGATTCTGGTTCTTATTGGAACAGTTGGTAGAGTTTGGTGGAAGCGAGATAGGTTAGGTTACGAAACACCCAAAGTTTGGTTTGTTGTTGTCATAAGAATTTAGTCAACATTTGAGAAATCTCTTATAAATTTGATGGGTGTTAAGTGAAAACCTTTAAATAACCCCACTCTAAAGTTTGCTAAATACTCAGAAAGTTTATGGAAGTGATTGACGCAACCCGCGTTGCTAGGGAGACCTCAGCCAGTTAAGGATATATAGGGCGAATTGAAAACAAACGCGACGAGTTATTACTGAACTTCCTAAGCTTTTATGGATAGCTTTATTTCCATTTAATTCTTACTCAAAGTTCCTGAAATAAATCAGTGAGAAGCAAAGAGGGAACGACCAACAGGAAAATTAACTGTCCCAAAGCATGAATTTTGATAACATTCAGTGGCATACGTTTTCCAAATAGAATGAACAGAATCGCCTCTAGAATAGCGCCTTGCGGTACGCCCGTAACGATTCAAAGTCACGCGACAGTTAGTCCTGTAGGAATAAAGCCAGAGTGCACAACTGTGGAGCTATTGTTTTATTGTGCAGCCTGCATTGCGGGGGACAGCCACGTGGCTCTCATTAGTGGAATACAAAGCGAAGCAGTTTGCTCTGCGTTTTGCAATGTTACGCTCGGATTAGCGAACCACGCGATGTTTAACGTAGCGGATGGAACTTTGTCGATACTGTTGCGGCCCGCTTTGTGGGATGCGATGTTATTATACGTGTAGGTGGATGGCATAATAATGAGGTGCCTTATCTTCTGCGACGGGACAGGATGTTTCAAACGTACCCTGTTACCGTGAGATCTTTCTTAAATATGTCTGCTGTGGTCTGTGGTAGACAGTTTGATACAGATGAAAGAGGAGAATAACGTTGTGTGCAGTTAATGTTAAATGATTATTATTTTGTTATTTAACGTTTAACATATTACAGTATGAAAAGACAGGTTTATGTAAATAATACTGTATTGTTCAAGAAGTCTTGCGAAGAGTATTTCTTGCGACTATTTCCTTTAAAGTTACAAAAAGTAAGATGAACACATCTGGAATTAGAACTTTTTATAACAGGTACCTCAGCTGATCTATTGGAAACATCTTTACTTACTTATATTTGTCACGATTACTATTTAAAAATCAAGGATTTCCAACTGACAATTATTTGTCGTAAATTATGAAATATGCACACATAAGGATAAACAACGAGCATATTTAGATACCAAAATAAGGAATCCTAAATAAATTGTGTATAAAATGTTTCACAGAAATACTTTAGTGTACCAATGGCAGTATTTACTATCCTCAAACTATTTTTTGTTTATTTTGACAATATATCAATAAGATAAAGCATATGAAAGCAATTTTTGTCCGTAGAAAAAATATTCTCTAAATATTATTTTAGTTTAGTTAATGCCGTACAATTAACTACATAAACCAAGATGTAAATTCAAATATAATCTTGCAGCACTAACTAGCCAAATAGCAACCGTCGCGAAACTACCATCCAATTAGCGATCCACGATTACGGAATAATTAAATACACCTAGCAACTGCACATGCAGCAATCGATTAATGAAGTCCGGAATTAGAAGCTGACGTAACGCGTCGAGACGCTGATGTGGCGGGTGCATTTCCGCAGGACGCATCCGGCCATTGTTTTTTGTGCAATGAAACTTTAATAGACCCATTCACCACACATTTACATAAAAACAGTGTCATAATAAAAGTGAATTCTGTATTAATAGACACGATCTATTAGATATTGCTTCCAAGAATAAATATCGAGTGCTTGAACACAGTAACAATCTTATTTGAAAGGAATATACAGTATTTTTATTTAATAAATAAGATTTTTACTGTTTATCATTTGAATGCTTTTAATGTTAAGTGAAGTCAAGGATACTAAGTCAACCCCGAATTAATTATCCGATTCACTCAATAAAGCCAATATATATGTATTATAGCCTATGAAATATATTGCATTTTTGTGGTCCAACGAGCCATCACTAGATTCACTGCATCATGTGAAGTCGTTGGCTCTAATGTTTATATGATTTATGCGAATGCCTACTCTTCGTATGTTCATAAATACCAACCAATGACATCCAAAGTTTTTATTTAGCTGTAAACAATTAGCACAATGCAAAACAATCTCATTGAGATACGAGTCATTATAGAAAACTTCACTATTCTCGCATGGACTAACAGCTTTGGTGTAAACAATACCAAACACGTACGGAACTGATTCAGTGAAGCGAAGTAATTTGAATATGACGGTTATTGGGTTGATGCGATGGACATTAGCTTTGAAGGTATCAACACCTCGGTAATGCGATCCACCAATCCGAACCATTGGTCTGGTGACCGCATACTGTGGTCAAATGATCGGCTAATGTTTTTCCAGACGCAAACAGTTCGGTTATGTATTACATAACCGAAGTGTCTGTAATAACACTTGAGAGCGGTCAGTCAATATACAAAGGGATAGGAAAATTATTGACAAAGCAGAGAAAAATCGTACCAAAGAACCAAAAGAAGAAAATAATCACTGCATTATTATCCTTGGAGATGGCTCTGATTGGTCATGTAGTAAACGTTTGACAGTATCATGCCCGTTTGCTGCGATCGAGATATACTTAAGGACCCCAAAATGATGACTTATTCATCTGTGATTTCGAAGACATTAGACATTTCAAATACCAAATAATGGTTTAAGCACTTTGGTAGCAAGTTTAATCGAGACGCGATTATTGGTTGATAACACGATAATAAAAATTCAAATGATTACAACATCTTTGGTTCAGTTATGTGTCAGCTCTTTTGTTTACTTTTTACGCTAGTTTAAGAGTACAATAACATCATTTATTACTTGAGACCAATAACATTAAACAAGTTAATAAACGCAAAGGGCATATAACAAGAGCAGTGAAAACTCAAACTGCGTTCTAGCGGTGTGAACATAATTTACCGAACAAATAACTTGCTCAGTGCAACTAATAGGTGTTGTGTAGTTACAGTGCAAATGTGTACCGCATAGTTTCCGATAAGTGCTATAGTTATAAACGTAATGGCGCCGTGCGAATGCGCCTTAGAAGATAAAGTGGTTGCAATCTGCTAACCTAATTTGCGGGTATTGTTACTGCAGCTTGTGTCCGTTATGAGCTGATATTGTGAGCGAAAGTATGCCAGTAAACTAGTGCGGTTCAGATAGGGAGGCCAACCAGCAGCCTCCCTGGTTGCTACATTATGGCCAAGTGCGTTTTTGGAATGTCCAGGGCAAAAGTTGACGTAGTTCAAGAGAGATAAGAAAACGATTGACTAATTACATATTTACTTGGGTTCGTTTAGCGAGGAGAAAATACGTTCAATTACGGATAAATTATATTAATAACTAATAAATTAAATGTAATAAACGCAATCACAATATCAATATGTAAGAGTAACGAGTACCGTTACACAGATATATATACGTGTTTGTAATGTTTAATGCCATTTATAACATTATTTGTAAGTAATTAATATTATTATCCTTTCATCATCTGCACAATAGTCTATTTCAAAAGAATAAATGACAGGGATATGTATGTATATCCATTTAACAATTTATTTTAAGAAATTAAAAATAAAATTTTAGTCAGAGAGTTGCCATAAAGTTTGATATTGCAATATACAGTGGTGTTATTAAAAATCCAATGCTGTAAAAGTACTAATGCACCGGCTGATAAACTTAATGTGCAATAAAGGAAAGCAGTTTTACGGAGCTGGTGGTAAGTGGAGTAACCTGTACGGGTTGGCGTCTGGACCGGTTCTGGAGTGTGGGCTGTCTCGACTGGGCGCATGGAGCCTCTGACTCAGAGGACGATGACTCACTAGATGTAGAAAGGTATTATGATAGGTCAGTGCTCACGATCTCCACTCCTCCTACATATACGTTTAATGGCGTAGTTTTTGATGTCCTCCCTGCAAGTCGTGTGTGGGGTCAACGGTTTACTTTAAAATGAATCTCAATCTGCAATTTTTAAGTCGTTATTGAGCGAGCTAAAATTATGGTAATCCCTACCATCAAGCATATTGTTGACCTTATAACTCATATGATTTTTATATTTTACAGGATCCTCTGTGTTTACTGTGCTGTACTAATTCGAGTAGGTGCCTTTATGTGTGTACAATTATATGCCGCTCATGACTTTGATACTAACAAATAAAGGCAGGTCCATAGATTTAAACAAATATGAATAAATGGGGCGTTAATGATTCCATATCTTGATGCATGGACTCTTTGTTGTGTTTGGTAGCTACAATAAAGGCAGTTGGTTGTATTGTGAGCAAATTTAAACAGCCTTTATCAAGAAATGTTATAAATAAAAAATACTTCCATCATCCCTAATTACGGTCTGAATAAAACCAAGGCTGTATATTGACAGTAGCAGGGATGTCATTGATATCACCAAATATTTTAATGACGCATTATGTTTCGATGATTCTGAAGTGTTTTTTAGTATATATTTTTATAATACAGTTATCTCCTCAATTTTGACGATGTTTTAAATGAAATAGATGTATAATAAACACATTTAAGAATCATCTGAACATTCACAATGAAGGTGTTCAATACGATTCAGATGGAATGTATCCACAACAGAATAAACTTGTTTTTTAAATTCAAGCGATGTTTTATTTATTGACCGATTCGAGATAGTGAGATGGATAAAGAGGCCCAATAAACAAAATTAGAATTTACGCAGTTAAATCCATTGACTCCGGTGGGACTAAAAAATACGAGTATGAGCGATCTAAAAAAAGATTTATGGAGACTCAGTTTTAAACAGGTGCCTCGAAGTTCAATTCTTTCCGTTTATGGTGTAGCATTATGGTTTCCGACACCCTCTTTTATACCCTAACAGCTTGGATTATAGAACGTTTAAGTGGCACCATAAAATAACCGTCGCTTACTACCTGAAGAAGAAATAAATTACTTAACAGGATAATGCTTTTATATCCGGGAATGTTTTGTACGTGTCGTAGTATAACCTTATGGGTATTTATTGGACCGTTCATCACCAGATACAGCGCCAATACGCGGGGGAACAGTTATGTGGTTAGGGTGCATAATGCTATGCCACTGTTGTTTATGATTGCAGACTGCGCTCTACAATTTATTAAGTTTATGGGGTCTTCGGGAATTATGGTCCTACTCGACTTTATTGCAATTTTTTTGGGGATATTAATTTGGGAGATCTTTTGAATAATCCTAGTAATCCACTTTAACAATTTGTGAACTATGATTTTAATGCAAGCCATTTTATTAATGCAGGTGAATAAGTACTATTTTGGAAACAATACTTACTTACAGGCACGTATGAAAAGGGCGTTTTAAAATCCTCAAAAATGTGTGGGTGTACTTAGCTGTAGAAATGTAACGGGGCAGTGCTTCGAACTTTCCATTTCACGGGGCCAGTGAGCAACTGGCGGATAGAGCTTGTTAATAAAAATCGTACCCGCAACGATAACCGCTAATCAAAAAAGGACAAAAGTTCAAACATTCATCGACAACACAATCGCTATTAGGAGTGAGAAAGAATGCGCCCGGGGAGCAAAACAAAATGTGTTTAATGGTAACGCGATATGGTGAGTAATAGGTTGAACAGCTTCTCCAGGGTTGACAGGGATAAAAGGGGTTCTTAAAGCTGGAGCTTAAGGTTGTTTTTTGGTTGCGGCTGAGTGACACAAGTAGCACGCACGTGCGTACTGTCTCCTGCGAAGGAGCGCGGGGGGCGGTGGCGCCGCCTGGCGGGAGTGGGACAGCTTTATGACGACGCGGTATATTGTCTTCGCTCAGTGTGGGATTTACCGTTTCTTTTGTTTTATTTTTTCGGACACGCCGATTAATTTCTTTTAGTGGGCTGTTTGGGGTCGTCGGTTCAGCTTGTGCTCACAATCAAATTTCCTTCCTTTGTTTTCGCCGTATTGAAGTGCTCTCGCATTAGCAAGTTCACTTACAACAACTAAAAAAGTTCACATAAACATGCCGCGGTCCATTAATAACGTAGTCGACTGCATGTACCGCCACTTGTTTGTATATGGCGTGAATCTGAATGGTTTTTGTTTGCGCAACTTGCGAAACTCTTATAAGTTTCTTGAATGCGTTTTGAAGATTGCCCACAATTCGAATGTGCGAGAATATTCTTTTATCGATAAGCTGTCGTGAATTTTTGTCGCTATTTCTATTTGAATTGAAGAATACTTTGCTCTTCCAGGTGATATACCTGTTCTGTGCAGACCACATTGCTACAGAATAACTTCAAAATTTTCACTGAATAAACGAGATGCGAACCAGGATGACAATGTTTAAGGAACAATCATAAATCTCCCCTTGTATTAAATATTAGGTTTTCAAAACAAACAGAATATAGGACAAAATCGAACGGACCAGCTGGCCTATTCAAATTCGCGCAAACGTAGAAGAATTGAAATCAGAGAAAGATGGCGGATGAATGGTGATTCACCCAACCCCTTGCTGACGATGGTTGCGCAAACATTGGTTTAGTAATAAAAATATTTGTTCAAATCCTCAACCGGTAAAGGAAAAGGGAAGCTTTTTTACAAAATAGCCCAGCGAGTGTGCCTAGTCTATTGTCATGGAGTTTTAAACCCGAGATTAAGAGGAAGCTAATCATGGTTTGAGCGAGGGGACTGTTTAATCGCTTCTTGTGTTGTTGCAGTTTCTTTATTCTTTTTTTTTATACGGAATTGCAAACATAATTAGGAATGGATGTACGGGAATTATTATTAAATGAAGCATCGTGTTTGCATACCGCTGTAAACTGTTGCATTTAGTTTGCAAGCTGTACAACTAACAATCCAATTGTGACCCACTTAACTAATTGAGTTGTATTTGTGTAGGCTTGTCAGTAACCAATTTATCTAGTATTCAACTAGATGAATTGGTCCTGAAATAGTATTAGACAATTCTATTATTGGATACTCAATATTACTTAAGAGTACCTACAATATAAAAAAAAGTTAAATTATTTGTACTTCCACGGTACTGTCGGCAACAAAAGCTAAATATAATTGTTCGTTTTTCCTTATGAATAACATTTAAAAGTTTCGCTACTTTTTCAGCCAACTGTATCTAGTAGTAATAATAAAAAATATTTACCAATAATAAAAATAAGAAATCTATTAAAATATTTTTTTTTATAATTTGGTTTTAAAACATGCTTCTATTTGTTTTTGTTTAAAATTTGACTTACACCGTCTCCTTCTCTTAGCTCCGTTGAAATCAATAGCCAACAACGAACGCAATGTTCTCACACTGCAAGTGAGATTAATGTCCCACTTCCGCGACTCGCGAGCGTTGCCTAAACAACCAGCATTCCTAAATTACCATTACAGTGAGTAAAGCAACATACGCCAAGCAATAACTCCCGCGATAAATCTTCGTATTCGTTCTCATTTGCACTCGGGCGCATTAAACCCTCTCATTTGAAGGCCCCGATGAATGGCGCGAGTCAATGGCTCGTAAGAAATGGGCCAGTGACGTGAGCCTCCGTGAAACGCACTCGCCGCCATTTTGTCAGGCTCTCTGGAGATTCGCTGTTTGCGTCACTCGTGGGCGGATGGAGATGGTTTTAGTTTCTAGACTTAACATATCTTTGGAATATAGATAAGCTTTTTGACGTATAATGTTGGGATGGTATTACCGAATTTATTTGGGTCTTATAAACTGCTCAATTGTAGATCTGTACAAATAAACCGAAACTAAATGAGTAATGAGTACTAACTAAATTTTGGCTTAACATTTTACTGATATCAAGATCGGCACAATTAAAATGCCGGTGAATTGAGAATCTCTTCCTCTAGAAATCACTTAGAAAAAATTATGAGTTTGTTGCAACAGGCTTCTATTCTACAAGCTATACACGTCGATGCTAAAAAGTAATCGCGCTGTATTTCCTGTGATTTACATATTACAATATAAATACAATATTTCGTTAAATATCTAATTGAATATAAATACATGTACTTACGTTATGTAAGTCATTATTTTAAATTATGAATTATTTATCGAACAAAGTTTCTAATAAGCACCCTCAACATCTGTAGCGAACGCCACAACCATGTGCGATTTGGTGTTTGGCGACGCTCATGATTGATAGATCGGCTCTCAGATGTTCACACGCGACTCCAATTGACATTTCTAATTTGCCAATGATTGATGTAATAGTGCGTATGAGAATAACACTCCGGTTGTTCTGCGAAACAGCCTCAAAGGTAGATTGATGACGGGCCAACTAAAGAGTACAAATACGATGGATGAATCATTAATAATACTATACAAAGTCTTCGAATGGAATACCTACATAAGATAAGATAGGGAAGTACCTCTGTTTCCATCCAGAAAATGCCAGTCACGATGAATTGCGCTCCGTGCGTTATAAGAGGGGCTAATTGACATCCAGCCATCAGTGGTACATACCATATTAGATGACTAATACTTAGCCTAATGCAAATAAGACTCCAGTGGTTTTAGCGACACATGGTGTGCAATCGTGACTCGACAGGGATGTCGTAAACAGTTGCAATTATTAGCATGTTTACGCTACAATTTGAGAGGTCGCCTGCACTGCTAACAGCTTTCAAGCGAAATTAACTAAGCGAGTGTTTCAAGTTAAAGCACTTTAGTCATGGTACGCTTGATCTGTGATTTTGTGATTATATATTACATAAATTGATGCTATGATTAATTGTCTTCAACAGTTGATTCTCGTAACCCAGGAAGGGCTACAAGTATAGTAAACAGAGAGATTGTGTCATGACCGATCTTTCGTTTTTTATAGAGGTTTGGGTATCTCAGTGGGAATGGAGTATGCTTTTTGATCCTAGCCCTAATTCTATATTTGGATTTTCTAAAAGATACGTTCGTCATTATTGACATTTACGCATGAATAAAAAATTGAAGAGAGGGTTAAATATCGAGAGAATTCTGCTCATTCACACAATAATGATTCGATTTAACTGTCCCCTGTTAGCGTTCCGAAACTTAACCTAATTTATCGCAAATGCTTATTGTCCCATGTTGGTCTGGGACTTAAAAAGAATGTGCCAACTGTGTTTCTTGCCTAGCATGTCGCAAAAGACAAAACTATGATCGTAAGTAAAATATAAACTAGGAACATAACAACGCTAGGCAGCAGAAGCAATATCTTTACCGTCCATACGTTGCGTGTGCTTTCACCGTCAAAGCCGAGGGTTCAGCACACCGGTGGCTGGTTCATTAATGAGCCAGGTGGCGCGGCACAATGTCCCCACAACAATGCCGGGGCGGCCGCACCCTTACTTGTGTGTGCCGATATGAATTTAAAAAGTCGATTTTTATTTCTCTCAGACGCTTTTGCTAATGAACGGGAAGGGATAGACGGTTAAATAAAAATAAAGCGACTGCGACTTTAGGATGAGTGTCCACTGAATCGGATTGGTAAAGTCACCTGAGAATCCTTTAACATGGAACGGATAGAACGTAACAACTCGAACAAAACGATGTATTACACGATAACAGCAAGAAAATCTGCAAAGCTGTTTTTTTATATTTATATTCATATTATGACTATTCGAATGACTAGCTCAGTAGCGCATTCGGTAGTGACCCTACATCATGCGCCAAGAGCTTTGTGGGTTCGATCCCTATCTAGGACAAACATTCGTGTAATGAATACTTGTGCTTTTTCTGTGTCTGGTTGTTAATATCCAATATTTAAGTATATATTTGTAATACCGTGTTGATTCTGATATCTGTAACACAAGTGCTTAATCTACTTACCTGAGAGTCAGATCAATGTATGTGATGTAGTTTTCAAACTACATTATGTATACTGATTAATTAGGAAACTGAAGTGTTCCTTGTTTGTTTTAATTACAATATAAATATTTACAAATATTTTTTAAGTGGCAAATGTTCTATTTTGTCATACTTTTTGCACAAGACTCACAGGCATGTAACGAAGATATTGCTAAGTTCATTCGACAGAATAAGTAATAAAAAACAAAACAGTGCCTCGAACATGCACACAGCATTCAGCTTCTATACATTGTAGCCACACGACGCTGCGCAGGCGACGTTTTGCGATTGTTCAGCCAATCGCGTCCACAGGAAACAACTCGATTCAGCAAGGAGTTCAGTATATTTAGTGCCCTAAAAATAAACATGAGCCAGCGCGTGCTCCTACCACACTTGAACTTGACTTGAGTTCGACGACCGGGGTTCCGAGTCAACCCCACTGTGGCCCTGTGCATTCAAATTTCGACCTTAATGCAAAGCATTTGGGAGCAGTGCAATACGAGCCCTCTTATCAATGTTAGACCATTCATATTGAATGTCCAAATTAATTGTTCCGACTAGTATGTAATAATAACACAAAATTAATTAAATTCGATTTTATTATTATTGTTACTCTATGTAATGTACCATTCATTCAGAACGGTAAATTGTATGTTTTTGGTTTTTCAATTATTGGGAATGTGTGTTTTTTTAAACAAACATTTATTCGTCACTGGGACTTTTAGACTTCCTTCTATCTTTTGTTTTGAGCCCGTCTCGAAACTTGACCTAATTTATCGCTAAAGCTTATTGTCCCATGTTGTTCTGGGACTTAAAAAAAATGTGCCAAGTGTGTTTCTTGCCTAGCATGTCGTAACAGGCGACTAATCGTCTAAGGAGTTTTGGGTATGTGATTGTGTAGGTGACGAGCTAGCTACTTGTCACTACTTTTTCACAATCATCCATCTAACCCAGTCCAGTTTTTGGATGAATGTGGCTTAAGGGGCCTGCTGCCCCTTTGACCCTGCTTACCCCTTCGGGGATTATGGGCGTGATGTTATGTATGTACGTAGGTATGCTTATGGAAGAATTCATCAATTAATAGTCTTCACTATGGCTGTAGAGTCTGGAAATATCCTACATATAAACTTTAGGTAAAGGACGTTTGATATCAGAGGTTCATAAACTGATCTTTGAACTCGTTGTGATCGTAATAGTCCTGTTTTCCTCACTGATAACTATCTCCATTGATGATTTTAAAATTTATCATCGATACATATTAGTTATAACATTTATCATCGTTACATTTTAATATTGCTTTAATATACCTACAAAAAAATATGTGTTTGTCTATTCAACGTGTACGATAAAGCTTTGATTGAAAAAAACAATACCGTGGGTGGTTCTCTTCCGAAGTTGATGAAAAGTGAAAAAAAAAACAAGTCATAGCTTTTATTTTAATGTCTAATAATAACTTTAAATCCTTGTTCCATTTATATAATAATAAAAAAGTCCCGTCCCAATTTAAAACGTAGTCCTCTATAAGCATTTGTAAGCAAGAACACTTTCATCCATTTTCTTCTCATCGCAAACAGTTCCCACGGGTGAGATTGAACAAGTCGGTTATGAATCGAGTTCTTATAAGCTCAATTTTGTATTGCGTAAATACAGATTACTTTAGTAAATTGGAAGTTACAAGATGAATCGTTTTTGTTCCATTTAATATGGAGTGATTTTGTAGGGTTTCTTTGTAAATATTTTATCACAATTGTTCTTTGTGGGCTCTTTACAGGCGTAGATTGGATAGCATATGGATACTTAGTTCTGAAGAGGTACAAATGTGGTACATTCTAATGTATCATGGAAAGTCATCTTAATTTCCTTTAAAAAGATACCTACGTCTTTCGAATATAACTAAAATTTATAAGTTAAAAAAGCTCTAAGATTCGTTTTAAGCAATATATATATATATATTATTTACTACGCTTAGAAGGTTAACGGTTGACGACGAATAGGCAGTTATAAACCATAATAATGCATTGTGGACTAGAAAGACGATATTAAACATATGTATGGATCAAACCAGTAAACAATAGCTTATAAAACAGAACATACTTTTGTATTACTTTGCTTCAAATACAGCGAAGTGAACCGAACTATTTTGGGCATCCATTAAGTTCCGTTTTGAACCAGATTATCATCTATACTGAAACATAAATAGCCTGAACCAGCATCAAGGTATACGTAATTATTCAAACTGCCAGTATAACCGTTCCAAGTACCACGTAATGGGGCACTTACCATTTTAGTTAATTTAAAGCAAACAACACTTCAAGCTTACATTTTAAGTTATGCGAATAGATAGAGGGCCTTGAAAACTTTTGTATTACCATTTTCATATAAACGAACATAATACAGCTTTTTTTAAAGTGAATAAAATATAAATACTTATATAACTTTACTAAAAAACTATGCTATACTAACTATGTTTTCTTAGTTAGTTGTAATGAACAACAGTTTGATTTAATTTTTCACACAGTTCTTTATTCTGGATTTGTCCCATGTTGGTCTGGGACTTGGCCCATGTTGATCTGGGACAAAAAAAAAGAATGTGCCAACTGTGGTTCTTGCCTAGCATGTCGTAAAAGGCGACTTATGGTGTACGGGCTTTTGGGTATGTGACTGAGTAGGCGACGAGCTAGCCACTTGTCACTCCTTTTTCACAGCTTTCCATCCAACCCAGCCCACTGTCCCATGTTGGTTTGGGACTTAAAAAGAATATGCCGACTGTGGTTCTTGCCTAGCATGTCGTAAAAGGCGACTAATGGTATATCGAATTTTGGGTGTGTGATTGTGTAGGCGACAGGTTAGCTGCTTGTCACTGCTTTTTCATAATTTTCCATCTAACCCGGCCCGACTTTATTTTTGGCTGAATGTGGTTGAATGGGCATGCTGCCCCTTTGACTCTGCCTACCCCTTCGGGGATTATGGGCGTGATGTTATGTTATGTTATGTTATGTGTAATACAAAATATCTTTCTAGCGTTACGTTCTGTTACTAATCGTGGTTTGCTCGTCCCATTGTTCTAGATTTAGTAATTCAGGTTTAAATAAAAGCCGTGTCTGACCTTCGATACAATTAGATCAGGAAAAATATTAGTATCTTGTACTAAAAAGCCTAAGTTGGAATTGAATTTGGTTAGATGGAAAAATAATGAAAAAGATGGTCGTCTACATAATTACAACCCAATAATAGTATACTCGGCTTTAACGACTTGCTATGGAAACAGCACAGTTTGTACTTTATTTTTGAGTCATGGACCAACGGCTTTCCTTCATAGAGCTAGTAATTTAAAGACACACTTAGATTTGAAATCTAAGATTCGGAATCTAACCCGTACATGAGAAGCGTCCTCCACCGCTCCTACTTGCGTAACACTAAGCTAAAAGAGTTTGTAAAAACACAATCCTCCATCGCACCGGTGCTGATGTTACTAAAACATTCAGCTGTCGGTGCGGCCTGCTTTACGCCGATCAATACTGCCTTTTCTGAACGGATAATTGGCCGGCTCCACGCGGACACGGAAATAGACCTGTTTGAAGAAAACTTGCAGTGTTCCGAGTGATAGATTCGGTGCAATGCGATACGATGTTGGTACGGAAATCTGTTATTTATCGATAGGCCATTACACAATTGCTAATATACTTGTATACATCTTATCAATGAAATAAAATGAAATTGTCTATATTTACATAGGCTCCAAAATAGCACTTATAAACGTCAAAACAAGATCAATATCTACCGGTTCAAAAAGTAGATTCTACCGAGAAGAAACCTTACAATAATGTATTATATACACGTGTCAATAGTTTTATTTAAAACTAGGAGCGCCCTGAGGTTTTACTCGTATGATTACCATTCCCGTTAATGCGGCGATAAAAATTGCCCGTGTTACTCAGTGATAATGAAGCTAGCATTGGTGATATAATTTTAAAAATCAGTTTTGTGGCTTAACCTTGAAATTTTAGCACACAAAATAACTCACATTCGCATTTATAATAAATAAATAAATATAAATATTCAACGACATCACATACATTGATCTGACTCACTTAAGCTTAAGCACTTGTGTTACGGAAATCAGAAACAACAGAATATTAGTTAGGACGTAATGTTATAATTTATTAATAAATGAGACATTAAGAAAGGGAATATGGAACTTATATGACTGGCCCGTTGGTCGAGTGGTCAGAGACCCTGGCCACGAAACCAAGGGTCGCGGGTTCGAATCCCGCTAGGAGCAAATGTTTCGTGTGATGAACATGGACATTTGTACTCGAGTCATGGATGTTTATAAACATATATAAGTATGTCTATCCGTTCGCCTAGTATCCATAGTACAAGCATAAGCTTAGTTTGGAACTAGGGAATTGGTGTCGCAGTCTGGAGAATTTATTTATTATTATTTCAATTTATTTATATTCTTTCTATAAGAAAAAGCTTTCCAAATGTAAAAACGAATATAATCCTGTTTTTGGAAAAACATAAATAAACATTTGGCGAATTACTGGTCATTATAATCGCTTTTTAAATGCTTTTTCTGTAAATGTAACATAAAATAAGCCTTAAATGTTGTACACAATATGTATCCGGTTAAAGAATATTATAACATGAATTTGTTAATATAATTTAATATTAATTCTACATGGCTTCCCGTGCGTCGCTACATTATATAGTATTTTTGCAAGCAATAGTAAATGTAGGCTGTAGGGTGACAAGTAATAAAGTTTATCAAGTATTGCTCACTGTCATCCTACATTATAAGCATGAAAGATAGAAATATAATTATAGTGGGAATGCGATGACTTTGAATAAGAACAACTTATATTTATTGATTTCCTCAAAAAATACCTCCCACTTACTTGTACCTGCGTTAAAGTCTATCTTTGGACATCCCACAGTAAAAAACGTTGTACAACGTTATACTGTATTGATCGATATATTTGGCCTAACGTCAGAACTTTACAAGCCCCCAAGTATTGGTTGTACTTTTTTGTTCAAGTCATGTGTCATTGTTTTTATGCCTTGTTATCATTCTGAAAATGGAAAGTATAAAGACTTCACCAAAATATATTATTTCGATTAAAGTAGTGAAATATTTTCTCCAGAAATTTATTAGTTACTGTAGTTTTGCTTTTGATATTTAAAAAAAAACCTACTTGAAGCATTTTAGCTTACATAATTTGTTATTTTTGTTTTACTTAAAGATAACATGAAATTAATAAAAAAATATAGCAAAGTTTTATGTTTGCGACTTAAACGAAACTTACACTTAAACTTAACAGAAGTAGTTAGTCGAGGGATGACAAGTGATAAGCACAGCTACAAATAAATACCAAACATTTTCTTTATAAAATAAACGTTCAATTATTGCAGCGCAAATCTGCCAACTTAGATAAGAAAGTTGGGAATCTCTACTTAGATGTACTTTCCCGTCTAAGTCCTACTTAGAGGGAGCACGTTGGTTACCGTAGCGGGGTGAGTCGCGATGGGTGTTCGTGTTACCAACTTGACTCACGCTTACTTACTTCCTTAGTGACATTGGATTAGTTCTTCGCGAGTTCTGATAAGTTTTCGATGTGGTATTATGATCCCTTAGGGTGCCTCCGCATCGGCTGTAACTGTTTGATGGGTTACTAAGTATTGGTAAATGCGAATGGCATTGATTGATTCGCTAGATTAGGATAGTTTTTGGAGTTAAATGTTGATGACAGAGGAAGTTATTATTTACTTTATGTTACTGTGTTTTTGTAAAAGATGTACGCAATGCAGGGACTTTTAAGATTTATGGTTATTCTTTAAATTATCAAAGATTTTTGACACAAAACTGAATTGTACCGATATAATTCAAATCACAGTATGATTTTTTTATTTAAAACCACAGGAAGCTCTTACATTATATCATTCTTACATTCTTATTAGACTTAGGTTTGCCAGTCAATAAATTGAGCTGTAGTAATAATGTAATATGTACATAGAACAGTAATTTATTTTCATTTCATATGGCCATTGTAGGTATTTCAATGATCTTATAAGCTTTTTATATTTTAAAATTAAATAAACAACTACTCATTAATACAGCAATTTTCAATAACACAGCCCTACAGAGATATGAAGGGAATTGACTTATTTGAAACCCATTCGCTCCAATTGCTGACTTTTGATGTAGTTCCCTGTTAAATTCTATTCCAGGCTTACTGGTTTGCGGTCTGCGTAATAGTTATTAGTTTGCGGGCTCGATGTGACGTCACCTTAAGTCATGTACGTCTCGTTACAAGGAACTTGCCCTTCGAGTGTAGATTGGTTGGTGTTATTGCTCTTGATTTAGATGATTCGGCTTGATTAGAAATTTGAGGGACGGACAACGCTCTTTAGTTTGATACGAATGTCACGATTGTGAAACAGTTATGTTTGACTTATAAAGCTGACTTCATGGTGAATAAATAAAAAGTTGTTTCAGTTTATACTATATTTACGATATTTTTGCATTCAAAAGAGTAGTAAGTAGCCTTACATCATTCACCAAATGAAGTGTATTATTTTTGAGCTTTATATCAAAGTACGTAATTATATGTATAGCTAATATACATAGTATTATATGTAAGGCTTATATATAATATAATATAGTATACATTAATAGTTGATGGGCTCGATGCGACGTCACCTTAAGTCACATGTGCGTCTTGTTACAAGGAACTTGCCATTTGAGTGTAGATTGGTTGGTGTTATTGCGAGCGGAGTTTGCTTGCTCTTGATTTAGATGATTCGGCTTGATTAGAAATTTGAGGGAAGGACGAGGCCCTTTGGGTTGATATGTATGAGGCCCGGTTTCACTATACAATAGTTATGTTTGACTTATAAAGCTTTCATGGTGATTTACATAACGATGCGGCTGTAATCTCAGAAAGAGTAGGCAGAGACAAAAGAGCTGCAACATTACAATTACTATGTTTTTACGTAGAAAGAATAGCCTTATATGGTGGAATAGCGAGTCGATGTTTTTAAGCGAGCTTTACATAATAAAGCGCTTAGTTATAATATATGTATAGAGCTAAGATAAATAAATAAATATTCTGTTTCTTAAATCTACGCAAGGTACAGAAAATATTGGTTATTAAATAACATTTCTTTTTCGTCCATTTGGGAGCTTCCAGTAGCATTGATTAAATATTTATTTCTAGGAATTTTCAATCCAGGACTAAATTTCTGTTAGCAAATGATATTTTCAGTTCTCTAAACCAGGCATAGTCATAATTGGATTTCGACACTACTGGTAATATTAACTTACTCGAACCTGATTCAGAATTGGATGATAGGAAGTTGACCTACAAACAATAATATGTTGTCGGATGAAATTCGTTATCTAAAAGTGAATGTACCGACCATATTAGTTCCGGTATGGTTTTATTATCTATTAATATTATTGATGACAACTCTTGGTTGAGTTTGGTTGAGAATGTTTCCTATTGAAAACTCTGAATTAAATAAGATGTCTTATGTCTTCTTAGGGCCGATTTTTTAATGGCCAGTTAAGAATTAACTGACTGATATAGTATAAACTCACCAATTTGCGGATATCATACGGCATTTTACCGAGGAAACAGGCAATGACATTTTACAATCATGCGGATTGTGATTTATTTGATTGTTATCTTTTATCTGACTGTTGAAAAATCAGCCATTACACTAATAAGAATCCTTTTGACATCAAACATGAAATAAGAAGCCAACTGTCATATCGGTGACCCGATTTTATCAGAGAGCTTCTTCGCATGATTGGCTAGCTCTTTGTCGCTTTAACAGACTAAAAGAGAAACACTCTTGGAAGAAGTTCAAAGAATGGAGAACAATTATTACCGCTCAACAAGAAACCAATAAAATTTTATGTCGCGACTTTTAAAGAAGTTGCATTAAGTATTCCTGAAGTCTCAGAAAAAAGTAGTATAGTTACTGCATTGAATTAATATGATTAAAATGTGTACCGATGTGGACGGTACATTAATAGACCCCTAGACTGCAGAATAAGCTTATTTGGAAGAACTTAATACTAATTATAAGTACCATCATAGAATAACACAAGAGTTTGAGATTCCAATCAAATCAGGACGTGTTACTCTACCGACACGGGATTTACTTAAAACAGATCATCGGTTAAGTGTTTATTTTTAGCATAGCAGTTAACCTAAACAGGTCAAGTCGGAGAGCAGCTAATATTACAAAACTCAGTCGCGGTCGAAATAAAAACTGCAACATTCCCAAAACAAGGTCGCGAGTTTGGCTAAAGTGATTGTGTAGCTTCGCGCATGTTGGCTTTTTATGACACATGTCAAACGTAATTGGTTGGGAGCGGTCGTCCCCGGGGATGCTTTACCTCTGCCGTGCGATTATAGCCTTTATTACCTTGACGGAAAAACTGTCGCATCGCAGGTATTACAGCCAGTTTACGATGAACTGGCCATGTACCTTCGGTTATGATCGCGCGCTTGTTTCTTTTTTTTGACCTTTGACAGTTAATCCATTTGTAGCAATTATATTATGTTTGATTTAGGACGGGGAATTGTTTAATAAAGCTCTGCCGTTAGAAAATATTACTGTCTATGTAGAAGTAAACTTTCAATATTATCATTCCAATAAATGATTTCGAGTTTCTGGAAACCAGTTTACTTTACTTTATCTTAGCGAAATGTTTTGATTGGGGATAAAATAACGTTGTACTCGATTCAAAAATCAGGAAACTATATATTATTTGATGAGAATGAATAATATTTTTTTCTCTCTTGATCAACTAGGTTAGGAAAAGTAGTTTTGGCTTTGATATAAGAACAATATGAACAATACATTTATATCATATTGAGAAACGTAACGATTATAGGTTCAATAATAAAAAAAGCCGTAGTAATTCATCACCAACATTCAAATTCAACCCCGGTATTATATTTTCCTGATATGCCACTTATTTATAGATAAGGTATAATTAATGAATTAATGAATTTGAATTAATGAATGAATTCTTCAGACTGACACACCAATTCCCCAGTCCCAAACTAAGCTTATAAGCTTGTGCTATGGATACTAGGTGAACGGATAGAAATACTTAAATACGTTTATAAACATCCATGACTCGAGTACAAATATCCATGTTCATCACACGAAATATTTGCCCCTAGCGGGATTCGAACCCGCGACCCTTGGTTTCGTGGCCAGGGTCTCTGACCACTCGACCAACGGGCCAGTCGAATTGTATATATTGTGTGACATTTATATACAATTTTTTTTACGAAGCTATAAATAAACATCCACCCAAAAACCCTTCTGCACAGAATACCCAAAAATATTTTTTGTGAAGTTCTACAATATCAGTAATACGCACCAATTAATATTAAAACTGAAGCAACACCCACTTACCATCACGGCCTCCGGTTCAAACAAACGAGGGTCGTATTATAAAGTGGCTAAGTTCCAAATTGCATCGGAAGTTTCGGTAAAAACCAATTCCCACATGAGTGATCGTGGCATAGTGGGGTCAAAAGTTGAAGTTGGTAAAAAATCGGCCCGCACAGCTGGCTGGCACATGGCGGGCGATGCTGGCTTTTAATAAAACGGGCCTCGCTTCTTTCGATACGATTTTTTTCCCGATGAACGAAGCTTGGAAAGGAATCTTTGATTGGACGATCGGAAACCGCTTTGTGGCATGCGGCGGAGGAAACGCAACTGCATTCTGATACGTGCACTCTTCGCAGCGCAAATGCGCCCACTATACATGGCTAGGTATACTTCTAGACTACTAATGGATTCCCGTTCTAACAAGTTTTTGCTGCCTCCAATTCCTTTTCACTCATTCATCATTCTTTAGACATTTATGCTTTGATCAATAAGATAATCTCTTAACACAATTCTACAGGGCTTAGTAGAGGCTAAGTTAATATAATTGTGCAGTTTGAAGTTATATTCCTACTTTACGCTACAGTGCGATATTTGATGGCTTGCATAATTTATGATGTATCTGCATGATGTGTAAATAATGGACGACTACGATTGACGTTTTTGTGCGATGTGAAATTTCGTTTTTGAAGCGCTGCACTATTGGACTGCATTGTGAATAAAATAGACTAGAAAAACATGTTGAATGGTATTGAAAATCAAACGCAATAATATTCAAGAAGTATTGTTTAAAATTTAAGTTACCTTTATACTACAAGTTCCAGATAAAAGTTCCAGATAAAAGCAAAAGACTGTCCCAAAAGTTTTTATTATTTTAGTTCGTTTTTTTAATTAACTCGGCTGGGTAACAAATCTACAACTCACGCTTAAGCTATCAACATCATCATGGATCGCATAAATCCCATCATTACAAATCGCCAGCAAAGCCTTACAAAAGGGAATATTTATTTGAGAAACAAAATTAAGTCTTCTAATAAAATAAAACAACAAACCCAAAGTAATAATTAGTTTAGGAACTCAACAATTTGTATTTGTGAGAAATAATTAATCTGAAAGGTATCCTAAAACTTGTTATCTTTAACCGAACTTTTGTTACTTATACAAGAGATGGTAATGAGTTGGAGGCATTGGAGTCTTTACCGATGACGACAAGGTGAACTATCTAAAGTTCAATATTTCACCTGGTGACGTGAAGTAGATCGTTGTAATAAATTTTGGAAGATCTTATCTACCTATACTCGTATTATCTTATTAGTGCTGTTTAACATTGTGCACCTATGTATAGTAATGAAGTCGAGTTAAAGAATAGGAATTGATTCTAATTTATCATTACATACACTTAACAGAAACAAACCAGCCACCAAAGTTTAGTTTTACAAACTCAATTGTTAATAAAAATAAAGAAAATGTAAGATAAGATAAAAAAATATTGTATCTATATGATATTTGATCTCTAAAAATAAATCACTTCTATGAGTAAGTTATCGGTCCATCAGATATTTTCGGTAAATACCAATTGCATACGCTAATATTATTATTTAGATCTTAACATGGGATCTTTGTGAATTAATATACTCATATTCCCGCTAATTCGTCGTTTATTTATGCACCTCCTTCCTTTGGGAATGTAAGGCCTAATTTGACACTTCGTTTCCTTTGATTACGAATGTTTACAGGGCCCCAAGAGTTTTTGTTTACAACGAAATTGCCTACTTGATAAATTGAGGCAAGATCCGAGCGGAAGAGGACGATGAAAAACTTCGCGGATTGTTTCAAAGCACCCTTTATAATTCGGATATCGTGTTTCCCGGTTGGCGACGTTTCGTATCCAACTCTAAAAATATGGCCTAGATAAATTTCCGAGTTTACTGAAAAAAAAAACTTCGCTAAACAACTTTACAGGAGGTTTTTGGACGGAATCGGTAATTAGGTACAAGTCGACTTAAACTTTTGTTTGCCTTTGGGAGAACGTTTCCGCGAGTTCCATTGAGCAGTCCGCCACCAGTCGGTGTTTACACATCCAGGAATTTGTTTATTTTCACTCCCATTTATGATTTGCTGCGCACGAAGTTTAATTTAAGCGTAATGTTCGTTCAATTGATTATATCGGGTATTTATGTCTAAATAATAAAACTGAAATGGCTTCATACGTTGTTCTAAGAGAAGCTGACATTACTCATAATATAAATTAAATATTTCCGAGAAAACGAAATAAGTATGTAGGAGGAGCGGCCGGTTTTATTTTTGTTACTACATAGACATTCTAATTTATTAACTTGCGAAATCGAAGTAGTGCAAGTACTAGTATAAGTAGAATATATTATTATATTAGTACATGGTGTTTACAAATAACATAATTTTGATTGGCTTGACATTTGTCTTTGGGATACTAAACATTGTGTTCGTGTAAACAGTAACATCAAAAGTTTGCTCCTAAAATATAGTAGCAACAGGTCTATTTCAAATTCCCGCATCGAATCCCGTCGTTTCCCCTGCAGCCGTGAAGTATAACGTGACAATTAGTGTCGGTGCGAGTGCGGGCGTGCATACCTCTGCGTCCACTCCTGGCCATCGTTTCCCTCAAATTACTTGGCGCAGATCTTAATTACGGTCATCCGCCGGCTGATTGATGCCTCGCATTGTTTGTGCTAACAGGACAATTGCAACGTTACTTAGTCCCTGCACCGAGGGTCGACAAACTAGAATGTTGTATAGGTTATTTAATAGCATTGGTGGGGCTTTAATGCGAAGTCTGACTATAATCGTTTATTTTTATGGTTCAGTGTCAAATTGGTGGTGACTTTGGTGTTTATTAACTAACTTTGAAATGAGAAATGATAGTGTTTCCTACTTTGGTTTGATTGAAACGTTCTCGATATAATAGAGCTGTTGAGATGCTCAATCTATTTATATTGTTACTCGTATATTTATGCTCACTTAAAGTATTTTTATATTTTATCTGTCTGGGCATTGGCTAAGGTGTCTGTCTAATATTTTATGCTACAAAAGCCATCTATTCTACAAAATCTTTGTTCAACGATTTTCAATTATCTAAATACTTTCAAACCTGTCTGAGCTTTTATGGTTTTTACAAAATGTCATAGAAAACAGTTCATAATTACGAACATTGTGAAATAGTTGCCCGTACATTAAAAATAAAGCTACTAACAACGTTATCTTATCCAATTACTAAGAAGTAATTTCTTTCCGCAATGTTGTTATTGAAAGTTGATCAGGATGCGAAATAAAACACATTGCCTCCGGGGAGTTTTTATCGGGTTCATCGCTAAGACAATTGTCTCTTGGTGACTGCTGGGCCGCCATGGTGGAGGGTCAACGACCCCCACTCGCTCGTTACACGATACGTTTGTTTATGCTCACGCATGGCTTTTGTTTTTTATTTGTTGGTTGTTTGGTAGACGACAGTCGTTTGTTATTTTATCACCTACTTATCAGTGTCTTTCCATTCGGCTAGCGGTTTAATTATTTAACTAATTACTTATCGGTACCTCTTTAAAATTACGTGAGGCCCTCAGTTAAGTTGTTAAATTCTAGACTAGTGGAATAGTTGTTAACTTTATTTTTATCCAAATATACATTAAGATACAGTAGATACATTATCTAGCGTTTCCCGTGCTTAGGCGGGGCTTAGACCATGATCCAGGGTTTAGAGAGTCTGTGGTAATTACGTTGAAGCGACTGCCGATCTGACCTTCGTAACCCTTAGATAGGGGAATCAGACAATTTTTGGATCAGGATTATATACCAATAGCTGTAGCTAGAATATGCAGGTTTCATCACGATATTTTCCCTCACTGCCGAGCTAGCGATATAAATTCGTACATAGATTTGAAAAATCCAGAGGTACGTGCCCGGGTTTGAACCCGCAACCCTCGGTTAAGAGGCGCGTGCCCTTATACCTAATTGAGCTAACACCGCTCTCCGAATTTTAATAAAATACTTTTTATGCGCTTTATATGTGAACAAAGGTCACATTCTCTGTGACAAACCCTCACATTCCACATTGTGAGAGTTTCCCTAAGATCTTTTTCCTCAACACCAAATTTGCTCTCCTATAATATATTTTTAGATATCAGTGAGTGTTTGGTTTTGTAACAACTGTATTTTCTTGTGTTACAAGTCCTTTTCCATAAAGGACTATCCTTCTAAACTAAACTGGAAATTTTATCTACTCCTCAAGTATCTTGCAGTGAAAGTGCGGTGAATATCAGCTTTCTATATTGCGATCGGGCCGGGCATTATGGCGTCCAAACTGTGCGGGAACCCGTCGCTTGTAATACCCCATTTTATGCTACACTTAGCTACAGACACTCTATCATTTTTAGCTGATTCGTACCGATAAGTTGCGTGCTAGCTTGGAATTTAAATCGATGTTAACGGTAAAAAGCGTTTGATGTCACGTATCGTTTAAGGAATGATTTAGCTTTGGTGATTTTGTTGCGTAAGTTTGATATATTTTCTTTTTTAGGTATATAGTAGATCTTGTATGAAAAGGATGATGAATGTTGAAGAGGTGAGTGAGGTGTGTAAGGATCGTGCCATATGGCGTTCGGTTCCCTCTGCCTACCCCGCTAGGGAAGTGGCGTGAAGTTTAGTTAGTTAGTTAGTTTAGTTTAGTAGATCTGCAAATAATGTTAAAGTGAACGTCGTCTTTTTGTATACAGATGAAGATGATTTAATTTATTTTTTTGAGTCCTATGAGTGGTTTTAGTAACAGCTAAAACAAATTGTCACAAAAAAATTACGACAAGAATTATCGTTTAGGTAAACAATAAAACATTGTGTGTTCGTTCATTTACCTATTCAACCATGTTAGTTCACAAAATATTATTAATTCGTGTCGGAAAGTATGTAGGTAAATCTATTTTGGTATTGCGTAATTTTCCAAGATTGCAGTTTATTTTAGCGTTACACGAGTATAATGCCCAAATTATAGTTTAAATTCAGGCTAGTGACTGCGCATGAAAAGAAAGGAAGACTTGAGTTTCAACAGTTTACATTCAACGCTCTAGTGTAGGCTTATTTCCTATTGTTACTTGCATAATAGCCGAAAAGGACAAAGAACTGTCTAGACGTGATATTGTGGAAGCTTCACTAACCTTGTATTTTCTCATTTTCGAAAGATTAACAATTATTAACGAGACAGTGAGCAAAAGGTCCTCGTATAGCATCATAGACGTAGATACATTTAGTAACAGACGCTCAATATCCCTCAGGATGCCGCACAAAAGACTTGAAAACGTTTTCGCGAAAACGCGCTGTGTCAGCGTAAAAAACACAATGGTCGAAGGGCCGATAATACGTCCCTCGCAGTTGCGGACTGATCACTCCGCGGTCCTCCCGAAATAACGAATGAATCGGGGAAATCGACCCCATGTACTGCATCGCCAATTTATTGTGATCCCCTCGCAGTTCTAATAAACCGAGGCGGAGTGCTTTGTGACATTTTGAAAGTTCGTTCACAGCGATCGAGCGGAGTGTGTCCACATGTGTATTCATTATTATTAATCTTGTTGCGAGATGTCTGTGCACACAATAACGGCAGAGTCACGTCGTGGTATATGTGTACAAATATTAACGTTGCTATTAGTTGCCTTTGTGAAAATAAATGTTAGTTACGCTCATATAGGTATTCGAAATTGACTTAGTGACAGAATTTCACTTGTATCACAAAATTGTCATGCGTTCATTTTGTTCACTGATTGAAGTCCAAATTTATTTATCATTTAGATATTTGCTCGCGTTGTTTGAATATTAATTGAGTTGTTAAACAAAGTTGATAAAATAAAACTAATTTACAGAAACCGAACTAGGCTTTTTGGATTGGTTACGTTGGAATCCTGCAAACATTTCTATGCGCGAGACTGCCAAAAAGATTTTGTCGCAAAAATGCCAAGTAAATTATTTGCTTTACTTTGTTACTCTTAATTGACGCACAAATAAACAAACGGGCTGTCTCAGCTAAAAGGTATTTTGGTGGACATCGAAATAGCTGCAGATCCAGCGATGCGACCGCCGGCTCAGGGCGCGCCACTGAGCAGCCTGAGATCTAATTTTAGTGGTCGCTTTACACTCTTGCTTTCGCTCTCGGCGAAAGGGTATTCAGAAAATTTAATTTCCGTTGACAGATCGAACCATTCCGCTTCAATGTGGTGAGCGTTCAACGTAATTGGGTCAGGAATGGACAATAGACGCCGACAATGTTATTATTAGCAGATCTCTGCGTTCACTAGATCACTATATTTATCAATCATTCCTTTTCAACAATTCGGTGAGTTGGGGGAATTAATTTGAAGAACTTTCGTGGATCCTCGGCAATAATGGATCGCTAAAAATGGGTTTGTGGAAAATTGTGACGTCAAAAATGAGTCCTATTAGTAATAATAAAGTGGGATGGAGGGAATATCTTTTGCCCCTTAATTCTTGAACACCTTTCAAGATGGAAATCTACTCAAATATTTATTATAATGTACTTATCCTCGACATGGGCGTTACTTATAATAATACACCCATTTGTATAAAATATTTATTATATACAAAGCATATTTAATTGTACGGCAATGCTGAGTAAAAATACTTACTCAAGTATAGAATGTAGATACATCCAATGTCCGTTTTTAAATAATAAATAAGATTTAACTTTTAAATTATGTTTATCTTACTAATATTATAAACGCGAAAGTTTGTTTGGATGTATTAATGGATGTGTGGATGTCTGATACTCTTTCCATTAAAAAAGTATTAAATGGATTTTAATGAAATTATACAATAGTATAGCTTATACATTATAATAACACGTGAGCTATGTTTCATCGATGTGCCACGCAAGCAAAGCCGCAGGCAGAAGCTAGTAACATAATATTTTAAAGTTATTACTGTGATCCGAAGAAAGCATTTTGCAAGAAACATGTATTTCTTAAATTGATTTGAGTGTACACTTGTGATTCACGGGACAATGACCCTGAGAGACGGCAAATTGGTTCAATTACAAATGTGAAAATAGTAACGATAAGTAAAAATAAGGCAAAGATCTACACTCAGCGCAAAACAGATACAAAAAGATTAACGATGGACACCACTCAGGTTTAGCGAGTAATGAATCGGAAAGATTAAGACGGTCGGCTCGAAGAAAAGGAATCTCATCAACAGTTCAATTTACACAAATCGCTCGGGGCACTCAAACGTGTGAAGCAAGAACGTCCTTGTTAATCTGTCCAATAGATTATGTTGGCGAGCTAATAAAGAACGGAGGACGGAGGTCCTTTTACTTTGACCATATTTTTGCTGCTCGCAAATGACTTGGTGACGTCAGACGACGTTTAATCTCTGACGAAGAGTTCGCCTTTCGTAAGAATCGAATTCGATGAGCATCGTTTAGATGCTCGTCCTAGTTATAACAAGCCTATTGTCAAATTAATATTTCGGAAAAAATAGAAAAAGCTCAATTATATCGCGTCCCTTCAGAGCCAATGTATGCATTATAATGAAGAACTTTTATGTTCTAGGTCAATGCTATTATGCAACTATCGTTAAAGTGAAATGAGTATAAAGCGTATGTTCTATAATTCTTATTAAGCATAAGATAACTTAGTGGAATGTAATCAATCAATTCATCAATTTCAAAGCCTAATGAATACGAAATTCAGACTGTTTAGGTCGCAAGTTACTTGGTTTATGAAGAGTAATTTTGGTCGAATTTAATCAAAGCGAAGTCCACTTTAAGAGGCAATAAAGGTCAAAAATAAATAAAGGTCAAAAGATTCGATCTGTAACTCGGGGTCGACGGCCGATTGCAGGACAGACGTAGGGCAAACATCGGGACCTATGTACCTACGCACGCACGCCGAGTAAACATTATCTACATCAGTGTTTGCCTTATTTAGAATATCTAATGGATTATGTTGATTATCTTGATTGTTGTTTGCAAACTTGGCCAGAGTTGATCGCGACACAAGACTATTTAGACTGTAACATTTTTCTTCTTCATAACGTTATCTCCCGTCCATTGTTTTGATCATGGTCTCAGATTTAGCAAGACGACCACATTAAACTTACTGCTATCTTGGTCAAGAAACCAAACAAACTGGACTTTGTATACATACACACACCATGGAATAAAAAGCAGTTTCTTTACAATATTTTCCTCACTATCGAGATTACGGCATAAATCCGTACTTTTGGAAATTCTTGGCGCCCCTATGTGTTGGATTTAGGTCGACACCCCACGCATGTGTTAGAGCGCCACACATCCATTTCACCAATGATTTTTTTCTCAAGTAGTTTTTACAAGATTACCAGCAATAAAACGAACAGTTTGGAGTTTCTCAGTTTCCTAGCAATAGCCCGTTACAATGTGAAAAGTTAGTTATACAATAGAGGTATTGTGGATGGGGTAAACAGAAGGTCGGTCGCCGCCACGCTCGGGTGGGCGCCGCCCGTTGCCGGCGACACACGGGCCAAACTTAGGGGCGCGACCGTCTTTATTTGTTATTTGTTTTTACACAAGCCAAAGTTAATAGCCCCTCCACATTGGTATACTCGAAATATCAGTATTTCATCGTAACAATGTTCTTTTGAAGCATGGTTTGGTTAATGTGTAAAGTTTTTCGCGGTAGTTTCTTTGAGATCTATTAATCGTTTGTTCATAATATGTGGTCGTTTTTTTAATCAAATAGTGGTTAATATTATTTATCGTCTCTGTAATATGGCTCAAAATATATGCAGGAAATGCGCAAAAAGATTCACACAAAAACAGAACAAATGATGACCAACTTTGTAAGCTTTCACGTAAATTATATTATTCTAGCATTTAGATTCATGCAAAATTCACATTTTGAGGATGTTTTCCATCACCGTATATTACAAATCCTTATTTGGAATAAACGTTTTAGCAAATATCCGACACAGTCTGGCGAATTTGCTCTTTAAAAAATGTATACGTTATTTTCAAAATATACATAATCGGATCATGGGATTACATGTAGTGAAGCGAAAATGCGCATCTACTGATTTTGTGTATATGTATGTACACGTGTTTTACGCAATAATGGTCTTATAGAACTGAAAATTCAATTCCATCTAAGCGAGTACGTAAAGGGCTCAGTAACGTACAATTGGTCAGACAGCTACCGTCGTTTTTTGGCGGACGATATCTTTTGGCAAATTGATCGCAGATACAAAAGAGTTCCTTCACGAAACCTTTTCCCTGTCAGGGTGTGGGACACAAAGCCCGCGATGCCTACGCCTGTAGCCTTCCAATTGTTCGTCTGCCCGCGTATTCGAGGCCCAGTAACAAATGGCAGATCGTCGATATCGCCAGAAGTGAAGATATAAAAAGAGTTTAAGCAAAGTTTTTTTCCGCGTTGTTGCCATCTGTACGGTTTGGGTGTACGTAAATACATTTTCCTTCGCACTTTTTAATTGAATCTCGAGAAACGAAGACTTATCGGTGCCGTGGTGAATAGACAGTTTTGAGGTATCTCAGTATCCCTTTGTGTAGAACTTTTGCTTTGGTTGATGCGGAATAATTTTTAGTGGTTTGTTTTCGCGTTGGTACCCAAGAGAGTAATGGGCGACGGAAACAAAAAACTGTGAAATACAGCAATCTACTCAAAAAATACTCGAATACAGCCTGGATATTCTTTGTGTGTATTTAACTCATGGACCGATCGCAAAACATTCGATAGGTGTATGTAGGTAGAGCTTTAAGCTTTTATCTGCAAAATGTACGAAGGGGAGGCTCAATGGAATGGTTTTGTTCTTTGCACTAGGAATCCAGCATTTCAATGTTTCTCTTTGTTAATTAGCTTTTTGTAGACACAAATCAACTTTCAGAGCTTCTTACCCTGCATATTCATGAAATTTTGTTCTTGGACAAGCTCGAAGTCAATCATGATTGATGGTCATTAATCCTTTATTAAATTATATGAGTCATGCTTAGGTCCGGCCACCATCTTTTTTTGTATTGAATAATGTATGAAGGTTTTATAACACATTTAGTAGATTATTGGTGCTCAAAGAATAAGGCATTGCAACATTTACCCGAAACCTGAGAAGAGAATTGTATAAAAAATAATACTGGTTTAAGATTAAGTATGTGACCTTTACCCTGTCCGATATACCTCTAAGTACCTATATGGTGAACATTGAAAGTATCTTACGGGCTTGCCGTTTACACGCGATTAAGCGCAGAGATTTAACCGGACTTTTAACCGGCGTCAAAAGCGGCGGAACTAAAGTGAGCGGCTATAGTTTGAAAATTTCACAGCACGTGAGTTGATAAAAGGCGTCGGGAAGATGTGTCAGTGGAGGTGGCGAGCCGTGAACTCCGGGCGGGGTCTCCGCCATATTTATCCGCCTTTGTCCATAGCGGCCTTATCTGGGAATTCTAAGTCACCTCAGTAGCGGAGTGTCAGGCTTGTAAGCCGAAGTAGTTGGTTATGGATTTGTGTAACTGCGTTTTTCTATATGTGAAGGTTGGAATGGTTATTTCTAAATAAAATATAGATACTTACTTAAATATTGTATGGATTTAGACCAATCCTACTAATATTATAAATGCGAAAGATTGTATGAATGGATGGAGGTTTGTTACTCTTTCACAAAAAAACTACTGAATGGATTTTTAATGAAACTTTAGAATAATATAGCTCATACACCCGTATAACATATAGGCTATGTTTCATCGATGTACCACGCGAGCGAAGCCGCGAGTAGAAGCCAGTACTTAATAATAACAGAATAAATAACAATTAATATATACAATAAATAACGTATACCAATTTATTTGGTCTAGAACTGGGCTGGAACTTTCATCTCATAAGTATGTGGTCCTGCCGCCGTTTACCTATCATTATCTTTTATATAACACTGTAAATACTTTCCTCAATAAATACCTACAACATGGCGACACAAAACCAAGAATATTATGCTCCAACAGCTATTTCATTGTTGGCTATTCTGAAAAGTATATTTACTCTGCGAGGAGAGCTGCGCGACACAATTGCTTGGCGGCGACACGCCACAGTCTAACGACTATCTAATAGCAGACAAACCAGTTTCATTTTCTTAATTTCCCTCTCCCGACCCATTTAATTCCCAAAGAGGACTTTCTGAACGAAAATTATAGAATTAAGTTACTCAAGTATTAAGAGGCGCTTGGGAATGCTTTATTTTATGCAGGATGATAAACAAAATGCTGGAATACCGACGGTTAATGGATGATAATTATAGCGTTAACTAAATAGTTGATTAGAATTGTGTGACTTAATGTTGAGGATGAAGTTCCAGCAATGTATATATTTTATATTTGTTGCTAAGTGCATAATGCTTTTTAAACATGGATTCATTAATAAAATAGATTAGGTGGTCTTTCTTACAGTAACTTGTAAAAGTTATTTACTTCTAAGTAATTAATAATAAGTCTGGTAACAGCCTCTGATACCATTTTAACATAATAAAGTCATAGGTATACTAAAATGGTTGCAACTTTGTAAAAATAATCCGGAAATACAAGTTTAAAATGTTTCTGTGTTACTATATCAAAAACAAGTAGTTTTTTTGAACTTATTAGTTTATGGCGAAATATACCTAATACATACTATAATCGTTGAAGCATAACAGCGATTTATAAAAGCGCACAATTTAATACAAAGAAAAATGATATTCGTTTCATATGAAATTGTGAGGAAATTCTTAGTTCTAAAGTCAACTTATCCGTTCTCTGTTATCGGTTCCATAGAAATGGACCAGGTATGAGTATCAAGTTAGTACAACTTTTATAGCTTGAATATGTACTGATTGTACTATTACTTTAGAAGATCTAGGAAAGCATGAATCCTACAAAATTATTCTATGAAGATTTGAAAACGGTGTGTGAGAAGTGTCACATTACTAACAATTATACTGAAGTCATATTAAACTAAATAAATATTTATAAGATTGAAATGAAAGAAGTCTGTAAACGATAGCGTATATTGATTTTGAATGGTAATTGCTTTAACATAAGTTAATAAAACTTAATAAGTAAATATCATAATTTTAAATTTATTTATTTTGAACAATGAGCATTTCCTGAGATACCTTTTAATTAACGCTGGCTGAACAATAAAATATCGCTACGGTTACTTTTTTAAATTTCACCGGAAAAGTAAAAAGATGCCAATATATTTTCAATAAAATGTGAATAAAAAGTTTGCGTTTCTCTCGTTATCCGAGACGCGGATTGCAGAGTCCATCTTTAGATAGTTGAAGGTTTTTAGAATCCTCTTAGTAGCTTTTTTCTTTTCTTAGTGCAAGACAAGTGTCTTTGACAACTATATCTTTGTTTAGTTGACAACGTTTTCCTAAAAGTTTAATACTGGAAGTAAATAATTATATTCGAGTTTTAAATTATAATGGCTGCAGTGGTCTAAATTTATTATTGACGAAAAACCACAAAATTCATCGCAGGTGTTTATTTATATTATGTAGTAGATACGATACTAGTAATTGCTTTTAACGAAGACGATATTACTTTTGTATCATACTATGTTTAAATTTATGTAAATATCTTTACGATAAAATAAATTGAAAGTGTTATAGAATCATTGGCTTCCTAATACTAATCTAAATTCCTAATACATCTAATTTGCAAAGGTCGCACGATTTTGCATACAAAATAACGATAATGTATGCGTGCGCGCTGGTGAGTGGCAAAAACTCCGGAAGAGCCCGCATGTGGTCGGTGGGAACACGCCTTATCGGCGGGACCGAGACGACGGGTCTTCCTGTAGGATAGAAGGGATTTGGGCACGACTTGACAAGAGATAATGCTTGTATCGATTTTGTTATTTGGACCTAATGGTAACATTATATACGTTAGGTCTACGTTTAGGTCTAGGCGCTGTGTTGAGCGAATTACAATTGCTGTTGGTGTTTAAATTGCTGATAAACGAGATTAATGCTACCGATTTAAAGGCTCGTTTTAAAAGGTTAGGTGCTCCGTTAGTCTTATTCAACTTTTAATAAAATATATCAGCTGTGTGTACGAAAATACCGGTAAAAACTTGCTCCTATATAACTTAGGACATGCTTATCATTAAGTGTCTAATGTTGTCGTGTTTAAACTAAAGAGTGTATAAAAGATTGTTTCACTAAAAGTACTATATCTATAAAGAAAAATCTCAACTCAATAGGTACACAATAAAAATAAAATGGAATAGTATTAACAGAAATAAAAAATCAGGAGTTTCGGAACCTGCGCTATTTCTATTGGCTCCCAGCATAAACATATCCATAATATTATTAAATGAATAGTTATAACTGTATAAAGACTTAATCGCCGTTTGCGCAGCCCGTCGATTGCCGCCGGTTCCGCGATTCGTCGCAAATGTGATTTTCCAGCTCCACAGTTTATCGTCAATCGCCATTTTCCGCGGCCAGTACGTATCTGAGGCACGACGAACGGACGAGACTACGTGACTCTTTGTGAGAAACGTCTTATAAATCTCGCCCGGCACCATCCGAAGCAATTGAAAAAAATCAGCCAAGTAATAAATCCTAGAGGACCAATAACGATGCAACGACATTTCAACGCTTTGAATGGCTGTTGAGATGTGAAATTTATGAGATATTGTAAAGCTCATTTTGCGCCGTGCCAAAGAAAGTTTTCGAGCGATTGCTCAATTGGAAGTCGTGGATTGATATGGTTTTTGTGTATATTAACTCATGGGGGTATTGAACGTTTGAGCAATAAAAAAAAAATACGAAAGTACTAAGTGCAAAATAAAGTCATCTTAATCAGTAGTGTTCAAGAATACGCACTACCGCATTGAATTTCGTAACTGCTTAACTAAATAAATAAAAGATTTCATTATATTCTGGGTGCTACTTCAAATGTGCAACATATCTGGATATTTAACAAATCTAAATACGGACTGTAACCAAAGATGGATATGTAACTGTGTTACAGTTTGTCTTATTACTATGTCTAAGAGTTGCAAAGTTCCGATTATAACCCATGTAAAGGTTAGATTTTTCATTATAATCTTAACTTGGTCTAGGATCAATGTCAAAACCAACTAAAAAGCATAACAACTGACATTCAGAAATCGGAGCTAGGATTCAAACTAGCTCCCACGTCAATCGCCTTCTCTATCCACTGAATTATCAGCGCTTAGTATAGGATATACCCCGAACGCCATACATGTGCTACTCAAGCATATGACAACATACTCCGTACGACATATACTGCACTAAGCAATACATAGTTCTGCGCCGCCGTCATCTCCCCGCTGATCTTGCAGCCTCCAGCAAAAGTTTCGATTAAAAATAAGAATTGCTATCGCTAACGATAAAATTGTACGCGATACGGGGACGTCCCGCGCTATCGGCAAGTTGACAGTGACTGATCGCCGGCCGCCAGACACCCCCACTCACCCCCGATCACCCCCGCTCACCCCCACTCGCAGGGTTGTGCTTTGACGAATTTATTTTTAGACCCGTTTCGACTACACAGTGGAAGGTTTACGGCTGCGGTGCGGTTTATTTTTATAGGATTAGTAGATTAGGAAGCACTGTTGTCGAATGACGTTATTTTTGGGTTTGTTACTTGTGGCGTATTTTAGTGAGCCGGTAGTTAGGGGTTACATACCTACGTGTGGCAGGTTGTTTCTCGTTAACCCCGTGATGAACGATGGATGTACAAAATATTAGAAATAACACATCAATCAGTTTTCCTCAATTTTAAACCAGCAGGAAATTATATTGAACATTAATATGTTTGGGTACCAAGGCATAAAAAATATAGTTTGGATTTAGGCTTTCTATGGGAAATTTAATATTTTTATTAGACCCTAAACTATGGGGAGTCCGTTTCTACGCAGTGGCGCAGTATTGGGACAGATCTGCGCTAACTCTGTCCGGCTGCAATAGTGCAGGGCGAGCTATAATGCAGTCGACGCTCGTCCCGCCGAGCGTCACTAATGTCTGGCTCACTCATGAGCTATCTATCTGGCCTAGTCGCTGGACCATGGAGGGAGTGCCTCACGGCGCTAACAAGTCGAAGTCGATGACATTCTCATGATGTAAAATTACTTTTTTATTACAGAGTGCAAATGCACATGGATGTTAATGAGATAATGGCACTGTGAATGAATAAAAAGACAGTATTTTAAGCGAAATAGAGCGAATGAAAGTTATTTAGGCCGAAAAAATCTTATTATGACATATGTGAAAGCACACATTACATATATATTATTTAATTACATGTTCGTATTTTGCCAACCCTACCCCACGCTGACGTCACGGCGATACGAGAATTCACTTTGTCGAAAGAATATCCGCATTCTTTGGAGAATTTTCTCATGCCCGATTGAATGTTGTGATGACTATTGGAATTTTGGTATAAACGAAACAGTTGATGGACGATTTCGCGTCCAAAGACACGGCGTAGACGAGCCGTTGTTTGTAAATAGCGTGTGTTTATATCTTGCAGTCTCTTGTATGTCAACATATCGGTGGTTGCGAGAAACGGCGTCTTAAATTAACGCCACAGGGTATCTTTGGGCTGCGTACTTTTTCCTTTATTCTCAGTTACAATACATTAATTGCTTAGAAAATTATTTTACGTAAGCTATGAGCTATGCTTTTAAGATTTGAAGTATTCAATATTTTTTTGAGCGTATTAAGCCATACTGTAAATTTTTATTTTATAAAGTCTGTTTATCTTAATACATAATTAGATATGTATGTATTTTTGTGGACCATAACTTCTATCTTTCTGCAATATGATATGGCTCCGGTCTCCTGATATGGCTTTCCTGAAAATCGTAGTATGAGCATAATATGAGTCCATCTCTAAAGATTGCTAAAGAGCCTACTTGTCTTTCAATATAAAGGCATTAAGGTTTTGAAGAATATTCTTCTCTTTACAATAAAAATCATATATGCTTTTAAAATGAATGACACTTTGCACGTTTTCAGAGATAAAGATAATTTGACTCTTGAAACATGAGAAGGCTTTACGTGATTATTTCAATCAAACACCAAAATTGTCACTAAACTCTTGTCCTCATTTCGGGTACTACAATACCTTAATATTAACAACGCGCTTCACTTAGCACTAACTTAACTCGTACTTGTACAAGAGACGAGTAGCAAACCAACATGGTAGACACACAGTGTGGCCTCTCGCGACAATTAAGTGAACCGAGCTTCAAATGAAGTGCACCCGATTTCCTCTGTAGGTACATGCTATTCTGATATGATGCAATATCGGCGAGCTAAGCACAAATGTGTTGTGCTTCGTATCAATATTGTAGCAGTTTTTGATAGCAAAATTAATGACAATAGATTTGTCTACCACGCCTAGACTTCTTGTGATTTAAAATGGTATGCATAAACCACTACACCGTTTATGGCAAAATTTGTTACGCCAAAAGTTTGAACCCAAAAAAGGCCATAAGTAGGTCAGTCTCTGTGGCAGGCCGAATTCCAAGCAGGTAGAGGCGCAGTAATCCAAATAACTTAATCTCATTTATACAAATATCGTGCTTTAAAAAATTAAACCTCTTCTCTTTTTTAAATCGTTTAAAATTTCGGATAGTAATAAATATACATACAATGAACGACATTTAAATGCAATTAAGAATACAAAAGTATAAAATTTCGGTATCATTCGTAAATTAATTAACACAATAATAGAACACTCATTAAAATATAAAATCAATTGTAAAAAGTTTGCATTTATATCTACTTACCTGAGAGTAGGTACGACAAGATGGCATAATAAACTTAACTTGGAAACTTTATAAAGGAAGAGAAGAGAGCGCTTAGATGTTAAGGGTTGTAAATAGTAAATATAGAAACTTAATGCAACTCCAAAACTCAATAAGTGAAACTTTAATACATTTCAACCCTCTTTCGTAGCGAACTTCTGTTGCGTTCAGTCGGCGAGGCCTAACTTGCAAACTGACTTAAGGTTTAATTTCTTACATGAATATAAATTCCATTGTTGCTAGCATTTTTTGGAATATATATTTTTAGCGATTGGTGTCATTAGTCAGAGGGTGCAGAATATGGATAGGTTTCTTAAATATCTAACCCATTTCAGATAGCTAAAGTCTGTCTAGATAGATTGGATGTTGTCTAGGCACGCCAGGCTCGCTCAATTTAGGGTTACAAAAATAATAAAACTTTTAATAAGTATGTTATGTATGTTACACCACATAAAGGATAAAGAGAACAGGCAAACAAAAAGTTTGGAGACATGTACTGGCTGCTGGGTGGAGGGTCAACGCTAAGCTTGGAAAATAAAGTGCTTAACTGCAAATGTATCCTAAAATTTAGATGTATGGTATACAACTGGGAATCTGCGAGTCACTTGAATGTTGAAATCCTACAGCACTACCAGAACAAAGTGTTAAAGATTTTAATCAATGCACCATGGTTCACGCGGTACACGGAAGTGCACCAGTATCTGGAAATCCCGATAGTAAAGGAGGAAATAGAATGTTCTTCTGTGTCCTATAAACAACGCCTTGAGCGACACAGCAACTTCCTGGCAACACGGCTCATAGACACAAACAACTTTCTATTTAGGCTGAAAAGTAAACGAATAGCCTTATTATAAAATTGAATGAAAAATTTAAGAGATGACACATCACAGGATGTGCACTCTCCAGAAGTCCGAAGAGGACACCATCCGATCTGATTAACGCCCCTGGGCTGATTGTAGATAATATAAAAAAATATGTATGTTTATGATGAGATGATTCAATAACTTGTTTTTGTGCTTTTTTTTTTAGTGCAATGAGTTCTTCGTTGTGATTCGATGTAAAAATAACTGTTCTTTTTTGCAATAATTGTGTGGTTTTAATGATTGCAATTTTTGTTTCAGGTAAAACACAAATCTCTTGTATATCACGTGGTTTTGGTAAGAGTAATTAGCTTACACCATTATACATTCTTGAGAGACCCAATAATTTATTTTGAATCCCTTATTATTGACAACAATCGCCTTTGGGTTTTTCTGATCGCCCTGGTTTCGGTTATCCCACAATACTTTTTTTACAGTAGCCACATACCTGGCAGTTATTGTTTTCCTATGAATATTTTTTTTAGTACCTTAAGTCCTGACAGTTATTAACACAAAAAAGATCAAACTGCTATCTTCACAAGTGGCATTCTTTTGCGGCAATTTATTTTTATGGTTTTGTATTTATAAGTTTCCAACTATATATGTAACTAAGCAAAGTGTGTCCGACTTGCATAACGTCAATACAGCCTTCACGGAGCCTGCCACAGCCTGTGACGTGGTGCAGCCAACTAATCGAGAATAATTTCCACCCGTGTACATTTGTATAGAGCTCATTCCATTAATTAATGCCTCTATTCCAGCGTTGTACAAGCATAAAGTCAGGCGCTAGTGATTGGTGATTGTTAGGGTAATGTGAAATGTAGGTTTCACTTGTAACAACTTGATGGTTATGTGAAGTAATTTCCGTTAGCTACTAGAAAGCCTTTATATCTATTTGATCTGGGTAAAGCTTATTTTTGCACATTTTACTCAAAGTAATTTTTTTTCAACAAAAACAACAAAATTGTCATTGATTGTATCATGTTGGTCATTAGCATCGTAGTCTATTTTTTAAATAGTAGGTATGCGATATCTTAGAGTAACGACGGATGACTCAACTCAATTTTTTTTTTATAGTCTCACCTTCTTCACTCTGCGTCACTGTTGCCCATATAATTGATAATCAACTATAATACTCTGAGGTGGTGTGCTAAGCTTTTTTGGTTAAATACCGTGTGTTCTAAACAGGGTCATTCAGAAGATAAAAAAAAATTCATATGAAATGGGCCGTTTAGTTAGGCGGTGGGAGACGCTGGCTATGAAACCTAAAGTCATAGGTTCGAATCCCGCTAAAGGTAAATGTTCAGGTGATGTACTACTCTAGTTTCTACTCGAATCACAGATGTTCACATGCGTATTTCACCATGGCTATCCGTTGTCTACCTTCCACAGCACAAGTATAGGTACCTAAAAACTCGGAATTATCTGATAGTTCGAACAATGTCTAAATCAGTGGTTCCCAAACTTTATCAGACCGCGGCGCACTTACAGGATTATTATTTGGTATGATACTAAGTGTTTTTCATCGTTTTCATCGGTATGTATTTAATTAGCTCCAAAAGGTATTCCTTGAAAAATGTAAGGTCTTGTGAGTCAAAAAGCTGATTGTATCATACCATACACATTTGCTATTAATTTTGAACTCCCAAATAATCAACCTTTTAGAGAACAGTAAAGATGAGCACGGCACGGCGCCCTTCTATACTATCTACGGCGCACAGCTTGGGAACTCCTGGACATATTCTACCTCGGATAGATTTAAATTGTCCATCTTATTTCTTGAACAAAAATACCATCTCGTCGTCGTCTACGGCCTGTGCCTCGGCTTGCATATTGCCGAAGGCAGCCGCTTGGGACCCGGCGCTGCCAGTGCCGTAATGTGACGTGTAATGTGTAGCTAACGTGCTTAGCCCGCTTAGGTATTCGTAAATATCCGCTCCTAGAAATGTACCTATGTGTGTAGTTGAAGTTTACATTTGTCAACGTATCGATAGCGAGTTTAGCTTGTATTTATTGTGTCGTAATCATTAAGAAAACACCGGCTGTGTAATAGGCATACCGAAAAGGTTTAACTTCTAATTAAACCATTATATAGGCGAATAGAAATGTTTGCCGGAACTCTGATATTAATTTGGTACGAAAGTAACGTTTAAAAAGAGAAACAAAAGCTACTTTAGTTAGAAGATCAAACAATGATTAGATTCGTCAACAAATAGCATAAATCGAAACTAAATTAAAAGAAATGTGAAGTAGAAAATTGCTAGCTTGTCTATTATCAGTTGTCATATTTTTTTACATAAATTGACGAGCATATAAAACGATCTTACTTGTGTTATCGCCATAATATTGATACTAAATGACTAAGTCTTAACCTATAATTAACCGTTTATTTAAAATGTACACTTGTTTCGTTCATTCTTAAACTAATGACCCGTTAAAACGGCTTTTAATTGTAGTTGCATAACAACGCTATGCTTAATTATCTGTGTGTCGTCTCCCCATTCAGTGAGCAATTTGCGGTGAAAACTTTATTGAACGTAACCTGATAATAAAGGGAGATATTAACGAAAAAGCGAACGCGATTTGTGTTCTCACTATTAACACGTCAACTGTTATACTGAATCTTGCTCTAGACGAATGTAGACAGACAACTATTAACTTTTATTATACGTACGAAATTATGTTTAATGTCTGGAAAAAGCAATCAAATAATATCAAAAAATTACTATAATAAACGGACACTATAATCCTGAAAGCCTGCATCAGCCCTGACTTATTGTGTCACTTTTTATACATAGTTCAAAGGAGTTTTAGTTTTCTTTGTGTATAATTAATTAAACTATGATTAATGGATATCGGGAATGACGTGTTCTTTCGTCGTGTTAGGAACTCAAACTCCTTTGTCCTGGCACAAAGCCTCGTATAGTAATTAGTAAATTACGTTATTCCCTAGCCCTAGTACTTAACAGTTCATCAGTCAAGAACGTCAGCTGTTTAATAAGGCAGCCGCCATTTTGGCGTTCCACGTTGGCGTAAAAATGGCAGGCTTGCATGAATGCCTTGATACATTCTGAGCAACCACTCGGTTGTTTTGGCGTTGCATGCAAACAGTTTTAGATTTGTGTTTTGTAAAAGTTTGTATTTTTGTGATAACAATTTTTTTCGGCTCTTTTATTTCTTTCTTATTTCTGAATTATATTTAAATATGTTGATTGAGAATGAAAACCTACCATATGTGAAAGTACGACTAAATACTTAGCTATTACGGAAAAATAAATAATCAAATGATGTCACTGATTTTCTCTTGATTTTATTAAATATCTAGCCAGCTGTAAATAATATATAATTTACTAAAGAAATCTAAAAGATAGCATACTTCTCTTAGAACTGTTTTTTTTTGGTTTAATTGTCAAACATTTATCTTAATATGAAATGTGATATAATATATGTCATAATTATAATGATTTACTCAAATGTGTATATTTTCAATATAAATTATATTACAAGACAATTCACTCGTTATGTATTTATCCTCAGAAATAAACCTATTGGTTACCGCCTAAAATTTGGTTTACAGTTGCCTAGCTTAGATGCGAAATATCCAAGCGATCAGCCCTGCATTGTTAATGATTCCTGACTCAAGGCTAGACTTTGCTTAGGTGCTATATCAAACCTTTAATGGTCTAGAAAAAACAGTCTAGACCGGACCTTATTAATCATGGACCGTTTGAGATTGAAGGGTTCTTAGTGGAAAAGTAATTCTCATCTGCACTTAACTTTTTAGAAATTCAAAAAGGTTTAGAAACGTAGGGAATTTTAAGATATTCCTCCGAGTGAAATTCAACGCTTCTTAGATAGTTGTGATAATATTTTAGCTTAGTTTCTCTTTAATAAACTTTTGATGTTTCAAGCGCAGTTGGAATAATATTTTGGACAGAAGTTTATTTTTACAAAAGAATAGCAATGAACTGATGAATTGAAGAAGAAATAAAAAATACTGCCTGTATGAATACTTATTTAATAGTAGTATTAAATAAGTATTCATACAGACACTTTGGATAATCAACAAAAACAACTTTATTATATCTTAAATCTTTTGTGGGATTTGCAATCACTCACCTAATAAATACTAGGTACTACCTAATAAACCAAATAAATAATAGAAAATCGCTTCCAAAAATGTGTAAGTACGTACGTACTTAATTAACATTTGGTTGTGGTTTATAAATAAATCAATAAATGAATTTACTAAAATATAACTTTATAGGTAGTTCGTCGAGAAAAAGTTCGTCTATAGAATGTGTTATCGAATCTTTTATCAGTGAAATATGTATAGTATAAAAATCTATATCAATAGCTATGTTACACTAATTCGACTAAAAATAGCCAAAATATTTTCTCACTTAAAAAAGTAATTAAAACAAATGCCAGAAAGAAGTTTCTTGGAGCGATGCAAATCATACCATTGTTCAAAACTCCGAACTGCATTAACAAGTGTTTAAGTTAACAAAATCGGAGCGGTGGTCGTTGACCCGGCCCGCCCAGCCGCAGCATTGCTGCGGAATAAATTAAAACGCACCATTTGTTACTTGGTTCCACACCTGTGTTTGCTGCTGGCTTGATGGGTGCTTGTTTGAGCTGGAAGCTCGGCTTACCTCCCTGTGTTATATTTTCTTGTACCTGGCATTGCTTAACTACCATTCATTACATACCTAACTTACATAGAGAAGAAATTCGTATATGTTTAAATAAATAAATAAATCATAAATTTTCCAGACTGACACACCAATTTCCTAGTTTCAAACTAAGCTTAGGCTTGTAATATGGATACTAGGTGAACGGATAGACATGCTTAAATACGTATGTAAACATCCATGACTCGAGTACAAATGTCCATGTTCATCACACGAAACATTTGCCTCTAGTGGGATTCGAACCCGAGACCCTTTGTTTAGTGGCCAGGGTCTCTAACCACTAGACCAACGGGCCTGTCTAAATGCTCTTATGTACTTACATTCATACTTATGAATGGATATAATTTTGGTCTAAGAATTGTTTTCAGTACCTAGCAGATCCTCCGTCTCAAGTCATATGTTGGTCGGTAACTTGAAATGATTCTGCCTAATATTTTTCCATCACAAGGAACAAATATTCTGTTCTGTGGCTTGCATCAAACCGAATCCGTTTTTTGGATTAAATTGGATAAAGAGGCTTACTGCTCCTTTGACTCTGCCTACCTTTTCTGGTTTAGCGAGCGTTATTGCAGTTATGTATTATTTATTTGCAATTTAGATATTTTTTTGGAGAATGTGATATAGGTACTTGGATACAAAAGTCTGAAGACGAATGGAAGACTACTAGTTGGTTATACATAAGTTAAAAATAAATTCTTGTCATTATCTTTTGAAATCCATTTAAATAAGTGGTTTTATGGAACATGCGCCAACCACAGCGTTACCCGAACGTAGCTATTAGAAGATGAAGCTAGGCAATCATATCAGCTAATATAAACGGTACAAACCGCACAGCCCGGCCCCTCTGTTTGTCTGTGTGTAACCAAAATGTGTTTAGCTCAGGTTCTACATGATATTGTGAGTGAAAAATAGCCTAATGATAAGTAGATAATAATATATCATTGCTTCTAATAATAGATAACAATTCATTATTTTAAAATATTAGGTGCAGGAGTAGTGTTAGTTCAACGGTAAGAACGTCCCGCACACAAAGTAAATTTGTTCATCTCGGGCATACCTATATAATTATACTTTTGAATTATGTAACACCTAATTACAATTAATTCAGATGTAAGGAATAATGTCGAAATGTGTGAAATCAATTAAATGTATTATTATGATCTGATTTGCCTGATTTCGATATCTAGCGGTAGCAAGTAGCTTATATGGCAATAAACATCAGAAGTACTAAATCTAGGATTCTAGTCTAAACGGGCCCCGAATAGGCTTCTGTTTAGTTCTGTTTAGTCCGTCAGTTAGATTATAAAAAAATATTTGAACACGTATTTTTTTTATTTATTTGTCAAACAAACATTGACGAAGATACAATGCATTCAAGTTGCGCGTGACGTTACGCTTTCGTACAATTTTTACAAAATAGTGACGTCGCAAGCCCCCACTCCAAAACTTTGATGCTCTATAACTTTTTGTTTTTTTGTTCAATTGATAAAGCAAAAAATATGTGTCTAGTATTTTTGTATAATATAACTAACGGGCTAAATGGAATTATAGTTTTTTAATGCAGTCATCATCCCTATTGACACGAGACACGACGCTAGAAAAATATTTATAAAATTTGTTAAAGCGACACGAAAAGTCGCACATTCTTAAAAGGTCACCGACCACGCTCAAGTAAATAAGCGTAGACTATCAGACAATAATGAATCGGCGTTATCACGACTAAGGAAGTGGGAAATCTACAAGATATAAGGCGCTATAAAAATGGGCCACGACGAAGGGATGGCCCAATTTGGCTTATTTAACTGCTATCCAGCGACAAGATAGGCTCTCCTCGGAGTTATTAGTCCTTAACAAAATTGGTGGTGATTTTTCTTCCAAGTTATTTGTTGCTTGTCCACTTTTACTGTTTCTTTGGGAGTTGGCTGTCGCAAAACCTCTATTCCAGATAAGATATAAGCAAATGTACTCTATAAAGTATGTGTTAGTAGCAATAAAAAGAGTCACTAGCTATATTTTTTGTGGAATACCAATAAAAGAGTACTTAACCAACAACATACGCAACCTATCTGCAAAGGGCTCATAAATAAGTATCTAGTTAGTTAGTGTCCAAGAAAGGATACCTACTTTACTATTTTTCCGAACTAAGTTATTATTGACATGTCTTATCTCTCGAGATAACAATTTATGATATAAACTAATTTGGGAAGTCATGGGATCAATGAGGGGTTTTCACAAATACAGAAACCGCCAGATGGCACGAGGGAGTCTCATGGTCATAGCACTGTCACTATTGGCTCTTTGTTGACAGCATGTCAGTTTGTTCTGAAAACCTACCAATGAGGAGGGTGACAAGACCGTACGTCACAGTTACCCCATCTATCTGATGTTTTAATTCAAAAAACCCTCATTTTGGTGTCGTCAGGAGTCTCTCTTACACGAGTGAAAACTTATAAACTATAAGTCCGTTCACTTTATAGTCCGCAAACTCGCACTGCAAGGATTTTGCTGTAAGTGTATTTACTATCATTGCGTTTTATAGACTTACCACTTATTAGTTGAAGTTAGAAAAATGATTAAACCTGATAAACCTTCATTTATAATTGAGTCACAGACTGGTATCCATACATACATTTGATTATTTATATCGTAGAATTATGGTTTGTTGTTGAATAAGGTTGTGTACCTACATGTACCTAAGTAGTAGTTTTGACCATTTGACATACATCGCTGTTTAATACCATTGGGTTACCGCCACCTGCGAATCATAAAATGAAGTACTTTTAATTATTTAACAACCCAAATGAACTATATATCTATCTATCTTAATAATAAAGAATAATCTGAAGTACGTAACTTTGTTAATAAGTCACATACTTAATAATGCAAAAGGATTAGTGAACGAATAGTTTATAATTGACCTACATATTTCATGTTTGCCGACATAAGAATTCAATTAAAATAAAATCAATTAAAATAAGTGCATGGTTAAGTACTTACTTACAATAATCAAGGAATTTTGGCTCCGGCATGCTGATTATGCCGGTGATTATGGATTAACTTTAATTGTCGATGTAATAAGACCTGAGCTATTGACAATGTGACATGTAAAGCACATAGCGGTTATAATAATCAGAAAAGTGTAGGTCACAGCCTGCTCTATTAATTTGAAATACATAAGTATGTGGTCCAAAGGAAATATGTTGAGCATATCATCTCTAAAAATAGACCCAAGTATACGCCGTCGGATCCCCTATTGCTTCTGCCAAACTCAGTATGATTCAGGGCGGTTCCCCCCCCTCGTTTGCTTGCAATGACGTAATCTTTAAAGAAGATAACTAATCTCCCTAATTGATCTTTTTCCTTGATGAGTTAAACAAATGAGAGGAGAGGCGGGCTATGCGATGATAGGCATTAATATTTTGCATTTAGGGTGTATTTTGGGGTGTTGATATTGATGGCGGCGTTTTGTTCTGTTGTGAATTGGCTAGGCGGAATTCGGATTACGCTCCTTGTTAGAATTCGTCTGCGAATACGTGTTTATTGTTGTAATTATAATTTGTGACGCGATGTGTGGATAACGTTATATTGTCGTCGACGGTAAGCCATCAGCTTTTAAGTCCTTTAACGGATAAATCCCTATTAGCATGTGAGGAGTTGGATGGCATGGTGTGTGTTGTTGATGTTCAACTGCATAAGTGAAGCAATCGAGTGTGTTTTCCAATTGAGATAGGTAACCATAACCATCAAATTTTGCGACCTCATTTGGAATTTCAGACGGCAGGTAAATTGAATTATTTTTGAAGGTAAGTCCATGCAATATGTCCGAAGGGAGACTAAATAAAAAATATAAAAAATATATTTTCCTAACCTATTATGCTTTAAATTATAGTTCTTATAGTTTCTCATCACCGAAATATCCAAATCAGATACAAGGTTGAGTCATAGAGAATAATGTTAAGAAAACTTTCTTATCTCTCAAGATAAAGAGTATGTAGTTATAACTCGAAGTATAAAATATAATGTGTGTGTGTGCATAAATATTTCGTAAACTTCTAAATCAAAAAAAGCTGGGCTCGTCCGGGATTTGAACCCGGGACCTCTCGCACCCAAAGCGAGAATCATACCCCTAGACCAACGAGCCGCACAAGAAAGTAAGCGAAAGTAACATTCGCGACGGAAAGACTCGCGCCGTGGCATAAAGATTTCGACATTATCTCGAAATGACGTCATTATTAACACATTAGAGCTGTAACCGGATACAATCGATACGATAGCTGTATTGAATATTTATGCGTTAGGTCATGTAGCGTGTTTTAAGAATGGGACTTACCAGAATTCATGCCTTCTTTTCTATCTAACATTTAACATGTGTTATTTGGCATACGTGATGTTTTTAAGATTTATTTGGTGAAAATGCATTTCCGTGTTACTATGTCTACTGCTACACACATTTAATGATTAAATGAAATAGCAAATGTAATGAGAAGTAATATAGAGGTGAATATTTTGAAACTTTATTTTGGTACAGCTTATAAATCAGATTAATATTAACTTATCATTTATAAAGATATTTGTCAATTGTCTGACTAAAGAATATGAACGCCAATTGATGTAATTAATTCATGTGCAATATTTCAAAAGAAAATACTGAATTGGAGGAGGCTGCCGTTTCTTGTGTATTTGTTAACCTTAACCTTTAACCATTTTCTTAAAAAGGCGTAATATTTAGTTCCATTGTACCCCGAATCTAGACCAGCTATTCCAAACTGAAACAATGATCTAAGTTAGTCGGAAAGGTCTCGATCATTCGCACATTGTGAACACCAATCAAAACGGACATGCATCGATCCACAGCCCAAGGTGTTACAGACTGCAGTTAATCCTCCATCCGTACAGACTGAATTACTAAAATCAATCAATCGGCCATTCCTAAGTCACGATAGACGGGTAAATACTGACAATGGTTAGTCGAAAGCCGCAGAGAAGCTGAAAACGGGTTCTATTGTGAGCAAACACATCGAAACTAGATTATCGGAGAAGACAGGCGCCGACTGCGACGACTTGCGAATGCGGCGGCCAATAAGCGATCGAGCTGGAACATCCAAGTTTGCTGAAGATTCTGTGGGAAAGCACTACATTTGAGATAGTAAGAAACTCAATACAACAAGATTACCATTCAATCTTGTAGCTGTGAAGATAATGGTAACGGATTTTGTTTGAGATATTAAGAAACTCAACATAGTACCATATAGCTAGATTAACATTCAATCTTGTGGCTCTGAAGAAAAATGCAACAGATATGCAATTGTTTGGCTTAAAACTTGCACCTTGCATAACACGCTTACATAATATCACGGCCATAATCCCCGAAGGGGTAGGCAGAGCCAAAGGGGCAGTAGGCCCCATTACCCACATTACTTTTTACTAGCACCTTCTATACTATTATATATAAATGTTCGCTGCTGAGGATATTTTTACAAAAGATTCCGTCCTCCTTGACCTCTATTGACCACGGACTGTTTTCTTTTTATTGTTAGATTTAACTGAATTAATCATATATTTTTTTTCATTTATTATTAAAGACGGAAATTCTTCTAATTAAATGTACAATGTTGATGTGAAATCCAGACATATTGTATTTTATTGCATTATTGCTTTTTAGTTGACTGGCAGATTTTGTAGAATTAATTATTTGATTCTTTGAGATCATTATTAATTGAGATCTGGAAGAAAGTTAATCAATAGCAACAAGTAGATTATCTCAATATTTTTAGAAAGAAAAAGATCGTTATTAGCATTGAGATTAGCTGATATAACTAACTAACGAAATTTCACGCCACTTCCCTAAGGCAGAGAGAACCGTACGCCATATGGCACGATCCTTGCACACCTCACTCATTGCCTGATCTGTTTTACATTATTAATCTTAATAAAAATCTCATGATTTTATATGATGTATATAAAATATTTTTTTTGTCGTGTTGCTTTATTAAGGTGATAATGACGAACGTTATGACCTAGTCGGGATCCGATTAGACCATAATCTTGGACTTGCTTCCACCATGAGTCTGGTTATATGGTTATAACAAGGAAATGCTTGCATTCAAACAATCTATTCTAATATATAAAGCTAAAGAGTTTTTTGTTTGTTTGCTTGAAAGCGCTATTCTCAGACACTACTGGCCGGATTAAAAATATTTTGGTGTTAATTTATCGAGGAAGGCTATATATATTAACCATAAACGCGGGTGAAACCGCGAGTACAGCTAGTAACAGATAAAAAAGAACACTCAACTCCATTCGTCAACAACAGATCTATTTACCCTCTAAAAAAGTCAACCACCAAAAAAAGCTTCAATTTTAATTACCTGCCACCACAAACGGCGAACCGAGTCATTATCTCCCCAGTATGTTTATTTGTCTGCGAAAACAAATTTTCCGGTCCGATGTTTCGGATAGAGAAATTACCGGACTGCATAATTGGTTATCGTGTCGTATAATTTAAAAATTTCGTCGACGCTATAATTTTCCGGAAATCACGATGTGCTGCCAATACGTCGAGTCGCATGATTTCACTTCATTAATAACGAAAGTTTGCCCTCAGTACTCCGCCGTAGTATTTTTAAGGCTGCGGCGGAAATATGTACGGCTGTTACTATTTTACGTCGAAGAAACTTCAATTTATTAGTAAAGTTGGAATTAGAATAGCATTTTTAAAATAAGTTGCTGGTTTTTTTTCTGTCGAACGTACGAAGTGAGGGGAGGTGAGGGATTCGACTATTCAAATAGTTAGCACCTTTTTATCTGATTTTACTTTTGTAATGTTTTATTTGGCTGTGTTAACATATGACCGCTAACAATCAGTATCTAGGGCCAATTAAATTAAATCGTTTTTTGTCACCAACAAAGTCTGCTTGAGACCCAAATTGAACACTAAATCTACCTGAAGAATTTATGGAGAGTGAACTTTCAAAGTGTACTTAGATTTTGTTTGTTTGTAACCCACAATTTTTTTTTCAACATTTTACCTAATTTGAATCACTGTCAAAGTGTTATTTTTATTTAGACTAGTTCATAAACCAGAGCATTAAAGCCTACCTATTATTGATCACCAATACCTTTACACATCTGTTTTCGATAATCCAACCAAATGTAACCGCTCGAATTTAGTGGTTTAGAATCATCGCCAGTAATAATCCTAAGCCTATTTGAAATCTAGCCTCTCTCATGTAAAACAATTGAAGTTCAACTTTAACGCCTCGTCATAAGGTAAATATTTACTGCAAGGGTCATTTAACGTGGAAGTACATAAGCTCATTGTCATTACTCATTAAGCACGATAGACCGCAAAGATAAATTAAATAATTCGACACGGGTGTCCCATTGTTTTATGCAAATAATGCGAGAATTAAATTGGCTTTTAAATTGCCATCTCAGTTTTGTTGAGTGCGTTATCGGGCTGTCAAGGGCCGTGTTCATGGGCGAAATAATTATCAGTGGCAAGTGTATGGGAGTGTATGGGTACAAAAGAGTTAATTGGGCGAATATCGGCCGTGGGCAGCGAATGAGCGCGCCAAAAATGATGGGCTGTTTAACGAGTGACGGCGATGTGGAGTATTGATTTTGCTGTTTCTACCTTCGCGTTTTGGGAAAGTAACAAAGATGATATTGAAAAAGTATATGTACATATATATAAAAGATTACTATGGACGTTTCATGCCGATTTTTTCCGATTGAATTAACATTTTAAACTAAGGGTAGAACCATATTTTTTTTTTAATCATGAACATTTTAACGGCTTTTGTAAAGTCCACATGAATAGAGGAATTTCTATTTTTATATGATAATAGTATATAATAAATAATAAAAGGGTATTTGATATGGATAATAGACAAATGGGCACCAGTCTGAAAATTTGTTTAATTTTAAGAATCAGACTACAGAATTGGGTGATTAAAAAACCGCCAGAACATAAGAAAAGTTTGTTAAACTCAGTAAACCTCTCCTAAATAAATAGAAAGTTTCTAAATATTATAAATGTTTACGTCGCCATTTGCGGCGGTTTGCTACGTATACCAATAAAATTATCTTTGTTGTAATATATTTTTCATTCATTCGTTACAGGTAGGGGGAAATCGCAATTGCTACAAATGTGTGCGAAATAAATTAGTAAGTACTTTTAATTTTAGTTTGAACATTGAAATACGGCGTGATATCGTAATTTTCGGAAAACAATATGAAATTGTTGAACTGTTGTGGTTTAGACAGATTGAGGCAGTGGTAATTTAATTTTTTAACTTGACTAACTACCTTAAAATAAACAAATTTACTTTATACTCATTCAGTCTATGCGCTCCCATGTCTTCCGCAATTTATCTTACGGCTGGCTATATTTGTAAATTAATACTTATAGATCAATAATATCTTATATCAAGTTATTATTAATTTTCCGATGCAAAGCATATTCCACTGTAGCTATTTACCTACCCAAAAAGGGAAATCAACAGTGAAATGCAAACAAAATTGTAAAGATAAGGTAAAAAATTTATTAAAAAAGTGGGCACGTATTTACAATACTTAACAACTATCACACTCAACAATTTTAACAAAGTTTAATCATAAAAATACAAAAAAGTGAGATGACATAGTTCAAAACACTTTCTTCTTAGTGTTAGTTTGCAAAATCTCGTTTCTAACATATGACTTAAGAGACCGCACATTCTCTGAATGCTTATACGGTATCAATAATATACGAGTATTTAACAAGGATTGAGACTACAATATTAACGGTCGTCATCTATGTATATAGCACATGTGTAAAGGAATCAACTAAAACATAAAAATCAACAAATATCTCATCCAAATAAAAACGAATTAGTATCAATTTGTATTTTGTAACAATGATTGTGTAAAACCGGTTTTACCAATAATAAAGGTGCTATATTTTTACAGTATTTGGAACCTTAATGAGAACTAAAATGGTGTTAATTACATCGCACCAAATGGCACGGTGGATTGTGAATTTAAAACAATGACGGATAATATTAGAAACGTACGAGGCTTTCATAGGAAATAATGTTTAAGGTAGATCGCCGACCAGAAATTCGAAGTCACTGTGGTATTCTAGCTAAATCACGACATCTATTAATACACCATTAAAGATATGGGTTGCAAAGCACCTCTGTCCCATGTAATTTTATGTAGTAAGGTATTATTTGAAACGATAGCGAACGATGAGCGTCAAGAAGAATCTACATTGCACCTTTGATATCCTCGGTGGAAATTATTTCCATCATTATAGATGCGTCGATGTTACCATGCTTGGCTTCAATTACGTCTGCGAAGCGATCAAGTTTGAATCGGTGGTATTTCTTGGATTCAAAGTCTTTGAGCCTTCGTATTTCAAGTATTCTCAATTAACTGAGACTTTCTATCAGCGACCTAACCAATTAACCTAATAGCCTCGCTGCCCCCAGTCCGTCATCAATGCCATGATAAGTGTTCCTTTATAGGCACGAAGACGGGTTTTTCGATAAATTCTGTGTGGACCACGGGCACTCCGACAGTCTTGACCACGGGGATTGGCTTGACCACGTGTACTTCTTTGAAGACAGGCACCTCTTTGATGATTGGCACGTGTTTGATGACCGGCACATGCGACACGTGGTGGTGGTGGAGGGTATGTACTTCGTGGGGAATGTGGACCCTGATACTGGAAATAAAGATAGAAAGTGATTTAATACCAGGTAATATAATACGGTTTTCAATACAGAACATCAAATCAATAATAATTTGGTATGTATCTTGTTTCATGACGTAAAATTTCTTTGGTGCTGGTATCCATCATTGTAGAGTTTTTAGAACATAATCCTGAATGGATTACAGGTTGCTTGATCACATCAGTATAAATACAGTTCTGAGACTAGGATTTGTTCTAGTGGTTTTTGGCTGATGGTAATGTAAGTAAATGACACATAGATTACAGGATAATAATACATACATACATACATAACATCACACCTATCATCCCCGAATGGGTAGGCATAGTTAAAGGGGAAGCAAGCCCTCTTAACTACATTCAGCCAAAAAAAAAAAAGCCGGGCTGGGTTAGATGGAACCTAACCTAACCTGTCGCCTACACAATCACATACCCAAAACCCGATATACCATTAATTGCCTTCTACGACAGGCTAGGAAAGAACCACAGTTGGCACATTCTTTTTAAGTCCCAGACCAACATGGGACAAATGATTGAGGATAATTATGGAGAAGGACCGCCTTAGATGAGTGAAATGGAAAAATGCCAAGACCAACAAATGGCCCTACAGAAAAATTAAGAAGCAGGTTTATTGGACTCACTGTGTACGATGGTATCCTGGGTCGGGTTCAGGCACCGGCGACGCCACACACGCTGCTGCTACCAACAGGGCAAAGGTGAACTGGAAACCAGAGTCAAACATTTAAAAATATATCAAAAATATGGGGTACTATAGGACCTAAGAAACGCTATGGTTGTTTGAGAAAATATCCACCACTCTTATATGATAAATCTACAAAGACATCGATAGGTATAACAATCAGATAACAGCAATCTAGGATCAACATCATCTTCCTAGCGTTATATCCCGTGCTTAGACGGGGTCCGCTTAGACCATCACCAAGGATTTAGCAAGTCTGGTAATTACATTAAAGCGACTGCCCTTAGATAGGGGAACCAGACAATTTTTGGATTATGATTACAAATCCAAAGTTGTTTGAATTTGCAGGTTTCATCATGATGTTTTCCCTCCTCGTCGAGCTAGTAGTAGAAATATGTATATGATTGAAAAATACAGAGGTACGTGCCCGGGTTTGAACCCGCACTCCTCGGTCAAGAGGCGCGAGTCCTTACCATTGGGCTACCACCGCTCTAACAGCAATCTAGGATCATGGTTACAGAAAATTCTTCATAGTAAAGTGTTATGTAGAATTTGCTTTGCTAGGAAACATTTTAACTTGCCTTACGACATTTCCTTAAGATATTCATAAGAGTATGCATAATACATTAGACTGGATTTAAAAATATCGCTTTTAGAACATTGTTTCAATATAACTTGATCCTTGAACTCTTACCCTAACAATTAAGCTTGATTTATGCCACTACTCAATTGAAGTACAAAATATAGTACTTTTTTACTCACTTTAATTGACGACTATTTTCAGAGAGGGTAAATTATAATTCTATTTATACAGGTTATTATTTCCCGTCCGAGGTTTAATATAAAAGTGCTATGCATTTAGACTGCCGTAGTCCTCACGATTCCGGTCTTAAAATAAGTGAAGGTAGTACTTGAAGTGAAGGTATAAGGTCTATGTTTGAAGATTAACTGATAGCTCACTTTTTTGGTTTTTAAATAATCCTTTAATTGTGCTCTTACTTTCTACTAGTTAAATTTTCCTATTATAGACCAACACGTTTGTTAGTAGGTAAAATTAGAGACTTAACAAATAACTTTGCTTTGAGTAGTACCTAGTTATAGGTCAATATCAAAATATAAACGAAAAATTTTTGTGTTTAAATGCATTGACTTATAATTTGGTTTACCTTTTTTTTAGAAAAGTAGACTTAAAATTACAGACAATAAACTAATTTAATAATAGTGTATTAATTTATATTTGATATATATTTGATTATAAATATATTTTGATGGCCATAACTCTAAAGTACCGTAATCCAAGCAAACGTAAATAATTATTTACTATTGAGCAAGTACCCCTGTAATTAGAGTATAATGCCCTCCCATTTCCTTCAATAAAGGATGGAGGAACTGGCAATAAAAAATAAATATGTAAGGTATCCGGGATTTACAGATGACTTGCTAAATGTGTCACTCTCGCAATATAATTTGCAAAGACGCGTAATTGTGCACAAATGCGTACGCGCATGTGCAATCGAATTGTGCATTCGAACCGGTATTAGGTTTCTGCAGTAATGCGGTCGAAGTTGACTTGGGGAAATGCGAAAGACTTGCATTTTAATTGCGTGATATACATCACTGGTTACGAAATACGTCTAGTACTATTGGATTGGTGACACTGTCTATTGGGATGTTTACAACATACATAATAATTAACAATGGACAATAAATTTATTTAAAATTAAATCTAAATTACATTCCGTCACGGCTGTAAATCCCCGAACAACCACTAGTTAGCAAAAATAAAATTGAGTTGTGTTATATAGACAAATCTAAATCAAATCGTTCAGTTATTAATCATTTTCATTTATCGGCAAAATTATTTTAAAATCATTAAATAGTTAGTTAATAGAGCGTGCCACGAAGTGACGTCACAACTATGAAACATTGCGTTTTTGCATTTAAAAAAAGTATTTTGTCCTTTGTCGGTCTAGGACTAAAATAATGTGCCAATTGTGTTGTTTTTGCCTAGCATGTCTAAGGCGACTAATGGTAGAACGGGTTTTGAGCGTGTGATGGGTAATCTTTAACAATGTTGATAGATTCATTATTCGATCTTTCTCAAAAATCTTTTAAGAGGTATCGGAAATCTATACTCATTTTATAAAGCTGAAGAGTTTGTTTGTTTGTTTGCTTAAACGCGCTAATCTCCGAAACTCCTAGTCCGATTTAAAAAAATATTTCGTTGTTAGATAGCTCATTTATGGTTTATATAACATTAACTTTAGATGCGGGCGAAACTGCAGGCACAGCGAGTATTATATTAAATAATATACAGTTTGCATTAAGAATTGAGTTAAGCTCTTAAAATGAAACCTGAAATACAACTGTAAACCAAATAAAGGAAAATATTATGTAGTTTATCAGCCCTGTTTTCTTTATTTTCCAAGTTTAGTCACAATTCATTAATTTTATAACGAAAACCTGTCTTCGTATGCGGTATACCTACCTAGGTGAAATTTCCTAATGTTTGTAATGCTCAAAATAAATTAGGTATCTCAAATTATTAGTCTGTTAAGTAATTATTTTACTATTTACGCTCAGCAGTATATACCACTGAAATTATTTTAAATATTTTAATACGAAGATTTTCGTTCTGTGATATAATTCATTTTATTTCTCGAATCGAAATCAGTGTAAACACTTAATGTTATTTAATTTGGAAAATTATGCTTTAAAATTAATATTATAATAATGTGTAAAGTATGTAATTCTGATAAGCGACCTGTGTCAAAACCCTTTTTTGACACAGGTCGCTTATCAGAATTATTATTTTTAAATTCAATTGTCATTTAAAGGGTTAATCGACCTGGTCCGTACCCGTTAAAAGATTTGTCAGATGTGTCGTAAAGTAAGTAGTACCTAATAGTAGTAGATTTTTTTCTTTTCTTTTGTTAGTAAAGGGTTAACAGGCACTTATCTACAATTAAATATATAAAGGACTCACAGCGGTGTGGTAGATCATGTTGTATGCCGGCGCGTCTGTCACTGTGGCGTGGTCCGGCGCATCGCGTTAATATGTACTACGGTTGTGTAAGCTCCGCGTTACGCTGCCTGGGCTACACATAGCACGTAAACGGGCACGCTACACGCGCGTTTTGCACGTGCTTGTGCGTTTTTGCAATACCTTCGAAGGTGTGATCTTGTTTAGATAATGTGCTGGCAAAGTCAAGTTAGAGAGGAATGAGATAATGGATTAATGAAATACATTCATAAAAGACCTGACCTGTAATCCCAAAGGGGAAGGTAGAGTCAAAAGGACAGCAAGCTCCTTTAACTACATTCAACCAAAAGTAAAACTGCGCTGGGTTAGGTAGAAAATTGTCAAAAACTATAACATTTTATAAAGGATTTTATAGTTTTTCACATATAAGTATTGTATTTTTTAGTTATCTACTGTTGGTCTTATAAGTATATGGTAAGCTGCCCAGTGAATACCATTTCGTAGTAATGTAATCAGTGCAAATTACATAAAGGGAATTAAATAGTAAATAACTTGTTGATTTACTCAGTTAAGCACTTGAAAGTTCTATACTAGTATCTTGCAATTCCTAGATTATGCAATATAATGCTAACCGTTAAACCTGCTTATAAATGACACAAGCGTGGTTGATAGGACAACACCTTCCCTAATTAGGTACATACATCAATTAGTAATATAATTGATTTGAATTTGATAATATAATATTCCGTAGAGTTGCCAACACGTTATAGTAAAATATTTAATTTGCAGATTTTTATAGCTGTTATAATTTAAACGAAAATAAATACTTACTTACCTTTATTTAACCGACTTCAAAAACAAGGAGGAGGTTCTCAATTAGACTGATTTTTTTATTTATTTACTAACATTTATCGAATAACTGTTTTTAAGCAGGAAGTCAAAATCTTTTCTTTCTAAAATTTTTTTTGTGTTATTAGAACCTTGCTAAACAATATCTTTACTAATCGCTCTCTTGATATTTTCTTACTTCAAGGACCACATGCATCGTTTCGCTGACTATTTAGCACTATATTCGATCCTAATGAACAAAGAAATTGAAAGGAACGTGTAAGTTACGTTCTGCGTCTAGTCGCATTTTGAAAACACGAGTTGATTGAGGTGAACCTGAAAAACTAGAATTGTTATATCTGAGCAGTTTACTATTCAGCTCAATAAGCAGCCTGCTCAATTCATAAACGGGGTATGAATCAAACTGACCGAGTTGATTGATGTTTCTTAAACCATGTAGTAGCATTTCCATTGTTTGCATTGTCAGCAATAGTTGTTGACTTACGGATCTATTAAATATGTTAAAATGCAACTGAAATACTATTTATTATCTGACAATGTCAGTGGAACAGTTGAAAGAAATAGCGAACAAGTGTGATGAGACTTCGCTCTAGGATGCCGTAAAAAAATTTTAATATACTCGTATTTAGTGTGTAAAAACAAAATAAGGGTAAAGTATTTTTTTTATAGAACTTGTTGTGAGATCGTCTGCTTTACCTCACGTGTTGAGTTCAACGATAGGTAAGAAAAGACCAGCTATAGTTAGGTTTTGATTATTTTGTTAAAATTTTTGACGTAATAAGTTATAAGTTTGATTTGTATTAAGTCTCACCAAACCGTCAAATGAATATGTTGTACTACAAGTAAGCAAAATGATCTTGAAGAGTAGATCACAAATTGCACCCCAGTCCATTTTCTCTAACCAGGTCATCAATCAACAATGATCTTGAGCCTGGCTTAGCCATTATGCGTCTCTCCTGAAGTATGGCCAAGATCTTTCTCTTTCGCGATTCGACAGATAGTGCCATATACCAGACAAACACATAAAGAGATGATCACACCATATACCTAAGGGTTTCATTGTTCTTTTCTATTTACAGAATCCAAAACATTGCCATATTTGTTCTGTAAAAGCAAGATACAAAAATAATTGCGTATATTAATAGGCTAGATGACAAAAAAATCTGCTTAGTCCGTCAGTTAGATTATACAAAAATATTGAAGAAGTATTTTTTATTTATTTGTCAAACAAATATTGACGAATATACAATGCATTCAAGCTGCGCGTGACGTCACGCTTTCGTAAAATATTTACAAAATAGTGACGTCGCAAGCTCCCGCTCCAAAATTTTAATGCTCTTCATCTTTGTGATTTTTTTGTTCATTTGATAAAGCGAAAAATATGTGTCTGGTATTTTAGTAAAATCTAACTGACGGACTAAATAGAATTATAGTTTTTTAATGCAGTCATCATCCCTATTATCTCTTAAACTGCATTTAAGCAGCATTATTGTTAAGTACAAATGTTTGATAACATGCGTGTGTATAGGTATTCTTTTATTTCCAATTCTGAAATAACAGTTCAACACTGACAAAGGAATGAGTTATATAGACCATTAGTTACTGAAGGTAGTTAAGTAAAAATCGCGTAGTGGTTGATTTATTTATTTCAAAATTAACTGGACTGCATTATTGACGGGTTTGCTCAAATTTAATTGTCTCGGTTACCCATTTTGGCTGTCGTAACATCTGTTATAATACGTAATAGTATATTGAATAAAGATGATAAACAGTTATGTGTTCAGTGATGTTTAAAAACGGTACAATAATTGAAACACTATGTTATAGTATAAATTGCTGTTATATTTGATGTTGTTATGAAAAATCCCGCTAGAGGCAAATGTTTCGTGTCATGAACATGGAAATTTCTATTCGAGTCATGGATGTTTATAAACGTATTTAAGTAGTATATTCGTTTACCGAGTATCCATAGCACAAGTATAAGTTTAGTTTGGAACTAGGAAATTGGTCTCAGTCTGGAGAATTTATTTAATTAAGCTAAGCTACCTGGCTACTATAGTGTTCAGTTAATGTGGACTACATTAGCTGATCACGGTTGAAACCCATAGAAACATTTATGTAGTATTATGTTATTACGAAATCCCCAAGCGATGTATTCCACTATTGCTTACGGTTGAGTGATTAATAAGTTAGTCGGTTACCTACTTATTATTAATGAGTTTCACTACCCAGTATTACATAGAGAGACGTCATGGTGTCAAGGACCGTTAATAGCATAATAGATAGGTTGATGTATCCGCAACTGGAAATTGTAATAAACGTAGATACAATGTTCGAGACGGATTCACGCTACAAGGGCCCGGCAACGGCTAACTGGCGTCATCGCATGTCTTGAACAATATACATCATCTTCCTAGCGTTATGTCCCGTGCTTAGACGGGGTCCGCTTAGACCATGATCCAGGATTTAGCAAGTCTGGTAATTATGTACATTAAAGCGACTGCCGATCTGACCTTCGTAACCCTAAGATAGGGGAACCAGACAATTTTTGGATCATGGTTACAAATTCAAAGTTGTTTGAATTTGCAGGTTTCATCACGATGTTTTCCCTCACCGTCGAGCTAGTGGTATAAATATGTACATAGATTTGAAAAATCTAGAGTACATGCCCGGGTTTGAACCCGCACTCCTCGGTTAAGAGGCGCGTGTCCTTACCATTGATCTACCACCGCTCCTTGGTCTAGGTCTTGAACAATATACATACTCCGAAAATAAGCATGATGATAAGCAGATAAGTCCATACTATTGATATAAATGCAAAAGTGACTTTGCCATATCTGTCTGATTTATAAACTATTTTTTCAAATTTACCCGCCTAAAGTAAATTAGACAAGGACGTAGGCTACTTTTTACCAGGAAAAAAATAAAGATACCGCAAGACGCTCGATACAAGTCTCGATGCCAGATCGAATTTCGTATGCATCTTTGTCAATTTTAGTTGTTTAAAAAGGTAACATAGGCTTTTTATTAGGATCCCGTTAGCACATTCAAATCAAGACGCATCGGTTTGGAGAAGGAATGAATGCTAGGAACATGCAGAAGACGTATAATAAAATAATAAATAAATAAATATCCGTAAACGTCACACACATTGATCTGATTCCGAGTTAAGTAGCTTAAGCAAGTGCTTAATAACACAAGTGTGTTACGGATTTCAGAATCGACACTGGTATTACAAATCCATACTTAAATATTAGATATTAACACCCAGACACAGAACAAAGACAGTATTCATCACAGGAATGTTTTCCTGGGTGGGGATCGAACCTACAGGCAGGGTTACTAACAGATGCGCCATCGAGCCAGTCAACAAATTTCTCATCTCTATTACTACGACTATTATTACGATGTAGTGCAAATGGGCAAGGTATGTTCCGTTTTAACGCTCGAGATGCGACTCCCTCATACATAAGACCATTATAAGCAGACCCTCAGAATGCGTGTAAACTCCTGGATTGCCATGTCTAATTACTTTGGGTAATTGTTCGGACCAATAACACAATTCGTGTATGAACTCGTACGCAATCCCTTTCGAAAGGATGCGATTAGTATCGCCATGCTGTTATTGGTAGATTGCTATTTTAATACGCTTATTGCTTGAAATAATTGTTTTCGTTTTGCATACGCAGAAACTGTTATTCTTGATTGACCGGCTTTTTTATTTCGTTTCATTGGTAATGTATGAGTATCATTATAACCTGATGACTTGACTAATTATGTTTGTATTGACAAGCCAAATTACTTGCTACATAATAGAGACATTAAAAAGAATACTCAATGCGTTTTCTATTTTATTTTGTTTCTAATCCAGTCAATGTATTTTTAGTTTAGTTATGATTATAGTTTAGTTTGACGAAGTGGTAAAAGACCTGAAGGAGCTCCAAGTGCCCAACTGGGCAAATTTGGCACGTAACAGACCGGAATGGCGTTCTTTAATGTCGGAGGCCAAAACCCACTTCGGGTCGCTGAGCTAGCGTGGTGGTGGTGGTATAGTTTAGTTTAATTCCACTATTTAACTCAAGACAATATTAGTCGTACTGGGTTAAGATATTACCTATCAAAGTTGCCCCATTAGCCAGTGCATGGTGTTGGAAAAACTAACACATAATAAAAAATCGTGTGTTTTAGATTTATTCAACCAAGCACTGTATTGACCAAATTAATTATATTGCCTTAAAGTCCAATAAACGTTTCCTTCCAAGTTCGACATAGCGTTAGGAGTACCTAAGAAAGCACTCTTAAGGTCGGGTTTCCACTATCGAGGTTATGAGGATCTGGTCGAAGTGGAGTGATGATACGTCAAATGTATGAAAAGCCCGCTTAGCGCTGCCAAGTCTTATCAATGGAATTATGCACCCTTATACAAATACTAAGCAATAGTAGATAGTAGTATACAGTAGACTTTCTTTCAGTCGGACTGATGTAATGGAAATTAGAAAAACGGTATTGCCACGTTTTTCATTTAATAGTTACTTATATATCATAAATGCGGAAATAGGTCTTCTTTACGTCATTAAAACGAAAACAAACTTTATTTTATCTAAAGTTTGAACCCTAGGGAGGGACCTAGAGTACTCTTTTTCGAAAAAAAAAATCGGTTGCAGTGCGGTATGCACGATAGTCTTTTTGGAACAGATCGTTATCCACGCGGAAAGGCCGCAGACAAACGCTACTAAATAAAAATAAATGACACTTCATCTCACACATGAACTAGTAACGCGTACCGGTGAACTTTTACCGGCTAGCTTAAAATTGTTTATACGAGTGCTAGCTATTGAACTCGAAACTCGAGCAAACCCTAAAACGACCGCACTAACGAAGGCGAGCCAATAAACGTCATCAAACACGATGCACCCGAACTGGAGCTGAAGTTAGGGCAAACAATGTTGTCTAAAGCGCAATACACACCAAAGTCGACCCGCCGATATAACCAGGCGGCTTATATGAAAGTAATCATGTCGGCAACATGCGCCCGCGCGACATGTTAGCGGCATGTAAGCCGCCGGGCTTGCGAAGGCATGCGCTCAGTTGCCCGGAGACACTCGAGCTATCTGCTCATTATCTGCCAAGAAATATCCCATCTCGAGCCGCCGACATACCGCCGACAAAGTTTTCCGGCTTTTAATCAGTAAAGCCGCCAACGAGTCCGCCGACAAAAAATTTAATATTTATCATTTAGCTTTGGTGTGTATTGCGCTTTACGTAAACCTGTGCGATATTACGTCATTTGCAAAACACTTGTTTCGTATTCCGTAAATGCGTGGAGCCCGTTTTGGAATTCCGCGCGGACACGGTCCCATTTGGTCACCTAGTTTACAAGTCTCGTTATTTCCTTGCGCTTCGAAAATGTAATTAGCATAGGACATTTAAGCGGCGATTTGTGTGTGCCCAAGTCAGTCGAGGTTTGGTTTATGGGAAGTTAGCCGTTTGAATTGGTCTAGACACGCTGTTATAAGTTTGGAGCTCGAGTATGTGTGACCGTCAGACTTCAAACCGTCAGACGTAATACGAGAGAAGTTTAGTTTATAATAAAAGAGATCAAAGAAAGTTATTTAGCCTAATTGTATTATGAAGGCTGAATAAAGGTAATTAACTGTACTGTAATTACTTTTTTCTAAAGGGATTTTTTTTCAAAGTTAAGAAATAACGACATCTCTTAGTCATCTGTTAGTTTCATCATTCAAAAGTTATATTTTAAAATTGTCTGTGCCTTGTATAGCCAAATTTATTGTAAGGTTAAGTTTTCCTGGACCTAAGCCGACGTCTTGTTTGCAGGCTAAATGCGTTCAAATATTTGTTGTAACGCATTTACCAGACAAATTTCAGAAGATGCACTCCAGGGCCATCACAAAAAAGCAAGTTCTGCCAATTTTCAAATGCGCCGGCGGCGCACAATGCCGGGCGCAATCAGGTGTATTTCCCCAGCGGCGCCCGCGTCTTGCCGGCGATTGTTGAATGTGTGCTCTAGAGATGCCCGTTCACGGGAGCGGGACAAGGTAGTGGAGACTGTGAATTTGTTGAAGGAAGTGGGACAGGATTGTGTGAAAGATGATTTGAGTGAAACGGGAGTGGATAGCTTGATGACGGCTGACCGGGACGTATGGAAGAAGAAGAGATGCTGCGCCGACCCCAGATGAACTGGGAGAAGGGCAAGAGGATGATGAAGTGGGACAGGATAGTGCCGACAGTCGGATTGAGTGACTGCATCTAGTTTCGCTATTAATGCCGATTATGTTGTTTTAGTGTTTATCTTGTTGGTTGTCCTAATAAATAAAAATAAAATAAAATAAAATAGCGGGACAGGATAGTGCCGACTGTGTAACTGCTATGGCAATTAATTTTATTTCTAGTGCCTGGTAGTCAATATTGGAAAGGGCAGTGATGCGTCATTGCGAAGGATGGACAATCGAAACTAAACATAACATAACACAATCAACCCATTAAATCTAATAATTCAATTCAATTAAAGTACAATGGACTGCAATGTAATTTTGATGATTTTATTCTCAAATCGGTGGTGCCACTAATTGGTGCCTTAAGGATGTCGTTAAAACATTGCTAAATTAATCGCAGCATAACAATGATACCCCACAATACCACATAGGTCATAAAAGCTGACGTATCTAACTGAATACAAATAGGCAATACTTCAATGTTACTTTATAGCGTTGACGTAAGATTGAACGAATAATGGCGCATTGTAAATGAAGTAAACTGCAGCAAAGTTATTGAACTAAAGTTTTCATTAACTTGTTCTCATTTCTATTTTATTTATCACTTGTATTCTTATATATTGTCTATATATATAAATTATAACGTTGAAAAGTTAAAGTTTAAAACTTTTAAGGGGCATTAAATTTGACTCGATATAGCAAAATAAAATAAGGTGTTCGGAAGTCACAAACGAATGTCTCAGTCTGTGTGCATAGTCTGTGTTTTCAGACAAAGGCAGTAGGAAAAAATATTTAAAAATAGCTATAGCCTAAAACACAGGTATTTTGTGCTATAAGTACCGTTTAATCATTGATCATATTTTCTTGACGAGTTTAGGTCGCCCAGAACAGTACAGTTAATAAGAAATAAAACTAGGACAACTAGCTAGTGCCTGAATATCGGGACATCGCGTCAACAGCGGACTTCACTACTACACCACGCGGTGCTTTTTGTTTCGAAAGTTGGTCCGCATGAAATGACTTTTGTAGAGCAGAAAAGTTGGTATTTTGTATAATGCTCCTAAAATAAAGGCTTTGTAAAATTCGTTCCATGAGGAGTAGCCTTAGTTCGTGTTAGTGGTGTCAGTACAAGTTAGTAATTGCGTGTATTTATATTAATGGAAGCAGAATGGAATAAGCAAATGTTTAAATATTCAGGCCATTTTCGTGTCGGTTGAAAGTTCGCGATGTATGAAACCTAATATTAGAGAAGTGTTTATTATTCTTTAAACTTTTTGTTTTAGAATCGTGTTTGAGGAAAAGTAAGTGTTATACGGTTTGTATCGTAAGTACAGGGCTCAGTACAACTTTTTACTAGCGTCAATGTTGTTGCAGACTGGATAGGTAAAATATAAAATCATGACATTAGAGAACGGTCTTTTTTTGCATAAATTATTTGTAATACAAATATATTTATATGTCACATACAAATAATATTTTCCTTATTCGTAGATATGATTTTTTTTCACATAAATAAGAACATATATGAAAGATAATAGGTATAACTTAGGGTTACTCGAGGTATTACTTATTTTCTATATGAAAAATAATGGCAACATAAGCCATCTTATAAGAAAAGTCCATAGGCGATAAGCTCGGCTATTCTTTATGGTAACACCCTGTGACACCATAACGTTAATGAAAGGGAATATTAAATCCGTATTTACAATGTTAAGTATAAGCCGTCGGAGTTGTCATTAGGCGGCCTATCATCACATTAACATCTTTATACTGCGTAATATAATATTTACAGAGTGCTATTAAACCTTTACGGAGGTGGAACATGAAACTACATCTATTATTAATTTATTATTAGAGCGAACTCGCATCGTAACATGAAGATGTAAATGCAAGTATTGAAGGCAATTTTAGGGGAATACTTTTTAATAGCATTAATCTATAAGTATAAACCGTCATTGTGACACCTTATTTTTTCAAGTCAATCATAATGTAGTACCTATATCATAACTCGCGTCATAATGATTCCATTGATATTCATTTATACATACATAAAATCGCGCCCGTAATCCCCTAACTAAGGGGTAAACAGAGTCAGAAAACCCTTTAACCACATTTTGATTAGATGAAAAATTTTGCTCGTCGCTTACATACCTAAGCCCGGTATATCATTAGTCGCTCTTTACGACATGCTAGGCAAAGAACACTGTTGGCACATTCTTTATAAGTCCCAAGCTAACATGGGACTATCATTATGACTTTATTTATACACAATACAATAAACCATACACAAATACAAATATACATACATACAAATATTGGTTTAATTGTAACCCTCACTTGGTTTTATTATAGTAGGGTAAAATGGAATTCTTTATTATTTTTCTATTCATTGTCAAAATGCAGTAATAACAATAGCAAAACCCCTCCCAGTATACACCATACTAATAATTAGGAAGCATCATAACATTTATTTCACCCAGTAGAGTTAATAAAAACCCTAAGAGCCATGGGGTCCCGCTGAGCAATCCTGAGAGGCTTACGCCTGTAATCCCTCAGAGGCAGGTCACTCAAGTGACGTCACCTGTGCTCCCAATTTGTTTTTACAAACGAAGTGGCTGGACGATTTTAAACCTTATTAACGTAAATATAGCAAAATATATAGAAATAATTTTAAATGTTTATCCAGTTAACAACCTTTATCATAATAAGATTATAAAACTATTTCATTGATTTATTGTTGAAATTTAATTTATTGCGACCACTTATTTGTTGTTTAAAGAATAGGGTTATCTGTATTTTACAGAGCGTGTTAGTTTGCTTATAAAAAGCGTATTATTATATATATATATATATATATATATATATATATATATAGCTAACAGAATTTTAAGAGTATTTTTATGCATTTATGTATAAAAATAACACAATGATTTAATTAAACAGTTTATAAAGTTTTGTATATTTTTCTGCAATATTTTGGGTTTAAATGGTATTTCATGATTGCACTGTAAATTATACTGGACACACGCCACGTATCGGAAGGCTTTTGACAGCTCACAGCAATCGCCATATTAAAAAAATGCCATTTATTTTTTAATCTGTTAAAGAACCCTTTATAAGCGGAAAAAAGAGTTTAAATTAATTTTAAATGAACGGACCGCAAACATGTTCGCTATCTAAAGTGCACGATTTATTATAAAAATAGTCAACGTATTTATGAAAATTTGTGATTTCATAGAAATAAACTGGACAAGAGTAATTCATCAAGTTATAATTGGACGTCACGTTTGCGTTCTTGTTTTGTATTATGTAATTGTTTTTAATCAACTGTTTTTTAATGATATTTTAACTATGGTAGACTTCAGTATTTTTTAACAAAAGACTATATATGCGATAAGTTCGCCTTTTTATTTAAAACTCCCATACAGAAATAATGTGTGATGAGATAGTCCCAGACACATGAGAATATCTCTATCATAAATAATATGGCGGTTTTAAAATATTTTTACTACGACCGACTTTGATACTAATATGTAGATAAAAATCTTGGTAGTGACAGTAACCGGCATCTTAAAGATTCTCCGTTACATTTTAAAAGTCTCACCAGATGACGCTAGCATCAAAGGCGTCAATATAACTGGCGAAATGAGACGCCATCGCCGTAGACCAGTAGTTCCCAACCTGTTGTCTGCGGACCATCAGTGGTCTGCCGGGCAACATCTAAGTAGTCCGCGAGAGAATAAAAAAAACTGAGTTTTTAATGTTGTTTGATTTTTTTTTTATTGTTTTAGTTTATTTTTCACCATGTGGTTGTGGTGTTAGTTAATAGTGGAATGAAAGTGGTCCTTAGTCACAAAAAGGTTGGGAACCACCGGCGTAGAAGCACTCGAGGTGCCGCATAAAAGATACGGTTACCTATCGTATGGGAGTGCCACTCTAGAGTATTGTGTGTCGGTCGGCAAATGGTCCCTCTACCTCCTTGATGGTCCGCTCAAGGGGTTACGTAAGGAAAATGCTACTTCTCCATGTACGGAGACCTGCGTAATAGTCGGGTCTAAAGCAGAACTAACCAGTCCGGTCCTGGAAGTTTTGTCGCTGCATAAGTCGAACGAATGTGGAACTCGCATAATGAATTAATAATAATGGACCAAATGGCTAATAAGTTGGTCAAAACATTGTGTTCGGATTTAAGACATAAGGGAGTTTAGTCCAGTATTAAGTAGTTTTTTCGCCAATGTTGACCGTTAATGCATATCGTTTTTGGATAGGATTATTAGAGTGCGAAGTAGAAACTTGCTATTAAAGACACAGAACACAGGTTTCTATGTTTCTTCATACTAGAGTTTCGAGCTAACAATTCCACTTTTAGTATGTGTCAGTTTTCAGATTGTTTCAGATTTGACCAATGTTAAAGCGTTGGTAGTCAATATGTGGTTACACAAAATCGCATCAAATGATGCCGTTGACTTTATCGGTGTACCGAAACCCATTTCGGAGGCTGATAATATCCATTACTACATTTGTATTAAATGTGTGTTGATAAATCGTTCAGCCAAATTGCATACTGCGTTTAGTCGATATATTTAAATACAAAAAGAGCTTACTACTGCATTTGTCTAGTACGTCGCCTGTAATACGACGCTCGAGACGACATTGCAAGTCTGTTTCATTAGATCCGATCCCGTCCATTATATAGGCACATTAGACTGCGGCAGCTAAGCTACGCTGCATATTCGGCTGCCACCTACGTCATTATCATATTATAATTTGGCGGGAGCGAGCGTGCTGCACGTAATTTGATATTAAACACGCCCCTGACAAGTGACGTGGTGCATAGCGCGTTCATTACCGTTATTAAAGCTGAAGAACTTTGTGACGTCAGCGCTCTTCATGTCTTCGCTGACGTTAAGTGATGCGGTGTCTCTGACTGCATTTGTGGTGAGCCTGGTGGATCTGTCAGCGGTGTTGATTTATTGCATCTCATATATGATTATAATGTATTATTTGCATGAGTAGTACATCAATGAATAGTCAAATACATTATTTGATTAAGAGTCAGGTCAGAAGAAAAACTTTCGTGAAATCCCGTCTTATCTAATAAAAACCTTTTCTCTTTTTTCCCAAAAATCAAATCAATATCAGTACTCGTAGATCATTAAGGTCCTCATTGTTTTCATTATACTTGCAAACTAAAATTTTCTGGGAGTAGCAAATTAAAAAATATAGAATTATGGAACTCGATCTGACTTCGAAAATCGTAGAATGCGGCTATGTATTCTTCAAGTAAAACGTATTTAGAAGAACCTTAGCCAGTGTCCATGGATAGCGCGTTTTATTAAAAAAGAAACAGGTATGAAAGCACGATATTTATAAGTACTTAAAAAATCCATCCAAGTGACGTATTCGCATTAAGCTTTCCCATTACCGAAGAGAAAAACGTCATTATGACGTCGTCGCCGATAAACTTCGAGTGTGCGTTTAACTTTTTTTTTTATGTTTTGATAATGTGTTCTGTGGCACGTGATATTTTTTACCACACTTTAAACAGGTGGCGTGATGGGGCGTCATCACGCGACCACGAGTGTCGTGTGTGTATACCGCCTTTGTTTACATACATTTTTAATTTAGGAACGTTTACGCCGTGATATTATTATTTGTGGCCAGTCTTAACAGATTTGAAAGTGGCCGTTATAAATAGCCTGCGGTAAAAATGCGATTTTACTAACATTTTCTACGAGTAATCCAGTAAATTGTAAGGCATAAATGTTTATGTTGGCTTTCCAATAGCTATTTCTTAGTAACCTCACGATGTTGGTATTTTTATGGATGGTTGAGCCATTAAGCACGTGAAAGTGGTTTTGCGGTTTAAGGATTGGCTACACCAAATGGAAGTAAGTTAATGTGCCAATAAGTGTGATTAAGATTTCTAAGTCGCACCCTTAATCAATAAGCTCTGGTCTTCTTTATAGCGTTACTAAATACTTAAAGGTCAAGCTGATTAATTTTTAGAAAAAACTTTACATGAAATAAAGGTATCGGTGCTTGATTATTTTTGAAACAGTAATTATTATACTTTTAATATCATCACTGCCTTAATTTAATGGTATTGATTTATTGTCATTTCCGTGCTACATAATAGGCTAATTACAGTTATAAAACGAAAAAGTATAATACTATCTATGATCGTGCTATATTAAGCCCAGTCGTGAAATGTCTACGTCACGATTCCTCGTGTGAATATAGATTTTCTCACTTGCTTTAGAAATGCAACAAATGACGTGCACCTATTTATTGTTCATCGATTATACAGCGCGTAACGTAACAAGCTCATTGTTTGCAGTTAGTTTCGTTGAATTAATCAACCATTGCAATGTCTAGACGGTCTGCGCGATGCATATGAGAATAAGACTAATATGTATGTACGAGTACATCGTTTTAAGCGTACCTGATGTATTACGACAGCGAATTAGACAGTATATAGAACTAGTTTTAGTCCGTGGCTTCGCTCGCGTGGAATAATTTTCTCAGGGCCCTTTCTTAAGGTTCAAAATTTTAGCGTGCCGAAATTTCGTCATAACGGTCCAGTAGTTGAAAACGTAACAGCCAGATAGACTTACTTTCGCATTTTTAATATTAGTAAAGAGATTTAAAAGTTATTCAAACATGTAAACCAAGGAAAAACAACACGTATCTACTTAGAGTAACATGAAAAAAAATATAGTCTTTACACTATTTATGAGTCCTTAAGTTAGTATTAATTGAATTCTGCGCACAATGATGGATGTGTATAATTGTAGGAAATATATAATTGCAGGTTATGCAACGTACTGAGGTATTTCATTAATCATATTTTATAGAGCGTGAACCAATAAAAACGAGGCAAACTATTCAAGTCTCATCAAATAATATAAAATAAAATAAAATATACCTTATCAGTATATTTTTAATTAAATATGTTTATGTATTTTTTTGCTAAAAGTACATGTGCATTCACGTGCAAAGGATTCCACGTTAAACAAGCGTTGAAACAAAACACTGCCTAATAAGTGGGTACAATCACCTAAAAATAACTATCACGCGTCGAGTGTAGTATAGAATACACTCGAAGCAGAATTAGTCACAAATCCTTAAAAAAAAAATACATAATTTGTTCCCTTTTTTGTAATATACTACATATTCACGTAGCTAAAAGGCAGATAAAACAAACATACACATTTGTGTTTAAACGCCCACAAATTAATAGCTATAAATGCAATGCTAAATAGAGAGCGAAGTGACGTGACTGCACCGACGTCACGCGATGGAAGCCGTGAGCCGGCCTAAATAAATAAGTCAGACACAGATCTGATTTAGGAATAAATAAGTTAAGCACCTGTTATGGAAATCAGAATCAACGAAGGTAAAACCACATTCAGCAGAAAATAAAATTGAGGTTTAGACAGAAAATTTACCACATTTCTCGCCGTCTACATAATCACAAATTCAATACCTACTCAATACACCAATAGTCGCCTTTTAAATGTTAGGTATGGAACACACTTAGCACATTTAGTTCCATACCAACATATCGTAACAATAATCTTTGCGCTTAATAACAGGACTTCGACTGTTTTTTTAAATAATTGACTCCGTACTCACGACAAATACTCGTACTTCACGTTGCACTACCTGCTGTCGAATCTGGATCTAGAGCTGCGATACTAAACAAGCGGGTAAAATCACGTGACTGCGGAGCCGTCACGCGAGTGCCCGCTTTACTCGATGCAGAATTTATCACTTAAATCCATTGATTTAAGACCTCGCGATCAGTTTGCAGCACTGCAGCATTATCAGGACTCCTGAAACGTTATTCCAGTTTAAGGTAGACTATTGACTTATATTTTAAGAATTGTCGCAAAACGATTGATTGATTTGAACGGCGTAAAATGTGTCGTGTGATATTTATAATTTAAAATCTACTCGTGGTTTTATTTGGTATATTTAAAAATTAAGATTTTGCTTGATACGCCTGATTATAAAATAAATTACATCAGAGCAACAAAACCTTTGGAATAATTAGCTTTTTGTTTTCTTCGTTTAAAGAACCTTTTTGACTCACTGCGTTTGAGTTAAATCGGATAGGTATTAAATTTCCTCGCGGCTTACTGCTATTTTTATCTTTGGCTGGAACAGTCGATCGCAACCTAAAATCAAAACAGTCTACGCGGTAGGTAAGCTCATTAAAATTTAACACAACTGTATAAGGTTTCCGCTTAATTTCGCTAAGTTGATTTGCTTGCATAACAAGAAAAGAAACGTTATCGTATCAATTTCTGTAGATCTTTGCTTCTGCGCGGAATTTGGTTAGCGCAAGAGGTTTTGTAAATTATGGCTAAGATAATACGTCCAGGTACTCGGGACTCGGTCCGAGTCTTAATTTACAATATTCCAATCTTGGACTCGAGTGCGTGAAAAAAAAAAATATTTGTGTGATATTCGTGACCAAACACTATTTGCGGTACAGTCGCCAAAGGATGAGAGCAATGTTTTTCTTGACAGAAATAGAAACATTAGCTCTAAACTTGCCTTACATAAATTGGTGTGAACAATAAATAATAAAAATACACTTCACATTACTGATATTATTATGTACGAGTGTTTCCTACGACACAAAAATGGCAAGTGTTATTAAAATTAATGGATTACCTGCGAGCGCGCGGCTTTTGGTTATCATCCCGCCAATGTCACGTAGGTCAGCGGGTAATTCGAAATCAAACACGCGGCTGACGGGTGACAGTGAAGCGGACGGCGGAGTTATCACGCGACTGGTACGCCCGGCAGTGAGTACTGGCTTTATGTCGATTTAATCCTCTGAGCCGATGGTTTCGAAGCGAAATATAATTCCTCAGTCGATAATGGAAATGTGTACTTCCAAGAATGGAAAGTTTCTAGACTTGAAATTAATGTATGTACATACATATTATTACTATCGAGGTCAAGTTGAATGTTGTCATATTCTTTACAACTATCGTAATAATGAAATTATGATTTTCAAAATTGCTAAGGATTTACTAGTTTGTATTATTTTTTATGTCTAAGGACCATCTGTATTATTCTTATTCTATTAAAATATATTAGGTACTAGTATCTGTATTAAATCTGCTCGCTTGAATAATATTTTGAATGTTTGGTACCTATGTTGCGTGAGAAATAGGACTATTTCTAAAATACGGGAGTTAGTCAATGCATTTTGTTTGTTTATTTGCGTACCAAAGAAAGACCAACTTGAAGTTGAAATAATAGTTGGCGTGAAAGATGTCATTTTTGACGTGACGAATACGACTGCAGTGCGCTATCACGCGACCGGCACGGCAGGCCATAAGTACTGGCTTCACGTCGATTCACTGAATCAATACTTTCGAATAGTAATTTCTGGCAGCTTACAGTTTTAAAACGCCTGGTATGGATTTTCACGTAGACTTTTCCAGGTAAAAAAGTGTAGTTAAAAGTTTGTTAAAAGCTGGCCATGTTTTAAAACAACAGTAAATTATAATAATTTTCCTTGAGCGTCAAATTTCATATTTATTTTTAAGCTGTATGTGCAAATATCTATAATTATATTTTCCCTTAATATAGACATGATTTGTATAGATATCTTCTGCTATTACTGTGGAAAAAATTTTACCTATTAACAATAAACTAGATATTATTATATATTTACTAGATCACGGCTTGCTTAAAGCTTGTAGATAATGGTTGAGAATGGAATAAATGCAGGACGTGTCGTAGTCATTCTCTTCATCTTTATTAGAACTTACATTCTCCTCACACTCCTTATGGCACTTCCGTTCTTGAACCTTTAAGCGTTGCTCATACGTGCCATTCATCTTCTCACATTATTACTTTTTAATTCAAGTCTCTGTTTTAATACAATAGTAGAAACAATGCAAGCCATCAAATCAAGATGAACATTAAGAAAGTAACGTCTTTTTCTTAAACGGAAACGATCGGACCATTCTTAAAACATCGTTGCCACATTTTAGCTCTCCACATTTTCATACCCCATTCAAGTTGAAACTATTTTCGCTCTATTAAAAGGGGCATCATCGCGCTAATTCCCGACGATCCGGCTGAATTCCTCCATTCGTTCCAATGCACTGGCGGAATTTTTCTTCACCGTCTTAATTTCTACGTGACTCCGAGAGTTAATTAGTGCAATTACGAGATCCAGCCAGTTTTTTGCCAGTTACACTCCGCATTCAGGAGTGGTCATTGTGGAAAATTGAATTAACTTTAAAATAGTAGACTTAGGCGCTCTCATTTCAGAGTTCAATGGGCTGCTGGGTGCACATCCATTGCACAGCTGTGCACTCTGTATAACACGTTCTTGGAATATAATGGAAGATAAATACGATTTATTATAAAAAGTTAAAAGGTAGGTCCCTGTCTAAAGAATTTAGTTTTTATGAACTAGGTAATATGGTTCCATTCTTCGGGGTTTAATTTATTTATATGATATGATGACAACCAACAGCTTTCCAAACTGTTAGTAGGGCTTCAGATTATAAAAATATAATAGAGTGAGCTGCTGTCACTCTAAATCGCATCTTATTTCGACATTTAACTATCTCCGTGAACTTGCTTTTAAGCCTAGAGTAATACTATAACTTGATGAGTCTCCAGATCATTTTGATTTGCGAATTCATGAACGAAAACATGTACCTATAAAATATTTCATATAAAAGCGTTAGAAAGTAATAGCGAGCAATTAGCTTAATGTGTCTTCCCGGTATTAAAAAGCAAGAAAATTAACCTAAATACTTAAAAGGCGCGTGATGCATGTAATAGGTTACATGCACGCCGCTCGCTTTGCCCGGAAAGTTGCTAATTGAAAAGGAACTGAAATTATGCACGGGCAAAGTTTATTTTGGCCGCAGTTTAGGGACCCATGTTTGAAGTCATTTTGATACGTGGGACAATTTCATTCGACTCTACACTACATACACAAAACTGTTCATGAACAAAATGAATTTGTTTAATACTGAAGACGACGGATACCATTATACCATTAGTCGCCTTTTACGACATGCTAGGCAAGAAACACAGTTAGCACATTATTTTTAAGGCCCAGACCTACACGGGATAATGGGCTGGGTTAGATAGAAAATTGTGAAAGAGTAGTGACAAGTGGCTAGCTCGTCGCCTACCAATCACATACCCAAAACCCCATATACCATTAGTCGCCTTTTACGAAATGCTAGGCAAGAAACCCAGTTGGCAAATTCATTTATAGTCCCAGACCAACACGGGACTAAAATACCCATTATTTACTTCCATCCCTCGTCAACCTCAACATACGACTAACATTCTTTTTTCTTGTTGCAGGTAACGTTGATATTATAAGTAGCCGATATGGTGATCCGGTGTTTCCTGTCTGGCGAGAATGCAGACGGGATATCTCAATTGGACTCTATTGGCTGACAAGACTTCACTTGTCGAGACTGGGAACTGGCCTGTTCATTGACTGGCATAAAACAAAAGTTGTACAGGCAGCTTAATCGAATAAGTAAGAATATTGGATAAAGCAATTATAAATTTTTATTTGTTTTATCTGACGACATCGCATACCTACATTGATCTGACTCCGAGGTAAGTAGCTCAAGCACTTGTGTTACGGATATCAGAATCAACATACATGGTATCACAAATATATACTAAAATATTGGATATTAACACCCAAACACAGAACAAACATAAGCCTTCATCACACGAATGTTTGTCCTGGGTGGGGATTAAACCCACAACTCTTGGCGCATGGGGCAGGGTCACTTCCGAATGCGCCAACGAGCCAGTCAATATTGTTGTAGGTATAATGATATTATCATGCGGTGTATATGAATCTATATGTATTATATTGTATATAGACCTGTATTAATGGTACACAGAGTTTTTTAAATAAAATAGCCTTTCATGACAATTAACTGGTTTTCATATTACTAGGAGGAAATTACAAATTAAAAAGTTTGGTAAATTCATCTGATTAAGTGAACAGCTCTCTTGGAATTTAAAACGAATGTTCGTATCGTGAATTGTCATCCTATCATGGCTCTATTGGTGTAAATTAAATTCCTTAAAATAATAAAACCCGTCAAACCTATTGGGACTTCAATATCATGTATAACACATTTTCTCACAGTAGATAGATATTTTATGCCCAGTTTAATAAAGATAATATTTCCAAAGATAGCTCCATCCAAGACAATGAATATGTATTTATGAAAATTCCATAAAATATTTACTCACGGATAATTCGAAGAAAGTGGTATCGTAACACGAAACCTCCGTGAAACTTATTAGCAATATCCAGCTTTCAAAGAAAGTCAGAAGCACATTGAAAACACCGTGTAACTCTCATTTGCCCCAACGTGTAATTAACACAAACATGTTTGAATGCGAATTAAATTGCTTGAATTTTGAGTCGTAAACAGTTGAAAGTCGAGCCTGGCACATTTGAGATAAAAGGAATAAACCATATTGGCTTTATTACGCTCACGCTTTGCTCCTACGGGTAAAACCGACATCGGAAGCTAGGCGACTTTACCCCAATAAAAAACTTTAACACAAAAGGCGTTAAACGAATATATCTCGTGCGGGTATCCATTTAAAGGCTCAATTTGAGTGACGGATAACGGGGACTTAATGCCTTCCGAGACGAGTGATGCAAGCATAACGCGAAGACATCTTTGATGTGCACCCTCCGCCTCAGGCGTGAAAGGCTCTCATAGATAAAGTGCATTTCGATATTAGAAGTTTGAAACACAGTTTTAAAGAGAAATTTACGGTATGAAATTGTTTTCGCCCTGTATCCGCCTGAGACCCGGCGCGAGTATGCAATAAAACTATTCGTTATATTCGATTGGGAAAGAATAAATGTGTTTTGAAAGATTTTATGGGTCGTTCGGTTTTGTGTTTTGATGGAACCATAGTTGCGCATAATTTCTTGGGATTTTTTCAAGTTGTTTATAACATATTGCATATTATTTAAAGATATATATTTCTACTTTAATAATCGGCATTATTTTAATGTTGATATTGTAAGTATAATAAATATATAAACGTTATATACTTTAATCCCCGTTTTAGACGCATCATTTAAAATTGTGAATAATGAATCGCCTTCCATCATATTTCCGAAAAATAGGAGACTATTTATCGAATATCCCGAAATCGTATAAGTTTATCGAACACTAATAAAATAAACATACATACGTAACATCACGCCCATAATCCCCGAAAGAGTAGGCAGAATCAAAGGGGCAGCAGTCCCCTTTAACCACATTCAGCCAAAAATAAAACTGGGCTGAGTTAGATGAAAAATTGTGAAAAAGTAGTGACAAGTGGCTAGTTTGACGCCTACACAATCACATAGACAAACCCTATATACCATTAAAAAAAACATCTAGACTTGATTATGATAAAATATACGATTGACACCATTTGACACGAAATCCCCCAAAAAACTTCTGTATACGTAGCGTATATTTGAAAAGTGACCCATCGATCCCTACTTCTTGACGATATTGACCTGGAGACTGCGCCAAAGGCCGGAGTCATGTCTGGACCCGAACCGAGCGAGTAGTTTAGCATACCACGATTACCCGTGGGATTTAAGTTCACAACGTTAAAATGGACTTTAACTACTGGTTCGTATTGATTCGCTCTTGTTGTTAGCTACTATGTTCTGCTGGTAATCCGTTTGCTAACATCCCTACTTTGGATTGCTTATTATTTGTGTTTGGTAACTTGTAATTTTCATTGGAATTACGGCTGAGTATTGCGTGGGTCGATAAGCAGCATCAATAGGCTAGTTGACTAAAATATCGTTTTTAGTCCGTAACTAAGAGTATTAAAAAATATTGAATTCGTATTTTTTGCTTTAACAAATACTCGAAAAATTACAAAGATAAGCGCTGTAGCGCTTCAAAAATCTGGAGTGGGGCGCTTTTAGGTACATCACTTGTTCCTAAAATTCGACAGAACAAGTGACGTCACGCGGTACTTTAACGCGATGTGTCTTCGACATTTTTGGGAAAAATATGTGAGCAATATTTTTTTGTAATCCCTATTATGGACTATTAATTTTTTTTTAGTCAACTAGACTATTGTTCAGTAGTGTATGGAAATTTTGTAAGACGACTGATTTTTATCAGAAGAAACATGGGGAAGAAACGCAACATGGGAAAACGTGTTACATTACGAAAAGTTTAAACAGGCAATTCGCGTTACCAATGGCTTCTCCAAAACTTTCTTAGGAACCAGCAAAAGAGATTTCTTCAAACTTAATAGATAATGTTTTTGAAAACACATAAAGAAGAATAGTATATCTTTTCCGGGATAAAGAATATCCTTGGTTAAATTAAGACACTGGGTTTTATTAAAGATCAGTTCTTCTATATAAATTTTGACGATTTGACGATTTATAAGTGTTTCCTTGAGACGTATATAAATAAAGAATATTTCGACTTTGACTTTGACTTACAAATTGCTTTTGAATATTTTGTTATCTCTCAGACGTCATAAGTGATTATATTTTTTTAGGTTAATTGTATAATTATTTACGTGTACTCTTACAAACTTAGCAACATACAATTTGGCCACTCAAATATTAAGACTGCAAGTATATTTTTATCCCTTCGTATTATTAATGTAGATCACTGAAACACTGGCATAATGATAAAAATTATAGATAAAACTGAGAGTAATCTACTTTGTGTACTGTATTACGTTAATTCCTAAGCAACAAAAGCTTACAAACTACATCTCCCGTAGTGGAGCAAACCCGTTGTTATAAAGAGTCTTTATCTTGCGCTGGTTGTATATTTACTTTATTAATCCTTTCCAACGGCACACAAAGGATCTGAACGTATAACGAGACTTGGTAACAAGTGATACAGCCGCCAGTTTACAAATAATCGGATAATCCGATATTCGCGAACCAACAAGTTCAGATGTATCCAGTAGATTTACCGCGCGTCTACTTATAACGAAACGTCTTTTCGGGGCTTACGAGAACACAATAACAAATTCACATATCTGTGTTTGTTCAGCCGCGAACGGATTGGAGATGCAGCGTCTTTTTGGTCTTTTGTGGTCCGCTTGGTGCCTCAGTGAGGATCCTGTTTCAATATGCTACACAACATTATGAAGATCCTGTCTACATGACTGATCCGATTTAATCACTACATAAAATTTTCAAAATGAATAAACGATTATCATGATTTCTTCCATTCTTCCACTCTCACGCTCTCTCATTCTTCTATGCGGCATCATTGATATAAACTATTTTCATTTATTAATTTCACACGTAAGGCTTTTTCTAAGTGTGTACATGTGCAAATTTTTAGTGATTGTTGTAGATTCACTATTGTGCATATTAAAAGCTGTGATTAGTTAGTAAGTGTCTAAAACACTGTAAGAAATATTGCATAATACAGTTAGTCTTTTTAATATTACTGTGACCCATTTTTTGATTGATGATGATTAAAATTGGAACGAATGCATACATTTATCCTTAGTAAACCTAATGGCAACGAACACGCCATTTAGAGAACACGTCTTTTAAGCGGTTCCCGAACGGTTATCCGTCATTCTCACAAAGAGAAAATTGAATATTCCTCGGTTATGCGAATCAAAACTTCGGATACAAGATGAATTGAAAAAAAAGTCCAATTTTTGCCAAGCTATTTCCGATGAGACGGCTAATGTGGGGAGTTGTAACGAGTTGCCGGGTTGTCCCGCCGAAAAACGAAATTGCCCCGCACTGGATTGAATCGAATTTCCTAAAGTACATATTGTTGTTTTATGTTTTATCCAGTTTTATTATACGTCTTCTATTTGGAATGTTATTACTTTCATCACTCAGTTCAATCGTAGTGGGAAAGTGCTAATAAAGGAATGGTATCTAAGCTATATATTATATCTATATATAGCTTAGTAGGTAGTGTATATAGTTAAAGGTAGTGTTTTAGGTTATATAAACAGTAAAAGTGTAGGTAAGTAATTCGGGTAACTACTGTGTTACGTTAATGGGATATTCAATTTAAAAGGTCATTTAATCATCAGTTTCTAGAATGATTTCGATGTTTTGTAATAGTTAAAATACGCCACGACATGGGTCTGCATAGCTGTTTTCGAGACACAAGAAAGAAAAGATATTGCAATTATAAAGAATATTACGTCATTGTCTATCAAGTGCGCACAGCCCATTTTATTAGAAGCGAAGTTTCAAATCAATTTAGTGGTTATCAGTAATGTACCACTATCGAAATGTATTTTAGTCACACTCACATAGACGCCACAAAGGCCGAAGGTCAAAAGCATTAGGCTAGAAAAAGGCCCGCTCTATGTATTTGTCGACGTAACGATAGCAGCTGCCCTCATTACCGGACCTCAAAAACTGCGCGCCATTCCTACAAAAAAATATATGTGAAAATCCAAAATAAATGTCTGCGCGTAGCCGCGTCGGCGTCACGGATTCATAAATCACACAAAAATATACCCGAAGCGTGGCAGATTAAGTGATTCGTAGGAAAGTTCTCCGGCAAACAGGGGAATCCATTAAAGTAAGCCCATCAAAAGGGAAAGCGAGCCCTAATCTTTTTAACCGTTTGCATAAAACAGATCGCCGTGTTATTCTGATGTATGATTTGTGAATTGGTTTCAGTTATCCGCTGTCAATCAATTTTTGCTCTTAGTGATTTGGAGAATCGGAGAAAACATTTTTTTCGTGAGATGAAGATAACCTCCTTTTTCAGGTTCAGTAGATATTCTGTGGGTCAGTAATGGATGTCTGTTAGAAGCTCTACTGTTCTATTTATGTTTCTAAATGGTATTCATTTGTATTTTCTTTTTACGTATGAACTATTTATATAACAAAAAGTACGAATAGATTCGGATTTTCATCAGGCTGATTGGATGCTTCATTGTCGCCTTTAGTGGTATAAAAATATCTACTAGATATCTACCTACTAGATATTTTTATATGTAGCATTTTCATACACATATAAACTTATTTTAAGTAGGTAGGTAGGTATATACGGAACCTGAAAACTGTTAGTACAGAATCGTTAGGTAGTGTCCTTCTTTATACTTAAAAAAAAAACTTTTAAATTCGATCGTATGCATTTATAGCACTTAATTAAAGATATATGGTATAAAAAACATTCAATTCTACACGGAACATTTTACAATAATAAAGTACCAGAATCCCCAAGCCGGTAGCTTATAGCTAGATGCTGTTATGACATGTTAAGTAAGTTTGACATCTTGTCACGCCTCCGAGCGGGGATCAGTGCCCCCTTGGGATAATAATGAGCCATTATGTGCTACATAATTCATTCACCTGCTACTCGGCCAGCCTCGTGACATTGTATCGATTTTCCTGGCAGTTGTATTTTATGTTGTAAATTAAGGTCAATTTACACACAACTGTTTTTTTAAGGCCATAAGTGGTTAAGGGGCTTGCTGTCTCTTTAATTTTGATTACCCCTTCGGTGATTGCAGGCGTGATGCAAACAAACAAACAAACAAACATAACATCACGTAATCCCCGAAATAAGTCAAAGGGAAAGGATGCCCCTTTAACCACATTCAGCCAAAAACAAAACTGGGCTGGGTTAGATGAAAAATTGTGAAAAAGTAGTGCGAGTGGCTATTTCGTCGCCTACACTATAACATACCCAAAAGACAAGGAACATAGTTGGCACATTCTATTAAAGGCCCAGACCAACATGGGACAAATGTATGTATGTACGTACACATATAATTCACAAGGTCCTGAAAAAGCATATTAACTAAATTTACACAACTAACTAACTATCTCTATACTGACCCTTATAATACCTACAAACATAAATCAATAAGATCTGACTTTGAATATTGCTATTGACAATATTTAATAACTTTTAGTTAGTTAGTTAGTTGGGCATGTGTTTTCCACACTTAGCCTCATAAGTGGGCAATATCGACTTTTTAACTTGTCTTCTTTCTAGTCAGAGTTTTTGGTGATTCGAGATTTAACTAGGCTAAATATAATATTGAAGCGACGGCCTTTCTACTCCCTATTTCTAAGACAGAGGATCCATAATTGCCTGAATTCGTAAGTTTTCTCTATATAATCTATAAATCTATAAATCCCTACCTAGATTTTTGATATCTACTCTAGAGGTAAGTTCTTTGATTTCAAATATAAATCTTCCGCATATGAATTAATGAATTGAATAAATTAATGAATTCTTCAGACTGACACACCAATTCCCTAGTCCCAAACTAAGCTTATAAGCTTGTGCTATGGATACTAGGTGAACGGATAGAAATACTTAAATACGTTTATAAACATCCATGACTCGAGTACAAATATCCATGTTCATCACACGAAATATTTGCCCCTAGCGGGATTCGAACCCGCGACCCTTAGTTTCGTGGCCAGGGTCTCTGACCACTCGACCAACGGGCCAGTCAATCCGTCGGGCCATCAAAATATGAAGTGCTATATTTATTATATACAGAGTTAACACTATTATTTACAAGATTTTGAGTACATAGTAATAATTTATCGGTAAGTAAAGTCGTAATATTTATTTATTAAATTACAAATAACTATAAAAATATATTAACGCGTTTTTCTATTCTATTTTCTTTTGGATGGTTAACTTAGTTTTTTTTTAAATACCACTGGCCTGAGTTACGTAATTTATAAAAATATACACACGTCTGCTTGTGTCAAAATCTAACAAATTTTTTTAAGCATCGCCCCAGTTTCATATCAAAAAGTTATTTCAGCCGAAAATCATCAAGTTTCAGGAGATACCGAATATTTATATCATACCACACAATTCCCAATATTCGAAGCTTGGTTTAGATATTACCAAATATAAGTCAGCCACGTTTGTCATTGAGTCAGTCTATCGTTATCGTTTACTCCAAGTCTCCTAAAACTATATTCACAGCTTGATTCAGCTATTACCAAATATAAGTCAGCCACGTTTGTCATTCATGTCCAGTCTATCGTTTTCTCCAAGTCTCCTAGAACTATATCCATATTCTTACATTCGCCCAAACAAATGTTCCTATCAGCGAAGGGTGAGTGTAAGTTTCCTCATCCAGGCTGTCAGATCATGAAGTTGCGTTAAGCCGATGGCTCGAATAGGTATGACAGGTGCATTATAGGATTTCTGGCTCGCTGGCACCGTGACTAGCAAATGGGATTCTCACGGCGGAATTACTTGCTGAGATTCGGGTAACTGTTATGGAAGATCTTATGTGAAACGGGTAAATTACGTACACTTTACGATGAATGTTATTGTTTATACTGTTATAAATTACTTAAACAACTCTCGCGTATATAATATATGTCTGTTTGAAAAAAGAAATTGATAGAAATAGTTGCGCACTCTTCTAAATCAGACTTTATTACTCATTATAAAAATTTGGAGATGTATTATGTTTATCAAACAGAGACAAAGATTCAGATTCTTCGATAGTTTTCGAATATTAGAAGATATTGTCGTTTGTTTTTTTTTTAATTGGAACTTTCATGGGACATGAATTTATTTAGTGAATCCCAATATTCATTTCATCATCATCATTTATTATAAACAGATTTATATGTGACAAGCATGCATATCTAGTTTTAATATATATTCATCTTATTAATATATTCGTGATATTAATATATGATTTCAACCGCTATCCCAGAAACGCAGGTTAACCAGGAATTCATAATATCATAAATGTAAAAAACCAAACTGGCCAAACCATCCCATCACAAGAAGCCGGTAATTACCCAACGCAAATTCATCTCAAAGAACGCTACCAAACACAGCACTGTTGCGAATTTCCGGATGCAATGAAAAATTACGGGCGCGTAAAATAAGTTGCACCCATTTCGTTAGCAGCTTATTAATTTACGGAGCTAGGCTTAATCCAGCAATTATTCCAGGCTGGACGTCCGCCTGGCCTGAACAGGCTCGGCTAATTTGCCCTAATGCCCCCTACCCTTGTCTGCATTAACCATTAACTTGTGACATGCTTAATTCGCTAAGTGCTGTGGTCAGTTGGGCGCAGAAGATGTGGTCTGTATTTACGCTGAGCGGGTAAGAAGTACAAGTGTTGGGCGATCGGCTAGTTAATTTCAATTGTAATCATTAGATAATTTTTAACGGGTTTTAAAGTTCGTTACCTAGAAGGTAAGTAATAAGAAATACATCTGACAATCTACACTAATTATCTGGTCTCAAACTAAGATGTACATCAACACTTATAATATCCGTGTAATTAATAGCAACTTAGTAGATTTTTCCGTGAGAGTGTGGTAAAAATGTAAGTTTCATTGTCTTTAAGTTCTCCTAATATTATAATTTTTTACCTTCTTAGCTCAAGCTCTGATAACTACAATTTTGTTTAGTTAGTCTTTCAAAGGTTTCATTATTATATATAAAAAGCGTATCGATCATGTCTTTATCATTAGCAGTCAAAAGCCGTACATTGTCATTTTAACAGCCTCTGCGTGGCATAATGATATAAAAATTTCTCGTTTTTTCTTACAATTCCTGTGACACCTCCAAATATTAATTTAATGAATTAAAAAGTCCAACCAGCATTTAATCATTAAATTTAAATAAAAAAAATGGCTGCCGACCAAAGTAGCTATCGCGTGCCGCCAGCACTGGGGCCCCGCCCCGCCCGGCTCGTAGAAATGACCAAAATATATTACCCTATTAAGTAGACCACCTTTGTTTAAGTAAATCAGGGGTTTGGCTCCGGTTTAAATTATTTATTCGAGTGTAAAGGTCACTTTCGTCTTCTTGGGAAAGCGTGAGGCGGTCTTGAGTAGCCGAATAGAAGTTATTCTGTTGAATTATTCAGACTCAAGTTAATTAAGGAATTTTTTGCCTTGGTCATCTATATTTAGTTCTTTATTTGATATTAATACTGATTTTTAATCTAAACTATAAAAATGAATCGCTGAATATGTTGCTAAGCGAAAATCTCGATAACAGCCGAACCGATTGCGCTAATTCTTTATTAGTTGTGTTTGTTATTGTCAGGTGAAGGTTCTTATGAAAGAAACAAAATAAAAAAGTTGCGCGGAAAAAAAAAATGGGTATGTATTGAAAATCCGAGAACAAGGCGTTACGAAGTGCGCTGGGTCAGCTAGTTGGTAATATATATTGTTGTTCTAAATTTTCTAAGTATTTTTGTGAACACCTACTATGATTTTCGTAGATGTATAGATGAAAAAAATATTGGGTTATTGTGTCTATGTTATTGATATATTATTAGACTTATAATAAATGTATGATTATAATATTTCGGGTTCTCTTTACATAAAAACTATGAGTCCATCTATTTAAGATGCACTCATGATTAATGAGATGATAGAGTTCTAAAAGTCATATCATAAATTCCCGCTTATTTTTTTTATCTCCGTGGGTATTTAATCGCTCACAATATATGGTATAGAATAAGATATACGTCAAGTTCTTCAAACTTCAATGTTTATGACACATACCGGTCATAACCCTCGGACTACTACTTACCAGATTTGTTGAAAGAAAGTTTTGTTTTAACGCTGCTCAAGCTAAGATGCTTACCCTCTAATACCAAAGAGATTAAAACTATAGGTGGCACTTACATGCTAGTGAAATGGACAAGCAAATGTATTAAATATTAACGCTGAGATTTATTTCATCAGAAAACACAAACAATTTGAAATGGTTTTGCTTGTTAAATGTAGTTTTTTAATAAACCAGATTATTCGTAGCAACAAAAGTGTTTTATCAATTCTAAGTTGATGTATAACATCACGCCTATAATCAACGAAGGGGTATGCAGAGTCAAAGAGGGAGCCGGCCCCATTAACTACATTCTACCAAAAATAAAACTGGGCTGGGTTAGATGGAAAATTGTGAAAATGTAGTGACAAGCGTCTAGCTTGTCGCCTACACAATCACGTAACCCAAAACCCGATATACAATTAGTCGCCTTTTACGACATGCTAGACAAGAAACACAGTTGGCACATTCTTTTTAAGTCAGAGACTAACATGGGACAATGGGCTGGGATAGATCGAAAAGTTGCATTAGTTGGAAAATGGTAAGTTGATTAGGCTTGATATTGTTAAAAATCGATGTTATTCTTATTATTTTGGACAAATTTTGAAAATAATAACTTCGTCTTTAATAGTTTAGTAGCAAGTAATTTGTTTAGAACTTGAGTTTAAATAAAAATCCTTAATTTAACTGGACATTTGTTTTCCAACATACAGGCATTACCTAGTTTGGGAAAACCTAGAAACATAGTGATAAGTTTTTCTTTTCTTGAATGATTTATTTTTTGTTTCTTTGTGCTTAAAAGCAAAGTTTTTGTTAGTATTTAGCGTTAGTAGAATACTTGTATACATAAGTAGGTGTCAGTATCAAAAATTCTCAAGAAAACAGTGTTCCGCGCTATCTCTTCTATTATTCAGCTCGGCTAGGAAGTGCCGGAAACTAGCAAACTAGATAAGTTTTAAAAGGACCAAGTTAGATGAATTCTGACTGCATAATGACTCAGATTAAAAGTTGTTGATTGTGAGATTCAAAGAGTTTCGGATCTGGGCCGGGTGGATGGAATTATTAATATAATCTTCGCTCATCGTGTCCGCGGTAATCAATATTTGCACCAAGGTTGCGGGTGTCTACACTGTTCTTTCCTACCGCAGTGGCAACCATTTTTGTTTGTTGTCTAATGCTTGTATTAAGACACTAGCATCACCGTGATACACGGCATAACAGGCAATAGAACAGTGTCCTTAAAAATGTTTTTACATAAAGTTAGCAACTACTAAAAATTTATAAATTATACAGCTGACTGAAAGACTGAGTTAAGCGTGTAAAGAAAATCTTCTGCCTAAGAAATAGACAATGTTGACTGGCTCGATGGCGCATTCGGTAGTGACCCTGCCCCATGCGCCAAGAGTTGTGGGTTCGATTCCCACCCAAGACAAACATTCGTATGATGAATACTTGTGTTTGTTTTGTGTCTGGGTGTTAATATCCAATATTTAAGTATATATTTGTAATACCACTGTTGATTCTGATATCCGTAACACAAGTGCTTAAGCTACTTATCTTGGAGTCAGATTAATGTATGTGATGTAGTTGGATATTTATTTATTTATTTATTTAATGTAATTTCAAAATCACTTGAATATTTTATAGCGTTACTTTTCGCTTGACTACTGAGTAATTAGCTCTAACAAAAGTAATCATACTACTACTACAACGGATATAATCTTAATGTCTCACAGTCATACGGGCTCACAAACTATTTCTACGTCCAATAACCCGTCACAGTATTGTGTACAATAATTCACACAGGTCTCGTATCTGAAGGGTGTAATTAACACAAGCTGGCCTCTATCAATAACAGATTAGCATGTAAAAGCTAATGGCTAATGGGTTGTGTGTGCCAGTAATTGGCCAATAAATTGTGGCCCCTATGAGTTACTACATATTATTGTCTCAGTTTTGATTGTATCGATCTAAGTTGGGTTTGACGTGACATGTGACGGAATGTTTGTTTATTTGTTTTTTAGTATTTTTCGCGTCGATTATTGTGGTTTGTACTGTGGTTCAGTAGTTTAAGGGGTTAGATTTGAAGTATTTATTTAATTAAATACATAATTTTGTTATATTAGAGATTAGATTATTAAGTAAGTGATTCTTGTCTGGTGTCTGATTCGTTATACTGTTGATATAGCTTTATTGTTTGTCACGAATGGGCCTTTTGTCTTTTATGGCACTTTGTAGAAATATTGTTAACCTTCAGAGCAATTTTCTATGGGACTACACTTTTCGTCTTACGAAAACTTGCCCTTATTAAAACATTTTGCACTGTTTCTTGTTCTGACCTCTATTGTAACGTAGAACAAACGAAAACAAATCACTAACAGAATACAGAATTCGTCTATCGTATCCGCGACATTCTCCGTACCCAGCGTTATACATTTTTCACTATTTACAGGTCTGCAAAATGGGCAGTATCACTCACGTATTCACAAAAGGGAGCTTAGAATGCGGACGCAAAACTTTCCATTGGATCCTTGTGAATCCAAATAGATTTTCCGGTCAACGTATTCTTATTCCGTTAATAACCGTTGTTTGGAATACAAAATATCATATTGCAGCTGCAACAAAGATCCTTTGAGTAAGTTTCTGAAGCAGGTGTTCTCAAAGGAGTCGGCTATTCTGAAACTTGGAGCGACCTCAATGGGCTAAATTGTGCCCTAGCGGAGTCAAGTCACGTACCCGGCTGAGTCATTAAGAGGCAGCCTAGACTTGGACAAAGTAATCGCAGACATGGTATTGAAGATGCCAGAGGCTTCAAAGAAGGCGTTGGGCATCCTGTTAGCTGTCTTTCAAAGATCTCAGACGTAATCTGAAGGTCAGCCTTTATTGCGTAAGATGAAAAGTTTCTTGTGCAATTTATTATTGTTTCTAATCATTTTTTAGCAACGTATGAAGCGGTTTTACTTTATAAAGTATCGGATAATATAAACACAAATCGTTTATGCGTGTTCAACGACTCTTTTCTTGGAACGGACATATATATCACTAAACTGGAAAGCTTTAAAGGTTATCCATATCATTGGTTTCTACAACGAAGGCCATTGTCAGAAGTCAAAGACTTAAATTACCTTCGGAGTTAATTTAAGACGTTGACCTTGATACCAAGGCGGCTTTTATTCTTTCAAAGCAATCAAACTCAGTCCTAAGTAGGCACAGGAATGGTCTATGAAAGACAATTCCACTTTATTACCCATAACATCTGTCTTTATGAGCTTCACTCTGCACTAAGGAAGTAACTCCTAATTCGGAGCCTACATCAAGAAATGTACAATTAACCGTACAATTCTCATGAAAACTGCTTTTGGGTCTTGTATAATCTCATAAGTGACTTCAAGAGCAATATTTCAGTGAAGCCGAGATTCTAGTTTATATAGGTCCCCGTCCCTTCACCGCAAGCTTAGTGATTGAGCCTATTTAGTTCTGAATTTCAGTCTGACGTAATCCTCGCAGAAAGAGGTATTCGTTTTGAAATTATGGTCGAGGACGTTTTATTGTCATAGGGTGTTTACAACAATCTGTTTGTCGCAATTATGCAGATATTTTGAAGACTTCATTATCGAAGATCATTGTTCCATTGTAAATATACCATTCTTCTACACAATTTTTGCTAAAAAAATCTTAAAAAGACTTTAATTCACCGGAATTCAATTATTATGTATGTACGGATACAAATTTTCTTGTAAGATCGTTGTATCTTCAAGGGCAATGATTTAATATACCAAAGATGCTGTTTCATATTTTCCGTGAACATTTAAGGTATAACTATAAAAAAATTACCTAATTATTAAAGTTGAAACAGTTCACGACAGAATAAACTAGCAAAAGCGTTTTAAAAATGACCTCACTTAACTTTTGTAGTGTGTAAAAACCTGAAAGAATTAATTAAAAGTTTAAATGGAGTGCTGGTAACTGCAACTCGCTAGCAATAAATAAGATTGTTCTACATACGAGTGCCTACAAACAAGCATATATCTTTGTTGGAGTCCATTATTGTGTTTGTATGAATTTCATTTGCAGGTACAGTAACAAGCGAGCTTACACTAATGCAATAAGAATCAAAGTCGGTTGCACATTTATCGTAAACTTAGTTAATTCACTATTACGATGTGAACGAATCATGCAAAACGACAATTTGGTTTTGTGCATAATATCGCCATTTGTTAGTCAATGAAAAAGTTTGTAACAGTTTTGACTGTAATATAACTTCCGAGGAATATTTGATGTAGGCTCAATTCTGCATTGTTTACCTAAATAACGATTTTCATTTGCGATCATCATCATTTATCAGCTTTTGTGATTTGCCGGAAAGGAAGTATTTCCGTGCCTTTATCGAGAAAGCAAAATATATGGTTGCTGAAGTTTTCCTTATTACTGTATCGGATTTTTCGATGATTTGCTGGATTATTATTATTGCAAGATTTGATATTGGTAAAGGTTTTATATTAAAATGCGCGACAGATTTTACTAAAATTACAGTCTTATTATGATCTATTTTTTATATATTATCTTCCATCTTTTTTTAAATGTATTATTTATATTAATGGTAAGTTAGTCACACCCAGATTTTAGTTAGATTATAATTTTACCAGCTTATAATGACAATATTATTTTATCTAAAATTTTCTTAGTGGGCGCCTATGAAGGAGACATAAAGCTAGAAAAATCATAAGTTAGTTTGTGAAGATAAACCTAGTAACTTAAATTATCTATATAGCGTACAACTAATTGATAAATCGTAATATTTCTAGTGATATTATAATACAACTAAGCGACACAACCGCGTTTATGATTGTGCTCATCAATATTGCCAATGCCTTTGGCAGTCTAGTTCACTTGCCTAAGTTAATCAGGTCACTGCGCAATTTATATGCCCTGCGGATATTTTGTGATTATCAATAATACTCAAGATACCAGTGTAATTAACAAATGTATGCTTACTTTTAAATTCAGCTGTTTTTGTATGATTTAGATGTTAAAATCGTAAAAAGTTCAATAAGAAAGAAATACATTTTCAACTAATGGACTACGAATACATAAATACATAACACAAACACACAACATAACATCGTAGGCAGAGTCAAAGAGGCAGCAGGCCCTTTTAACCACATTCAGCCAGAAACAAAACTGGGCTGGGTTAGATGGAAAATTGTGAAAAAGTGGTGACAAGTAGCTAGCCTGTCGCCCACACAATCACATACCCAAATTTAGTCGCTAATTACGACGTGCTAGGCAAGAAACACAGTTGGCACAATCTTTTTTAGGTCCCAGACCAACATCGCCAAATACATGTTACAATATGAGGAATGCATGTTTTAAAATGTTGATACAGATCCCTCTATTCATACTTCTATTATCGGCAAACTTTTTTGTTACTACCATAGAAGAGTTTTACCAAATAATTAAAGGGTTAAGTGTTTAGTAGGCTGAGTTAAGAAGGTAGTCCTTAAAAAGGGCCAAAATTATATTCAACATGAAGTGTTTTATCTCCTTTGTCAACGAATCTAAATAGCTAACGTTATGTGTTCCAAGCGCCTTTATGACTATTAACTACTTAAGAAAAAAATACATTTAAATCAATCACAACTTCGTTTATCAGCGTAACGTATTAAACCTCTGCCGAAATCAATTTCGCGAGAAAATTCATGTCAATATCCTCATTATCAAGAAGGCGTCAATATGGAGCTACGAATTCGCGTAAGACGTATCGACACGTATTGTTACGCGTGACACAGGTCGAGCCGGGTGACGGCTGTAGTCGTAGCTGGTAAATGTAATATATCGTCTCTTTTCTTGCATTGTGTCCCGTTTTTACGTTCGCTTTGACCTGTTCTATATATAGCTAGGCCAGACATGTAGTATAGGTACTCATACTACGTATACTAGTACAAGATACTAACTCTAGTATCTTATTATATTATATATAAGAGAGAGAAGCAGATAAATAAGTATAAATGTATCCTTTGATAGCGGTAATTATGCCCGTGAATAATTTAATGCATTGTAATGCACGTCCGGTCATGTTGAAACAGATTTTTGGAGTTCTTTTTAGAAGAATTTTTACATGATTAAACTTTAAGTTGGCGATGTATCTGTTAACTTATTTAATCAAGGTGAAAACTAGGCCTTGGTTTTAATTACCAGTCCAGTCATTATAAAATAAAGGTTTACCTATGTATTACAAATATTGTCTCCTAACTGCATTGATTCGACGGCAACTTTTATTGCTCTCCAAAATGAAATAAACGTATTAACTCCAACCATTCCTGAAAACAACGGACAAATGGATGAACGGCACTGACAACGTATTCCGTTTTTTGATCGACGGTAACCCAAAAAGTTGAAAGGTGAATAAAAAGGGGCAAGCAGAGATTTAAAAATAAATTACCGTAAACATCTCCAGCGCGACTCAATCACGCGGGACGCGCACGTTTACGGGAGACGAATCGGCGCCATTGTGTCACCTGTCACGTGACAAAGGTCAGCGTGACAGCCCAACTTTCCGATAAGCAACGAATAAACATACAAACTTAGTTTATTACCGAAGGTTCGGCTGTTTGCTCACTCGGCGAAACGGAACGCAAGTTTGTAAATTAGGTGTGGTGTAACGGAATTATGGCGGCGATAATGAATTTATCCGGGAATTGGTTTACTGTTTGCTCGTTTTCAAAAACTAACTGTAGGTTCTTGTTGTGACTTTGCCAGGTTTATAGGTTTTGTCAGCTAAGATACAGTGCAGTAAGTCTGGCGATGTATTGTCAACCTATTTCATTAATTGGCGGATTTTAATAATTTTCATAATATGTTTGTTTAACGCTTAATTAAAGAGTAATTTCACGATATTGTCAAAGTGTTATAAATTATTAAAACCCTATAAATTTACTCTATTTGGAGCAAAAGAGACTTTTAAAGATAAAGAACCTGATCCCATTCAAGGTTACATTATACGGAACCTTAAAAATTAACGCGCCTCCCTAATTGAGAAGTTCCGCACATACCTTCAAGAATATACTCAGATCATCTCAGTTTTCGCACTCAATGAACCTTCAAAATTAATCCACAGAAATAATAGTCCATGAAAATTTGGCACTTTTCCAGGTAATTTCAATTACGGTAAATTAATTTCATGGTTCCACTTGTATTTAATGCCACGTGCGCGCCAATAAAATTAATTTGATTACAAAGGTCCACAGCTAGATGGTCGGCCGTGGAGTTATCTACGGGATAATGACTTTGGAAGCTAATCTCCGATATAAAGTTAAGTAAGGATTCAGTTTATTTTCACCTAGAGTTGGTTATACTGTTAGTGCCATCCTAGTGTCAGTTTTACGGGCTAAAGGTTTTATGGGCGACCTAAGTACCAAGATAATGGGTTTAGTCTCGTGTGTGTTGAATGATCGTAAAATCTGATGATTTTCTGCGATAAAACACATTGTTGAGATATGAAATTTAGCGTTGATGGCTCGTTCGGTAAATATGTGTTTTGCTGGTTTTACAAACTGGTTATGTATTCCACGTGAGGTATGAATATATATTTAGTTTTGTTTTATCAGCAAGGAACTTGCGTTTGTATCTATTTTTCTGACTGGCCCGTTGGTCGAATGGTCAGAGACCCTGGCCACGAAACCAAGGGTCGCGGGTTCGAATCCCGCTAGGGGCAAATCTTTCGTGTGATGAACATGGACATTTGTACTCGAGTCATGGATGTTTATAAACGTTTTTAAGTATGTCTATCGATTCGCCCATTAGTTTGGAACTAGAGAATTGTGTGTCAGTCTGGATAATTAATTAATTTATTTTGTATATGTAAACTTTGCCCCAATTTCAGTCATTCAACCACTGGGTTTAATAATGTTAATTACTTCAGCACTTATGTATTTATAAGAAAATTCCAATTTTTAAATCGTATAGAGAATGCAGGTCAATCGAACCAAAATTGAATAGACCGTTTAGTAGAATTCCTTGGGCACCAAATTAATAAGAACGAGTACAATAGTTAAGTACCCATTAAACTGTACATAGCAGGCATGGCTGGCTCAAAGGTTAGAACCGATGAAATTTTAAGGCCCGCTTTCGGTACTCGAGGCCAAACTGCAGCCTAAATAATTCACAGTGACCAGCGATACCGTAAAACCCTAACAGAAACACCACAGTATAGTAGAGCAAAGCAAAAGTAACTATAAAAACTCGACCTAATGTGAGGCAGTGGACGGATGGAGGGTCGTATACTTTAAATACAAAAGGAATACTTTACACTAGTTTTTAAACTACATACTGCTGATAGGTAACGCCATAACTGTGTATTGATTTTGATGTTTTGACTGGCTCGATGGCGCATTCGGTAGTGACATTGCCCCATGCGCCAAGAGTTGTGGGTTCGATCCCCACCCAGGACGAACATTCGTGTGATGAATACTTGTGTTTGTTCTGTGTCTGTGTGTTAATATCCAATATTTAAGTATATATTTGTAATACCACTGTTGATTCTGATATCCGTAACACAAGTGCTTATGCTACTTACCTCGGTGTCAGATCAATGTATGTGATGTCTTATCGGATATTTATTTATTTATGTTATTTTTACCTTTTATGTTTTTGTGCTGTAGTAAACAGATCTTTGTCCACGGAGAAGCTCAGTACGATCTTTGTTCAGTCAAATATATTTATATATTTGCTATTGATATTCTTGCAATATCAAATATATTTAAAATATCTACTAGCACTGTTGATATTGCCTAAGAAAAAATTAAAGACGTAAAACTTTACACTCCGCGACAAATTTTATTGATCACAGATCACACAGGCTTTGATGATCAGTAGATTCAATTTAACTATGCCTAAGTAGTTTTAAGTTAAAGACGAGTTTCTTCACGGCTATTCGCACGATTATAGTGAAACTGGAAGAGAAATACCGACTGGAGTCAAGTGGGAACGCGCAATAAACGGGTAATGCTTCTAGCTTATTAGAATACGTCTGCTCTCGTGAAATTAAACGGCCATTTAAGAAACTCTCAAGTTATCTTTTTTATTGCTCGGTTTAATGTGAACGAGTTCCGCTGCGGAGTCGGAGAAGCCTATTTCAGTACGTAAAAGGGTTAATAAACGGCCTGCTGGTGAATTTTGTTTGTTTGTGAACAAACAAGCACTTTTTAAAACTAAGTACTTTTTTGTTTTTGGTTTATATCCTTGGGCATCAGATCAAGCGACCCGATTATATATGTATATAGATTATAGAAATAAGTTCAAGTATAAAATATTTAGATCAAATGAATATTTCATATACATATAATTTTTCTTGTATATGAATTTAGAAGAAGCAAATGGAAGGATGTGATCTCTACCCACCCCATGGGAAAAAGGCGTGACGTCACGGATGTATGTAAAAAGACATGCAAAAACATCCCAGCTGGAGCCTTGCACATAACGAAATCTCCCTCCCGCCATCCGGACTCTGATTATCCATTTCCCTTCGATAACTGAGAACTTTCCTACACAAGATTAAATAATACTGCCGACCACCCGCTGTTTGTGAATAATGTCGATTCTTACATGCATGTGCGTAAAAAAGGCCAAGAGGGGCCTGTGTATAAGTACGGTAGCCCCCTCAATGAGGGGATATATTTTGGACAGATAAGATTTGGGCGAGCCTGGTGGGATAAACTTGCGACAAGACCGGGACTGACAGCTGTGTGTTTGCAGTTTACATGACCTAATGTAAAGTTTGTGATAGTGCTATTTATTTTTAGAAATTGTAAAAGAGAAATTTTAGTAGTTAGTTTTGGTTGGGGGTAAATGACATCAATACATTTTGCTTTAATTCAAGTCTCTCAAAACGCACAAAATGTAAAAATATATATTTCTATGAATATAATAAAAAATAATTGCGAATTGTCAGTTGTCATAGTAAGTAGCTTAAGCACATGTAATATGGCAATCGGAATCAATAAGGTATCATGGATGTCCAGATCTTCGAATAAAAACTGTTCATATCAAGCATCCAATGCAGGGATCGAACACTTACTAGCACTAACGAGGTAGTATAATCAAACAATAAAAAATGTAGTCCATTATTTGACTAATGCCCGGCTGTTTCATTGATAAAATTCAACGCATTTTATAATTTTAAAACTAGAATGCGTAAATATAAATAAAATATAGTAAGCAAAAAGTGACGGAACGTGTGTTAGCACTTCACTTTTTAAATCTCGCTCTCGAAACCAATTGAAACGGAACGCAAATATAATTGAATATTTCGACAGCAAATCGGATGTCGACGCATCGGAAGAAACAGCGCGGAATCACACTAGTGTCGCCCGGCGGGGGAGCGTATGACGTGTACCATGAAAATTCTATGCGAGAGCATTTTTCAAAAATAAATCACTGAACAAAAGTGCCGGGACCGATTCTCGGATCCATCTGGGGTATTCAACCATTCCGTGTTGCAATAAGGGTTGAGCGTTATTGATTTATCTTTTATTTGTTTCGTAACTTTTCAAAACTGAAGGGATAAAGTGTATTTTTCAGAGATTGTAACAATTTATAAATATTTGAGAGCAGAAAATCAATGATATTATAGTCAAATGAGTGCGTCATAAAATCTGAACATGAATTTTTGAACGTATTCAAATGAGTTGGTACTACCGCTATGATACTTAGAAATATAATTCCACAATTAACTTCCTAATTTCAAAGTAGAGAACTGATTATAAATTGATATCAGGGACGTATACCTAGTTAACCCAGTATGCGTATCTTAGCGCTGCAACCAGCCCTTTTAAAGTAAGTTCGACTTTTCGAATGGAGCATCGTATAAGATAGACTATATAAAACCAAGAACCTATTCATGTCATAATTTATCTATAATCTATAATATAAAAATGAATCGCTGAATGCTAAGCGCAAATCTCGAGAACAGCTGAACCGATTTCGCTAATTCTTCTAAGTTGTGTTTGTTATTATCAGGTGAAGGTTCTTATGAAAGAAAAAAAATGAAAAAAGTTGCACGGAAAAAAATGGGTATTAAAAATAACGGGGCGTTACGAAGTGCGCCGGGTCAGCTAGTAATAAATAAGTGGGTAAGTACTATTAAAAGACTTGTCACCTAGAAAGGTATTATCTATACATTTGTTAGGAAACGTTAGGAAAGAAAGTTGAATCTCTTAAAATGGCTCTTATCCAAGGACGTTGGGTACAACTTCCTTGCTCTTATCCCTTTGCTTAGGATTTCAAAGTAAGGCAAAACGAAACTTAGGTACTTTGCGAGCGTAGCGGCGCCCGTATTACCTAGAATATACACTTAGATTCATAGTGGGAGCTTGTCGAGTCTATTATAACCAACTTATGTTATTCGTATATATATATTGGACTGGCCCGTTGGTCGAGTGGCCAGAGACCCTGGCCACAAAACCAAGGGTCGCGGGTTCCCCCATGGGAAAAAGGCGTGACATTATGTATGTATGTATGTAAGCTTATAAGCTTAGTTTGGGACTAGGGAATTGGTGTGCCAGTCTGAAGAATTTATTAGAATTTATTTAATTTATATATATATATTTATAAGTATACTACTTATAAAACATTATCTTGTTAATTTCTAATATCACTATGATTGATAATACGATTCCTTAACGTCTAAAGATAAAGATGACCCATTCTAGCTCAATTCAAGGAAATGACATTAGTTTTTTAACCGACGAAAAAACAGAGGAGGTTCCCAAATCAAGGCGTATATTTTTTATGAATGACCACACATTTTGATTTTGAGATTTTGATATATTTTTTAAGCTCATAAAGATGGTGTCTTTAGAATAGTTTTTTTTTAATTATATAAAACTCTTACGCAGCTTGAGGTACCCCGCATAAATCTGTCATTAATTGATTAACTCAGTATGTTTAGCCAGTTCTTTGGGTTAACTGAAAATTACGTCTTGGCGTAGTAAAATGTGGATTTGTACCGAGGAGCGAGTTCCAAGGGTAAAGAGAATTTGCAAGATTAATCAAACAGAACAGGGTTGAAAATGCATTAGAAAAATGTCATTAGCACGCAATCGAAAAGCGCATAAAACTATCCTCGATAAAACAAATTGCTTTTACGCAGCGAGATTGTAATCTCGCGCTTATGAATATGATGATGAAGTGACACCTCAGACCGTTTTATTAGATGTTAATGAAACTGTTAGGCCAAGAACTGCCTAAGTAAATCTTTTGTGATAAATAAAGTATAATATACTCGTATATACCAGTTATAAGTCTTAAATACTTGATGAAATGCTTTAACCCTAAAGGATTTTAAAGATTTAAAGGCCTACATATGTAAAGATGGGAGTTAGACTTTCACACGTTCGTTTCCGGAAGTTAAGACATCAGTTATTTTTATGTTGGCCATTGTTTTATTCATGTACCTATAAACTCAAAATTTTAAAACTTTAAAATACAATTATTATCGTCAAAGTTACATGTAAAATTTAAAAAATAAGATAATTTGTAACCTTGTGCCACGATATTAACTATCATCCTCGTACTATTCGTAAAATTGGCGAAGGAAATCATATGTCGTGCGTGTGTAACCGTGATCCAATTTCCCTAGTTCCCTGTCCTAGATGTATATAGGTCAAGTAATCGCTGAAATGTAATAACCCCAAAAATGAATCCAATATTCAAGTAGGTATCTATTGGTGAGGGAAAATTTTCGTCAATAATATTAGTTTATTTCTAAAATAAATTTTTGAAGCTTATAAAGTTAGGATGGACTTTTTTTTTTTCTTAATTGTCTATCGTTATAAAGTTTAATAGATACTGTGGTAAGTTCGAGATTCCAATAAACAAATTGATTTAGCTATATTCATTGTTATAATTCTTCATAATATTTAGCAGTGAATCAAATATGGTATAATAGACGACTCTTCGAAACGTTAAAAATATCCATGAATGTATTATTGTGAAGTATTTTAAGAAGTGCAGCATTCCATTTTCAAACTCTTGTTTTCTTTTCTCCAAGCCATTTGTACCTGCCCTGCCTAATCTTGTAATCTCATTGGCATGCTCACCACCGTTTTAATATTTTGACAAATTGTGCCTTTCCTCCCATTCTTGGCAGACGATTTCGCGAGTGAGTAATACATGGGATTGGGGCCTATAAAACGTCTAGGGCAAAATGTGGCGTTATAGGCAATGCGAATGCCAGCCCTCCAAGTTGGCACCATGCCACAAGGCTGTACTGCCATGCTCGGGTTGTAAAGAGAACTTTGGACATAGATTAATTGTAGCGCAAAATAGACGGGCGCTTTGCAAAATAACACTGCTTTGTCTGCCATACATACCGTTAAGTACAACAGAGTTTTGAGGTGCTTACGTTAGAGTGGTTTGCTTTTTGTTTGGAGGTAATAATTTCATTGGTTTCAAGGCAGATACTTCTTTATTTTGGTGCGTGCTGATATGGTCCTATACTTATGATACCTTAAACTATAGACATTTTACATTTGGTATCATCAATAGTTTCTTGAAACAACCACACATTTTAATCATCTGGTTTCAAATAAGAACGTTCCTTTATACTACGAGGAAGAACCTATTAACTAACCTGCTACGTAGCTTTATATTCTAAATTGAATCGACCGGACTCAAATTAATCTTTAAATGTCCAAACTGCATCCACTACCCAATTGATAAAAAATTCAACCGCAACATTTGCTGTCGGTATCAGCTTCAAAGTGTGTAATTATTTGCGCCGACAACTTTTTAATCTCTTAAACCCGTGACGTGCAACAAAGCCAGCATCGCACACGCTGCATTATCCGCGTCGTTTGCTCAGCAGGGACAAAGCTCAAAGCGTGTCCACAAAAACGCCATTGTTTCTGTAATTCTTCGCTGGCAACTTGTACGCCGTCTGTGCTGGTCTGAACGTGTGGGGGAAGATGTTGATTACTTTTTTAAGATACTCGTCAATGTGTGTTGAAAATGTAACTCTGCCAGTATTTGGGAAACTATTCATCTGTAAAATTTTTACACCAATTAAAACCAAAACTTTACCGTTTTGTTAGATTTGCAGTCAGATATATTTATTTTTTTTAAACTCGCAGGTTCTCCTTAGAAAAAATTAAATTATATACATAGTTTAGAACGACACCTGTGTGTGCTTTTTAGAAATTATAAGTTTTGTAAGATGTTTATCAGTCTACTTTATGCATGGCAATACTACAATATAATTAAGATATTGCAAATCAAAGTGTTTCGCAAAAATATTATTCAGGCCTTAGAGAGTTATGTCAGTTATGCTCATTGTACGTAAAGTGGTGATTTTTGTACATGTAGGTCTGGGGATGCAAACGTTAGTAAACGAAAGTTTATTTTATTTACTTGTACAACATGGTTCAACCTCTAATCTAGTTAGCAATCAATGGTACGTGTCTCACTGAGCAGTTGTAAAAATGACGTCACAAACAACTGACGGGGCTCCAAGAAATCCCGCGGATGTTCAGCGAATGCAGCAGATGCCGTTGCGCTCTGCAGGCAGGCCTTAATCCGAATTGTTGGCCTCGCCCGAATAGTTTTACGAGCAAATCTTTATTGCACCCGCTTAATTTCGCTCAACTATGCACCGGGCGGGCGTCTAAATGAATTTATTACGTGCTCCACTCGGTCCGGCGTAAACGATGCCGTTGTATATTTCACGGGTTTCTGAGAACTTCAAGTGCCGTCACGTTGTAATGGTAATGGAAGGTGGGGCTTTAAATAATGGCTGTTTGTGCTGTGCGAGACGTCAACTCGCGCTTCTACTTGCGAGGTAACTTACGAACTGGCACGCGGGTTGCTGGCCAATTACGTAGCTGTGGTATTATAATTGCCCTAGTAACATTTTAATTCAATGAAATCTTGTAAAAAATAAACAAAGATAGTGTGGTGCAATAGTTTCAATGTAATTTGTATAAAACATATTGTATTAATAAGTATATGATCATCTTTCAATCGTAAATTCATACTGAGCAATTTAGGCTCACTCTAAGAAATGTTTTAGGTAAAAAAAGGAGATTATGTTTAGCTTAATTAATATTTAACACATATATACATATAATTTTTTAGTTGAGTTACACCTTTTGTTTTATTTTGTATTATAATTTCATAGTTATCATTTAATGACTATTGGTTTTCTGTCAATGCTGAGACAAATAAACGCTTAAAACTACCTCCCTAACTACCAAAACTCCAAATCTTATCAACCGTTTAGTTTTCATAATCGGTAAGATTTCTCCTCCCCCTTACTTAGGTAAATTAGATCACCTGGAGATGCATTAGTATTCGCGGCGTACAATATCGGCGGGTATTGGAAGCTTATCTCGGTATTGGATAAACCCGCCATTGTCGGTTCGATTCCTCTCAATGGGCGCAGATCTCGGCTACGGTGTCAACACAACTGCTTTGTCTGGGGCTCTCAATCAAATTTGATTTCAATGTATAGACACTTATGACCCACTTTCTATTGCCATTGGATGAGTTACGCGATAGATCTGGTTCATGCACATTCCGGAATGGGGGTGGAGTTTTTGTACTTCGATTTGTATGAAATAAGTTTGATTATATATACTCATATATTTGATTATATATAGGTGTTCCTAATTGCTTCAATCAATGAGATGGACTTAGGACTAAATTATTTGTTGTTTGTTAAAATTGGAATGTTGATACAATTGTCAAGTTAGGTATATCATCGGGCAATATATGTAAGTAACCTGAACAAGAACAAAGTAAAGTTATTAAATTAAAGAGTCGTAGTACTTAAAAGTCTCAAGTTATTGAAAATCTAAGAATTGTGCAAAAGAGTGTATAATTATGTACATACCTTCTTTCCACAAATTAAAAATAGTGTGGAACCAAAAAGAAACTACTTATTAGAATAGATTTAAGTTAATAGTTTGTAACTACAACTCTGGAAAAGAAAATGGGCCTTTTGTAATCGCGTATAAAGAAACTAATAGGATATATTTGGTCACTTAATACCAGTCTACTTTATAAATTAGTTTTCATTTTCCTGGTGCCTAATGTACACGGCGTAAATTGGTGTAATTTACAAATGTACCACTTAAACTGACGACATTTTTTTTAATTTCAGGTAATTACGCAGTCAGCATTGGGCCGTAATTCAATGGTCTGTCCTTGACAACATTAGGTGCACAAAACTCGGTAAGTATAGGTTAAAGGACACCACAACCTATAGTGTTATCCATAAATCCATACATACATCTGTATGTATCTGCATATGAAAGTACTAGAATGTACAAAAGTTGTAAGAAAATACATATTTTAATTTTTGTCTGTTTGTTCCGGCCAATCTCTGAAACGGCTGAACTGATTTTTACGGGACTTTTACTAGCAGATAGCTAGCATTATAAGAAGAATTATAGGTTACTTTTACAAAACAATTTTTTTTTGCTAAATTCCACGCGAAATCGTAGGCTTGAGGACAATATGTAGTTGTTTGTCAGTGAAGATTCTCAATAATTCTAATATTCGCTTACACATGGAAACACACAATGGAAAAGTGACATGTAATAATGTATTATGTCACTTCATGAACTAGATGTTAAGTAAAGTAATTTTAGTTTCTCCTATGCACTGATATGGGTAATAATTGTCAGACTTTGTGAACCGGAAATGAAGGCGACGACAACTTGGTCTCACGTATACGATTTTCCAAGGCATCTGTGCATTTATAGTTTCTGAAGCACAGATGTATTATAGACGATATATCAATAGTATTGACTGGCTCGATGGCTCATTCGGTACCTGCCCCATGCCCAGAGTTGTGGGGTCGATCCCCATCCAGGACAAATATTAGTATAATGAATACTTGTGTTTATTCTGTGTCTGGGTGTTAATATCCGATATTTAAGTATATATATATTTGTATTACTACTATTGGTTCTAATATCCGTAACACAAGTGCTTAAGCTACTTACCTCGGAGTCAGATCAATGTATGTGATGTAGTCTGATATTTATTTATATTTTTTTAGTATCTACATTTGACTTGATTTTGATATTAATGTCCGATTGGGTAATTAGTAGGTAAAGTTATTTTGACATTATTTATCACTTTAAAACTGTAAAAATTAGTTAAAGACGAAGTAAATTATATGATTTTTACATTACTAAAAACCGGTTTATAATTTACAGATTTAAAACAAATTTTTCTCCCTACATTTCATAATAATAGTTGATTAAGCTGTCAAATACCCTATAATAATTAAGCTGTCATGGTTAATGAGCAAGATTTTCGTGTAATAATAGGTAATATACGTGTAATAATACGTGTCTTATCGTAAACCAAGCACAGATAGCATTTTGTTTTGTTTTACCTTTATATGAGTACAAGCGACCCGGTACGTGCTTCGCTACGTATAAAGTGATAAATGAAGAACCGCTCTACCGATTTTGTGCAAACTTTACATAAACCATCTGCTAAATAGTCCGAACAAAGCCTAAACATTTGGTTTGGATAGATGAGCCCGTTCTTGAGTTTTAAAATTACAACGAAAAGTGGCATTGATTTTTATATATATTGATATATATTTTTTATGAGTTATATATTGTCCCTGAAGAATACTTTATAGTTTCGCAGGTATAGCAGGAGATTGTTTCTGTTCTAACTCAAACAATATCTGACGGCACACAGTATTCCCGTCTACATAAGAACTATTTCCATAAAATTAAATCAAATCAAATGACTATAGGGATGTTGGCTGGCAAGTCAATTGATTTTAAAAGCTGTTAAAACGCTATGGCTTCATGGGTTTTTTGTAAGTTTTGTATGAGCTTGTAAGTTTATGACGTGACTAGTTCGTATAGTAAACTGACTAAGTATTAGGTAGTTTTTGTATTTTTTTAATTTTCAATGTAATTTAAAATCGATAAGGTTTTACTACATACTACGATACTTTCTTTTACGGAATTGATATTACCAAATTAAATATACATGGTGTCAACATCCATAGTCAGCAGTTTAGTGCTTCCATTCTAGAGAGAATATATTTAAATTGGAATTAAAATCTAGCACCTAGCTCGTTTCGTAGGTTCTGATAAAATAGCGCAATCACAATTTGAGTTCTGCATCTTTTATCTAAATAGGCACCTTAGTGGCCGAAGTTATCTCTCGTTTCACTATGTACCTGATGCTAGGCTTGACCTGCAGAGGTCACGACCTTTCCTGACCCGTCTTCGCAAACACTAAATTTTGTTGCGACTTTCTCATTTCGATGAATAAAGTAACGGATGTCAATATCACTTTGTGTTTCACGATTAGGCTTACAATGTTGTTGTCAACACGTAAAGGTTAAACAGTTGGAGGAAGACGTCAGTCAGTCAAATTATCGGAGTTGTGTATGTATTTTCGCAAACAAGTCCAATTCTATTCTAGTCATGGTAGTAATAAGATAGGTATGTAAAAATATTGTTGACGCAAATTGAAAATGAATTTATATGTGAAGAAGAATAAAATATATTTACCTCTACTGTTAAAAAAATATATAGTTTAATGGCCAAAAACATAATTATAGGATTTTAATGTACTCTTCAATGGTAAAGAAGAAACTAATTATTTACATTTATAAGACAACAGACTTAATGTGGTGGTAATTATACAAAATTATATCTAATTTTAGATTTTTTTAGAACTAGAAAAAGCTTATTTATGAAAACGTGTATTGGTATGAATAAAGTGGATAATTAAATCATAGTTGGCGATTTAATGGTAATTATTTAATATCTAATAAGAGCTTACACATGCATATACCTAGTGAATACTTATATACAACATAGTAAACAAATGTCAAAAGAAATAAGCAATTCTTCTTCTCTCCAATATCATTGTATCAGACGTCGCTCTAGCGATACTGTCAATGAAATATTCAGACAATATTCGCTCTCCCCGTATACACATCTAGCATATCACACGCGGTCCTACCCACAGTATAACCCCAATGCATATCTAAGTCCTCTGCCAAATAAATCGATACAGAGCAGCGACGTAGTGTAAAATTTATAGAAATTGTTAGTTCCACGAAAATAACTCGGCTTAACTAATTCGTATGTACATACTTGACAATGTTTAACGTCGGCAACTAACCTATTATGTCTGTCTAGTTATGAACGTGGGATTTGCTTATGTTATAGTAAGCTTATTTTATATTTTATTAAAGCTAAGTGTGGAGATCATAATCTAAAATTACACTTCATTTCAGTTTTGGTTCAATCACAGATGACCAAATTATCAGTGGATTCAATACACGGGATGAAAGAGACCTGATGTTGGCGGTAGGAATAAAAATAAAGACAGTTAGAGATTTTTGTCTAAATGTGATTAAAGGGGCTCGCTGTCTCTTTGACTCTGGCTACCCCTACGGGGATTATGGACGTGATGTTATGTATATATTTATATACAATTAAATTATAAAAAAAATATTGAATACGTATTTTTTTATTTATTTGTCAAACAAACATTGATGAAGATACAATGCATTCAAGTTGCGTGTCACGTCACGCTTTCGTAAAATTTTTACAAAATAGTGCCGTCGCAACTCGCAAGCTCCCACTCCAAAACTTTGATGCTCTTAATCTTTGTGATGTTTTGTTCATTTGATTAAGCGAAATATATGTGTCTAGTATTTTTGTATAATCTAACTGATAGACTAAATAGAATTATAGTTTTTTAATGCAGTCATCATCCCCATTAAAGATACTCAGGTCATTTGTAATTACGAGTGTAGTAAGTATATTTAGTAGTTAGGTTTTGCCAGCGTGTCTGGCGGCGTATGGCCAAATGCCAGAGCAGTGTTCCGAGTTAGCTCCTGGATTTATTCACTTTACCTAATTGATTTACGGTTGGGTGGGTTTCAGCATATGTCTAGACGTTTGCTACTATTCCATAACATTATATAGTAAAGAGCGCACAATTGGCGCAACTCAAGGGCTATGGCCATTCAGAGTTGAATTTTTAAACAGTTAGAAAATATAACTGTGTAAATAGTTTAATATATATATAGTAATTTCTTTTAGCACCATAAAAGTCAGTTGGACGTATAATAGTAATTATTATTAATTACTTGACTTAATTAGTTAACTAGCATTTACTTTTAGTCCAAACCCAGGTTTATAATTCGTCGTTGATGTTTTCTTTAAAAGTTAAGACACTTTTGTATACACCGTATTTAGTCATTTTAAAATTACTCCAAATGTAAATTTGCTTTAGTCAGGGTAACTCCTCAAATCCCACGCCAACGACAAACATGCACCTACTAATTCCAACGCTGCCATATTGATAATATTAGTCCGGAAATGTAAAGTCGTTAAGTCTTCTAATGCGGAAATTGGCGCTAGTTCGCCGGAAGAGTTGCGACTACTTGCAAGTAATTGAAATTCACATTTACGACTGCGTTTAACAGGCGACCTCATTTATGGGGACGAGAGTGTGGTATACTTACCTTACTGTAACTTAGATATTTATTGTACAAAGTTGTAGTTTGGAGAGCTTTTATTTGTCTGGGTGTTTACTTTGAGATATTTGTATTGAAGAGATTTAGTTCTAGCTGTGTGTCATGTTCCAGTTTTATCGTCTTTCGTACTAGTTTGTACTTTTTCTTTCTATTCTATATACTTCTAGAGCATGGTTTACAAGTTCTATGTCGAGTGTCAAGTGTAAAATAGATTATTATAGTAGAAAAAAAAAACACTTATAATAAGGCTTTAAAACTAAATACCCTAGAAATGTAACAGAAATTGCATATTTAGTTGCTCATATAAAATTTAAGCACTACCTCAAGTCATACATACAAACATAATGTCACGCCTTTTTCCCATGGGGGTAGGCAGAGATCACGTCAAGTCATTATGTCTTAAAAGCTAATTGCACAGAAGCTTGACTGATAATAAAGCTGTTAATACAAAGATAATACAGTGACTTCTATATAATCTACTTTGTTTATTCCATTTGACCACATAAAAGTTTATTCAAAAAAAGGTAGTAAAGATAATTCGTCTATAGTGATAAAATAGTTTTTGTTCGCCTAATCGGTCCACGAAATAAGACAACACAAATACATAAGTACAATTGCATCCCCTTTTATAATAGCATTGAAAGACATTCACACAGAAATCTCGGGGACTGTTTTTGACGTCTCTGTACAAAACCGAGTTCGTATTGACATCGACCATAGCAGACATTTTGTCTGCGGACCCTGTGGCGCTCCGCGTAAACTTTGCATACGACATGCGCTCACAAAAGAATGAACACAGACTAGCAGTCAAATACAAAACAGGGTGTTATAGCTATTCATAAATGGGCATCATTCAGATCTTAAAGATGTATCGATGTAATCGACAAGAAAATCGTACAGAGGGAGTAATAAATGCGCAATACACTATTTGCGCATTTGTTATCACCGCCAATCATTGACATACAATGTGAGCTGACAAAATCAAATAATTCCATAGATAATATTTAGATACATAAGTGTGAGGTCGCGGTTTAGCGTACTCACCTGACTAACCAGTAAATGTTTTAAAATTAATCAAAAATTAAAATGTACAAATAACTCTGTTACGTTTGAATCACTTGACTGATAGTGATAAAGCTTAAAAGTTTGTATTTTGAGGCAAATGGGCAAATTTTTATTTAGGTAAAACTAATAAATCCTGCGGTATGCCCGATAGAATCTCTATGTAACAAACCGAATTAGACTCTTGCGAGCAAGTTAGTATGCCCTACAAACAATTAATGTTTTAGAATAATGTACTTATGTGTGTTTTCATTATTCCTGTTACACGTATGTCACTAGTGAAGTCCCCTCGTTCTCCACCATTTTAGTTCCTAAAAACCGCATCAGCGCAGTCACTCGTATCTTCAAGCTGGGTAACTCGAACGCGCGTTGTACAGACGTAGTGACAGCAAAAACTGAGACGGAATGTCGTCTTCAGGCCCTTCATTAGGCTCGAGACGTGCTCCTGACACGCTCGGATGTGATGCGCCGTCTGGGGTTATGTAGATCGGTTTTCAGTTTACCGGTTTTGAAGGCAATTTCTTTAATACCGGTTTGTTAGTCCTGCGCTTTTGGGCTGCTTGTGATATTTATTCTCGGTTTATTATTTATTTTAAAGAGGTGTTGTACCGTTTAATATCAGAATAGCTGTTTTATGTATATTTTGATATATGCAAGAATATTAATTTTTACTAATTATAATAATATGATATTCAGTATGGATGCGTCAGTGATTTTGAAACCAGTTCAATTGCGACAGAATATTAATTTTATTTACTAAATTGAAATTTTAAAATTTTTTATTGCCTATTTTTTTTGTCCTATAACACTCTGTATTTGCACTAGAAACTCTGTATACTTTAGATGTAAATGCCATATTGTATTTTGATATATTGTTGACTTTACCGGTATGGTCCCGGGAGCATGAGTGCCTCCCTATCATGTGAGTGTACTTGTCAACTGTGCGCAGGTCATTTTCTTTGTTACGTTTTGTATGCGTCCCCGGGTATGGCCGCACTCCAACGTGAATACCTTTGGGTAGGTGTTGTTAACGCTGTCCGGGATACGATTTGTTTGTTACACACGGCTTTGCTGGATTGAATCTGAGTATGAGTTGAGTCTGCCTTGAATTCGATTTGTCACGGGACTGTGGAACTGTGAATCGAATTGACATGGCTAAGGCCCGTGGCTATGCCCGTCTGTAAAACGGAGTACAATAAATAGATTAAAATTAAGTATTTTTAAAGACGATGCAAAGATGTATTTTTTCCTGAATCCAATTTAGCGCTTTATCTTTCACATATCGGCTGCAGAAAAATTCGAACTAAATGGCGTGCCTTAAATAGAATTTCTGAAATAAACAAAAGTACCTAATACATGCAGTAGCATTTTGGATATTTAACATGTCAAAATAAAACATTAAAACGAAGCAAGCAAACACAATAACTCATATTTAATACAACAGTACATATATTTATGCTAATGGTTTAATTTCGTTCTAAATATAGCGCCATGCAACCCGGCATAACAAAAGCGGCAAACGTACGGTAAGTCAGCGCTGAGCGTCAGCAAAAAAGGCACCGGCTGACAGACGGCCCGACCCCGTGTTATTTTGCTGCTGTTATATTGATCAGCGAAACTGTTGTCCGGACAACGACCTTTGTTGTTTCGCTATTATGCGCCGGCGGGTTCGGTCGCCTTTCCACTTTGTGGTGCCTTTTCGGGATCTCGAGATGTGGTTACGACCTGAGGTTTCTGCATTTTATGTGTTGGCTACTCTAAGTTTGCGATAGTTGCGGTAATTCGTTTATTTTGAGGTACTGGTTAGCCCCACGTTGGGCGCCATTTATTCAATAGTTGGGCGCCATTTGATAACAGGTATTTAAATTGAACTAGTACAATTTAAGTACCTTTAATTAAAAAGAGTCTACATTTGACATTCTTCTTTTTTTAATTATCAAAACCTCACGTAACAAGTATGTGTTGAGATATATTTCATTTAATTTCATGTATTAAGAAGAAATCAAGATATCTATGGTGTACATTTAATCTCAACGGAATAAACTCACTTATATACCTACTCGTATTTATAGTTCAACAATACAAACTTTGTTGTTTGCTCATACACAAGGCCCAGTGCAGTGGAAAAGCAAATTAGTAAGCCAAGCAAGTATAACCTACCACTTGATGTTACAAAGCTGCCCAAGGGCTATGGACTCACTTAATAACTTATATATATACGAACGCTAGCCATACTTGACTTAAACGTGCCTCAAAACTTGAGAACTTGCGCAAGACAAGACTACATACTGTGAACTGGATGGAACTCACTTTTTGAACAACTCGAAGTTGACTAATCGTTAAAAAAACAAATATTTATATGAATATTATTTATAAAAAACCAAATGAGGCCAAGTAAACAACAAATATTTAAATTCAGAATATTAAACATACTTGTTATAGTGAATTATAAATACTATAGTTTACTAAACAACTAAGACTATTAGCGCGATAAACTCGTAAGTGTTCCGTCTATAAATAGCACAAGTGCTATTTTAATCACGTCTAATAGAAGGTCAGGCCAGCATGCGAATGGAACAGCTAATTCAGCTCAATCAACTCCATTTCGACCCCTGACTTATTACAGAGCAAATAAACCGCGCGATTGTTATCTCCATATTTTTTCTTGCCATAAACGATTTCGGCATACATATTCCGCCTCCCGCCACCACCGATTTCCATATCCCTCAAATATATCAAAACGTTCCGAATATTTTATGCTGTCGGTATCTAACAGGCGTTTTGTGGTAATGTCTTCGTTTGATGTATAGCAGTCAGAAGCACTCGTGGTCTAAATATCTTACCATTATGTATATTGTGGCTACATTAAGATGTAACGTCGCAGAAGGGAGCCTCTTAGCATTTTTTCGCTACGCAATCACGACCGAGATTGCTCTGTCGCAAAATGTAATGCCACATCGGCCAGGAAATTTGTTAAAATTATAGGCAAGCATTTATTTCTCAAGTCGAAATATCGGAATGGGTGGGGTCGACTTGCTTTTACCAAAAGTCCGATGAAATTACACGGCAAATGGCAGCTCGTTTGCGCTTAATTCGTACATTTGTTTGCGCAATATTTTTTCTGTGAGATACGCGAGGAAAAAATAATTGAAACAGCTATTCGGCGCGATAGGCAAAATTAGCGCCGAGATTATTCTTTGTTATCCTCGCTTGTGTGGATGAGGTTCCTTTACTGCCGCTGTAAACACGCCGCAAAAATGGGACGAGGATAAGCTACTGAAGACGAATATGTTACGCTAGAGAATGGAGTTCAAAGAATGTTATGTGGACTGCGAATGAATATTCCAGAGTCGCTAAAAAGAGATTCTAGTGCGGCTACTTTTTATTTAAATAAAGTAAGAAGCTCGAGGTGCACGAATAGCGGGCTCGGCTTGGCTCGAACAAAACGCGCCGGAGCCGGTTGAATTTGCAATTTCTAGGCGTTTCGTTCTCACAATTTGCTTACTTATACAGAGCCCCACGTTGGGCGCCATTTCGTGTAATTCAGTCCGCAGCCGCACTAAAGTTAAGTAATCGCACACCGTCGCGATGCTCCGTCGCCTTCCTGCAGGAGCCTCCTTATTTTTCTGGCATCGTTTCAAATTAAAAGCGATAAGAGTAAGCCCGCTTTTACAGAGTCCCACGGGCTCGTTGAAACAGTGCCATCCACTTACTGCTTCACACAATTTATCGCCCTCTGTTGGTACGTCATCATCGGCCGCCCAATCCAACTATAAATCGAGTCTAACAACGGCTAATGAAATTTGGATCGTCCGCAATTTCGTTAACACCAAGAAAATCCCCGCGCGTTCGTGCATAAAACAGCGCGGGAGTTAAAATTGATGTTCGAAATTCAAGCAACATGTGAACCGAACTGCGGTTCTCGGGACGGACCGTTTGGCTTTCATTTTCTCTTCAATAATGAACGAGCTGACCCGCCCGCCTGCACAAAATTTAATTTTAATGCGGGACTGGCCACTATCTGAGGCGGCACCTAACAAAACAGTGAGGTCTGGTAGCGGCCAGATTAGGACTCGCTTACACCATGTTTGTTCACGAACAACGTTTTTGGACCCATTATACGTGCTATAGTCAAATTACCCGCCGTAATCGTAAACGCTGTACCGATGTTCGGATTTCGTGTGTATTTTCCTAGGTTTAGTGTTCGGTTTGTTGACTATCGGTTTTAGTGGATGACTTTAATTGCGTGGGGATTGAGCTGAAATTTGAACTCCACACCTGGTACACTATTATCTCGTTCGCTATCTTTTGGGTAGGTTTGCATTTTGATTCTGCGTTTCCCTTGAGAGCTTGTTGTGGTAATCAACTGCTATCACTCATTGACTGAAATACATTCCCGGGTTTAATCCTTAGTTTGTTATTCACATTGTGATATTTTGGTTCAAATTTGTTTGTGTCATCAGAAGAGTTTTTATTCCAGCAGGCAATGAGGGGGTATGCTTAAACCTCCCTTCTACTTATCTATAGCCGGGAAGTAAATTAGTTATCTGTCTTCAGTGGCTGAAACTTCCTCCACGATCAAGTTCCTCATCTAGAGTTTATATTTTCGCCTCCCCAATTACTGCAACGTGTATGCTCTAAGATACTTTATCCGCGTAATTGCGCTAAGCACTTATTTGAGAACAAGTACCAGTTCCGTAATCCTTGGGACCTAGACGGGTACTAATGGAACATCCGAAATTCTTGAGTGCTTACAATTCGAAGTGAATTTGAGGCAATTTCACGAATTGTCGTCGGCAGTTATTATTCCTCGTGTAGCTGGAATACGTCTCCAGGACCACAATGGAGGGAATGCCAATGATGAATCTCCGATTGTACTTTCATACTGCGATAAACTGTAAGGCAATGCCTATTCCAGAAGTCTAGTTCTATATATGATAGTAACATTAGGACCTATTTCTATAGTATTTTGATAGATATGATTGCTTCTGTACCAGTGCAATAAATCAATAATTAAACTTAGCTTCTGGTAATGTCTAAAGATGCTGATTGGACCACTGACTATTGTTTTTTGTTTTACTCATCCCTCTAAAAAAACAGATTTTACGCTGATAATAATTATATTATCTAGTCGTATAATACATCATTGTAAGTTGGACGTAAATCGTCAAAAAATATTCCGCTAGTTCAGAAAGAAAAAGTAAATTAGTAATGTTTAGGAACAACATTAATTACACCTTCGCTTTTACAATTTTATATGCATTTCTTATGGGAAGCGGTGGTAGCTCAATGGTAAGGACACGCGCCTCTTAACCGAGGAGTGCGGGTTTAAACCCGGGCATGTACCTCTAGATTTATCAAATCTATGACGATGAGGGAAAACATCGTGATGAAACCTGCAAATTCAAACAACTTTGAATTTGTAACCATGATCCAAACATTGTCTGGTTCCGCTATCTTAGGGTTACGAAGGTCAGATCGGCAGGCACTTCAATGTAATTACCAGTCTCGCTAAACCCTGGATCATGGTCTAAGCGGACCCCGTCTCAGCACGGGACATAACGCTAGGAAGATATTGATGCATTTCTTATGGCTTATGCACCATACTAAAACTATTTCCTACTGTATGATTTTACGCACTGTATCAGGACGCAGGGTTTGTCCGGAGTTTCCCGTGATCCACACGGTTCGCTGGCTCCTTTCAAAAGTCGCGGTTGGTTTTACGCTTTCGGTATTGTTCGCGTTTAGACTTTGAATTTTAACCGCGATGAATAATGTTGGTAGTTGGCAATAATTGACCGTTTGGCTGGGTACTTCCTGCTTATCTCGCTGCAGATCAGTTGGGATGCGCTGGGCGGTCGCTTTGGTTTAACGCTTCGACGCTTGCGTTGCAGTCTGAACTTTTGGCCTTAGAGAATTAAGGCAGACGCGTTTGAAGTTGTGGTGTTTAAAATACGTCTGGCAATACTATCAGGCACATCTGATAGGATATTTATGATTAAAAACACTCTAGAGAGAGCGTTTATTTTTGTGCGGTGGTAGTCTCTTGTATTTAACTCGTATGTCAAGCATTAAGTATTATCGGTTGCAACATTAACTATTATAATATAAAAATCACGGAAGAAGTAATCAGAAATACACGAATACGTTCACATCAAAATTCATAAAGACGTGCTAAACAACAGTCTTAATTTCTGCTATTCTCACCGTATTATAAATATATTAAAGAAACCACCAATAATGTTCATAGTATTTGCTAATGCCCGGTATGGATGACTGGATACACTGTGACATCCAACTACAAGTAATAATTTTTTTTGACTAAGTGAACGACCGTCCTTGAAAAAACGCTCAAAACGAGACACTCAATTAAAACCGCATACATTTTTCATAAGACAGTTGTCATGTCGATTGTTTTAATTGGTCGCAATTAAGCCGGCTGCGGACATTTCCGCAGCTCTGGCTCTAATAATAGTTTATTGCGATGGCCTGGGAACTCAGCGTGCCCGGTGACATCTTGCGTCTTCACTTATTGTGAAATATAGTAAACTTCGTGCGGTAATTGGAAACAGTCCGCTCAAAATTTAATTATGATGGTGCACTGAAGAGTATTTACTTTAAATTCTCGTAAGATCCAAAAATGTCCTGACGTAAAGCAAACATGTTATTTTATGATTTAGATAAGTAAAATTATTGATATGAAAGTTGTAGCCAAATCATTGACGTGAGATTGTTATATGGTTAACTGCAAAGTTTAAATATTTAAAAGCGAGGGGTTTAAAAAAAACTGCCTATTTAACATCTAATAGACTTGTCAAGCTTTTACAATAACAAAAATCTGTTAACATGAAATCAACGGGTATTTTAAGGCGTTTATTATTACGTCTGAAAAACAGAAGTGGCAACGTTCGTTATTCAAATTCTGCGGACCAATTGAAAAGTATTGAGATTGGCTTCATTATTCTTTTTATATAAAAAAAATATTATCTCTAGCATTAGCAAGGAGGCGAGGACAGCTCATCCCGCCGGCACTTCTCCCTGAATCCTTAATTTTGCTTCGTAGACGCAATTAATTTGATATTAGCGTCAAGCGCCATCTGTTGCCCAGTTGATTCTCTACTTATGTCGCTGGGAATTATATTTTTGAGATTACAATGAAAAGTTGAATTTTAACGATGACGTTTCTGCGTTTTGCCCAGGCTTTTCTTTATGGAGAAATGTTATTAAATACTAAGGGTCGACTTGTTTACTAAATTATGTACTTAAAATAAGATCAATTGTTATTTTTCGGTGACTAATAACGCTTTGCTTTTGATCTCATACAAACCGTAAAGTTAAAAGATTCAACTCCGCAGTTCCTGTTAACGTCAAAGCTAGTCATTTCTCAATATAAACATACTTAGTTATTAAATCAGTATAGCTTTTTTTTAATAAAAAAAAAATACGAACAGAACTTTCATTACATACACCAAAATACACATTTACTCTTAATTACTTACATGACGGAAAACAAAACAAAGCACATTTGTAGGTATATCCACCCTATACTAATCAGTTTCACCAATGCCATAAGGTCTAAATTAGGGCACAGCCCATCTCGCAGTTTACACACACTAATTAACCGTCGCTAGTTTTCCGCAGCACAGCCGGAATAACTTCCAACGAAAGTAAATCAAATCCTCTTAAAATTTAAACTCCCGCTCTAAATAACGTTGATCCCCAAAATCGCATTGCACTCTTAACCCTAAAATCTCTATTAATGCGACCTCAAAGTCCCAGGGTCGTTCCGCGATACCTAATTACACTATTCCGGAGCAGTTTGCTATACAATATACGGGGTGAAACATTATGTGGAAGTGTCACAAGTTGGTGATATATGGTGGGCGGTGGGCTGAGATTACTTCGTGTTTGGTAAGCCGGCAATGTATTCGGCCATTGTACCGCGAATCGGAATGACTTTCTGTTTTATTATGCAATCGGTATCGGCTCGTGGATATATGGGATTTAGGGTTTGAATTAATTTGGCTGGCTTCTAGTCGAAGTTAGTTTGCGACAAATTGATTAATATCGGAATGCTCATAGGATTCTCTGTATAACCGATCGCCTTTTTGATCAATGTTTTTACCGAATATCCCGTAAGAGTATTAATGCAATTCAAAAGTATGGATATTTAATTAAGAATTATATTGAAGCGCAAAAACATTGTATTATATCTATTAACGTTATATTTATCATAACATAACGGTGCAATAGAATCGTCTCTGTTTTTAATTATTGCATATATCACTTTGCTTTGAAGCCTCTGTAATCCTCATCACGAGTTTTATCTTAGACTAAAGTAAAATTTCATTAAGAACTAATCCAATATCAAGCGCAACTCCAGCTCTTTGGCAAAAATGTTTCCTAACCGACGTAGGATCCCAAATAAGTTTACCCGAGCAACGCTAATCTCGTGACTCGCCAATGACAGCTACCAGTCGAGTGATCGTAATTAATTACCCACTTGCCACTGGCATACACTTCTCCGGTCCATTACACTGATCCCGATGAGAGAAGGGGATAGATATATGCGTGCGGTAAACGGGAGAAAAGGAGGGAGGATTTTTACATAAGCACTCGCGAAAGGATTATGTTGTCATAGCTAGGGTATGCATTAATTGCTTCGTATGTGAGCTTAATGAGCGTCTGTTACGCTTATATGTTCCTTGATTATAGACCTTTCCGCTGGAAAGAAGCATATACATATAAAACACATATGACTCCATGCAATTTATCTCAAACAAAGATTGTCTATTCGCCCTGAAGAAAACCAACGTCTGTATAGTGGGACTTTATTATGGTACCAATATTATAAATGTAAAAGATTGCGCTATAAAATAGTTGCAATCATGTTTCAATTCCAGATAAAATAACTTGCAATAAATGTACATATATCTGTGAGATAACATCGTTTAAGGATCTCGATAGAATGAACTCGGTTCTCTCTGCCTACCTTGCTAGGGAAGTGGCGTGAAGTTGAGTTAGTTAGTTAGTATAAACCTCTATAAAAAAAAAAACTTATTTTAGATATGTCATTCACAGAAACTGGATTGTAGTAGTATATTGCCTCGACAAATTCTTCGCTTTTTTTCGTATTTTGTCTTAATACCGTTAAGAATATTCAAATATTTAATTATGTTTTCCAGTAACAAAATTTAAGTAGTTTTTTATTTTTTCACCCACAAACGTCACAATAGACTTGGTTCCCTAGCAAGCTTTAAAGGGCTGCATTGCTAACGATCCCTTAAGGCGAATTAGATTAAATTTTTGATTCTGTTTGCTTGCTTGCGACTGCCGCCTTCAATAATTCAGAGCTTGCAATCCAAAGCTGAAGGTATGCAGTAAGTCATTATACATAATAGATATCCGCGCCATGTCAGAATTTATTAGCTCTAAGCGTTCTTTAAGGGAAGGCAGTACTCGAGCTAACGTATTTTGTTCGTCTCTGCGCGATGCCTTATTCACGATTTAATCGACTTGTGTAGTGGAATTTCAGTGGTTTTGTTAAAGGGGTTTTAGCTGTTTTATAAGGTCACCGTATATATATATATATAATTTATAATATTCCTCAATTTCAACAAAGGAAGGTTGTTGTCCTTTACCTTCATTTTGAAATTCTGTGCACCTAAAATATAGGTAAGCTTGAATATACATAGTTGAGTTTCAATATCTTTTCTTGATAATTAAAAACTTTTTTTCTCTCTAAGTCCCTTATCTTGGCCTCTTATATTATTAGAAAGATAAAAGATCTATTAAATAGTTGCTTTAATACGTAACACATATATAATATCTGAAATGTCTAAAGAAATCAAGATTTGGCTATCGAATTTTAGTTTAGTATAACGTTCTGTTATGTTTTAATTAAAAACCTCTGCCTCTGCCTCTAAAATTAATGTTAGTTCCATCGAATTTTATGTACGTTATTCAATGTTCGATTTCGTTCCAATTCCTACACTTTATACGATTCGTTCTTTGCAGTCTTTCCTTGAAACTGCTTTAATCAAGTATTAAGCTTAGCTTTTCATTAAATCGCGTTACGTCCATTACCTGCTCACGAAACGGAGCCGTATTCTTGGAATCGTTCGCCTTCGTTGGACGTTTTATGGACAGACGAAGGATTCGATTTTATTTAACTAAGAAGTTGTTTACTTCGCTATAGGGCGTTATTACATTAGTCTGTATTAATGTGATTTCCTCTGACTTTTAAGGCGTTAGCGCTTTTGTGTTCGGTTTAGACTCGAAAATTACAACTTTCCATTATATTTTTGAGCTATTCATTATAAAAATTTTATAACATTAAATTAAGTATTCGATTTGCAAACGTCATATTAATTTTACGTTTTGTGTTGATACATATATTGAAATTATGAACTGATAAGCAGATTTGAAAATTAATTTGGGCAACATGAGTATAGACTTTTTGATATTAAACAACAGCAAACTATGTAAGTAAATAAAAAAAATCAACGTTTTGCTTTTTATACTTTACCATATTAGAAAACACGGCAAATAGAAAAAGATACTAGCTAATCTTTACTATTTGCCAGAAATAAGTCGCACACGACTTTCTAGCGAATACTTTGATAATTACGTCGACGCTGCGCCTTTGCTCAACTGTTTTCATTACTGGCACACGCGATGTTTGCTATACTATACCTTCGTAGGTCAAATTGTAAGACCGATCTGCGCCAATTGGAACTCTAAGTATATAGGAATAAAGCCTGCATTAGAAATAGCCTATAACTGTGTTCAATTTCCTTTAATTTATCGTATCCATCATTGATTCAAGCTGTCCGACGATTTGACTGCTGATATAGAGGGGAAATTACGGTTTTGGCTTGTTGGGTTTAATGCAGCATTTTGTGAATTTACGCTATGTAGGAAGGAGATAGTTATCTTGTTAAGTTTATTTGCCGGATAATAATTGCACCTTTTTGTTGCGCTCCATAAAGAGACATAAAAAAAATGGATCTTTTTTAAATAAAGAGTATTTCTGTAATATGTATAGGAACTTTAAGATACCTTATCCCATTTTTATTAAAAAAACAATATCCGACTACATCACATACATTGATCTGACTCCGAGGTAAGTAGCTTAAGCACTTGTGTTACGGATATCAGAATCAACAGTGGTATTACAAAATACTTAAATATTCGATATTAACAGACATAAAAAAAAGCACAAGTATTTATCATACGAATGTTTGGCCTGGGTGGGGATCGACCCACAATTTTTAGCGCATGGGGCAGAGTCACTACCATATGAGCTATCAAATCAAATCACACTGTCAGACCTGATCAATGTCGTTCTTTTTGTTATTCTTTGGGAGGTATACAGTACATATATTCAATTCAGCAGATGCAAACTTTCGCTAAGATTGTACCGTCCAAATGTTATCTAAATATAGCCTCTTAAAAATTGGACAAATTTTTAGGCAGCTTTATAAATTTTTATTTTCTTTAAAATCTTACTCGACTTATTTGAGCACGTGCCAACGAAAAATTGCAGCACTCCATACTGCGAACGCTGGTAAGAGTTCGTAGTTTGGACTAACAAAATTTCATTTACCATTGTTGTGATAATCAATAATCTTGAGTCTTTCAATCTATTCTCATAAAAATAAGGCTCAAAAACAAAAAAATCTAACAACAAAAATTTCATAGCTACTCAAGTACCCGACACTCCATTCCGGATCAATTTTAAAATATAACCCTCGCCAACCGGCGGAATCAATTCCGCCGGTCCCGTCCTAATGATCTCCGAATCCATTAATAAGTTTTTCGTGCTCGCTCCACAAAGGGCTCATACGTCGGTCCATTCGGAGTTACCCGGAAGGCGAACGTTATAATTTTCGGCACATCCGACGTTTACTACGATTAATAGCTCGCAGGGTTGGTACCGGCCACTTATTCATTGCGGGCTGCGGTTGTTGGACGAAATCAATCAATTGATGCTAGCAGGGATGCGGGGCTGAACGCTTGGCAGGGATTGGCGATGAGCCGTCGGAGTTTTGCTGGCCCATGAAGCGATACCTAATGCGCTTTTTGCGTTTATTATTTGGGACTTTCCCTAAAACATTGGATGTTAGATGTAACATGCATTTTTTTTTTAATATCTTCGAAAGTGAGTTACTTCATAATCGTAATAACATCAGTTTTATGATCATGTAAATAATACCAATGGTAGTGTATATCTGATTATAACAATGCGGAGCGTCGGCTTTTAGATACAAATTTGTCAATGTAAATGAAAATAACTTCAAGATATACCTAAATTATTTTTTATTTAATGGCTAACACTCTATTGGAACAAATTCAAGCATTACTATTTAAGATTCGAATGCCCCAAACGTTAATAGTTCGACACATCTAATTCTTTGCATTTATTTAACTTGAACAGAAATGTCAAAACGTCCCTGGCATCCCTGAAGAAAGAAACTCGGTAAAGATGAATAACAACGTAATAACAATATATCAACAAAGCCCAAGCGGGGAACATTTTCAGCAACTATTAAATTAGCCGGGACACGAATGGGCGCGGTAAACGCGAGTTACAGCGACATCTATTGTTCGACTCGTGCAACCTTTGAATTACAGATGCCTCTGGATTTAATGCTTCATACTAATATCATGGAATGCGTTTTTGAGAATGATGTCGTTCGTTACTCATAAAAATGTTGTACGTACTTTACAGCAGTGCTGCTCACATACCTATCACAAAACACTTTCATATAACCGTTGAAGGTTTTTAAATTTTATACCTACGAATAATTATATTTATTCGTATATATTATAAGTGCTATGAACGCTATTTTTTTTTTACCGAGTTTAAAATGTGACTGTATTCATTCTATTGCTATTATAGTCGTAATGACAAATGTATAAGTAAGATTTTCTTTGAGATAAATAATTTAAACATTGTCACCAGAAATCTGTAAAAGATAATTTATATTTTTGTGACGTCACAAGACGTTATTGCTTTAAATCTATAAAGCAATCATGTCTTGACAGTTACTAAAACGAATGTCAAACTGTTTCTTCTAAGCCATTTCCAGTGCCTTTATTTTTGCATGATATATTTTTATTAACAAAACAAAACAAATATAGGAGAGCTTATTTCAAATTCAACACGACACGTGTTTGTTTAGACGTTCTACTTCGCGCTCTGCACAATATGGGGTCAAACAAAAAAAGAAGAAACTTTGCTATCGAGTAATAGAAAAATAAAATTCCTCGGTAGACGCTTATTGGTTGATGTGTAACTTTACATAAACGCGCAAGCGGGACATAAGGAGAACAAGATAGCAACTTCTTTATTAAAATTTATGAGTTCTATCAGCCAACCAAACTTTTTCGGGCCTACGTTGTTTTATGTATAGGAAAGCCGTTTGCTTTGTTCCCTACTCCAACTTGTATAAATAACTAATCTTACATGTAACCACTCTTGTGTGAGCACATTCTTAAGTAAATAACCAAAAAGTTTTGTATCCAGTGAAAATAGGAGCTGCCAAAGCTAGCTGTTCTAGGAACTGCTTTATCGTAGAAATTGTGTTATACATCACATATAAGGTAGAAGATAATGGAGATGGAAGAAAAATTGAGGTCGAGTTGATTGTAGAAATACTTTCGCGGTTTGGGGGAAATTAAACGGGTTTTTTTTATTTGACGCTTGCTGACGAGTTATAATTACAATGCCGTATTCAATTAGCATAAAACATATCTACTGATGTATGACATATTCTCGCCCAACATTTTCATTACCGCCCAGTCATCGAACAGCGTAGTTGCGATAGGAAAGGGATAGAATTCTTGGCAATAGTCCGCAAGACAGGTGAGGTTATGAATGAAATTCCTGCCAAACTATGCGTAGGTGAGGCCTAATTGCAATTCCTATCGGCTAGGCTTCTATTGCAGACTCCAGTCGTACGTTGTAGTGTACGGAAATTGGTTTCCGAGTTCCCTCGGAACATCGGCTTGGGTTACGTAATAGGGCAGCTTGTGGGTTTGTTATATGAATAATAAGAGTACGATTTGCTTATTGTTTGAGTATTGTTCTTTCTTCGAATATCAGTAGTGCTATATTATCTATTAAATTGCTGGTTGCGGTGTAAGTAGTTTATATGAGTCAGGTATTTTCAGTTTATAATTAATGTGATGTCGAGACCTTGTTTTGTCGTGTTTGTATCTTTCTTGTTCAATATAAGTTATTATATGTTCTAAAACTTTAAACATTACCTTGGTTATGTGTTATATTGACATTTATTTTAAAAATAATAAAGTAAATATTTTACAACAGTCGACAGACTATTTTACAAACTTTTAATGAATGTGGTTATAACGAAACATTCAGTATGCTAGTACGATTTATTTGCTTATTGTCGAAGGTTAGGAATTTTATATTACACCATTTTAAGTTTTCTCTAAACACTGCATCCAAACTGATTAAAGATCAAAAAAGATCAAAATTATTGCAGAATCTTGATAGTTTCGATCGATCAAATTCGAAGTGAATGAACCTATGGCCAGCAATAAGTTCATTAAACGAAAAACAAGCGTCTCACACTACACCCCGCTCGCGTACCCAATACCCCCATTTAATGAAGGGAGTTTTTCCCGGAACGAATGAACTCGCGACAATCAGATGTCCATCCGCAGATCATATTTCAACGGCCGAGATAGACCCGGACAAAGAAAGGAATCCCCGCTTACCCAATTGGGTAATGGCACAGCTCTCGTTATCTCTACCCATTATTTCTGTTTGAAGCGCTGCGGTGTTCTACTTAATACTGAAGGCGAAATCTTTACAAAGATCTTTGATAAAGTTCCATGGTACTTGATCCTGTCGAGGAATTTTGTTTGAGCGAACTGCGTCTGAGGATGCTCTGTGTTGGTTTACGTTGCGACGTGTTAGTAAATTTAAAAGACGTTTCTGGTTAATACTTAAATACTATTCTAGGAGACAAGGTGACAAAAAAAAAATCTGTTTAGTCCGTCAGCTAGATTATAAAAAAATTTTGAACACGTATTTTTTTATTTATTTGACACAAACATTGACGAAGATACAATGCATTAAAGTTGAAAATGCGTAATGTCACATTTTCGTAAAATTTTTGCTAAATAGTCATGTTGCAAGCCCCCACTCCAAAACTTTGATGCTCTTTATCTTTGTAGTTTTTTGTTAATTTGATAAGGCGAAAAATATGTATCTAGAATTTTTGTATAATCTAACTGACGGACTAAATAGAATTACAGTTTTTTAATGCAGCCATAAATAATCCTTGCGTAACAGTAGATTTATTTTTGTTTTGATAAAAAATATTCCTAAATACACCTTATTTAATTATGTTTAAAAAACTACTTTCCACAGATATAGTACAAAACAAGTACTAAAGTTTGTATACTTACTGAATGAGGTTAAACAATTTGTAGTTCCGCACACAATAAAATTGAAGCTTGAACCCGCTCCACTCTACCTGTTCGTTAATGTAAACATTGTCTTGTTATTGTTTCCCAACTATCTCGATTTTAATAAACAAGTAAACAGCATTTGTTGTTATAGTAACGAGGCTGTTACAACTTGAGATAAAATCAGCCCCTACTTCAGAAAGCTAATGGATTACAGCTGAAAAAAAAAGTAATTTACATAAATAGAATATAAGGGATCATAAATACAAAATTATTGATGGAATTTCTAAAACTAATTTCGTTTACGAAGTTTTTATATAATTCAAAATTTATAAAACAAAAATTTGCATGACGATGCTTCATATGAGTTTATAGTACTATAAACATACAAATATTTGTATTCTAAAATGTAGTGAATCAATGTAACTAAATGGACATAATTTTCTTAAGGTTTATTATTTATATGTCCTGCATAGCAAGAATATGATGTAAAATAAAATATGTCCAAAACCACACAGACAAAACCGTGAATCAAAGCTTAAATAGTTAAAAATCTTACCAAATCAAATTGTCCATATTCCTGAAATTGGACATCTCAGCTAACCACTCAAAGAATGTAGCGATATCAATATCGATCTCCTTGAAAATTGAAACTGTCTATCTGTAGGTAGGATTACATGTTTATCTGATATCGAAGATGAGATGGTGCTCAAAGGAACCGGCCGCGGTGAGCCGCAAACAAGTTGGTTTCAATAACTGTTTGATCTTTGACTTGACCCCGTTTTAAATTATGATTTTTACAGCGATGCCCTCGTTAACTTCTGGTTTATTAAACACAGGAATATCTTTGAGGTATTTTGTTTTCTTGGAACCAATAATGTTATTATCTGTGAGGGCTTTCACTGTTGCTTGTAAAGTAATACTTCCATGCTTACCTGCCAGTACCTTTTAATTTTGCATAATACGAGTAACTATGTTCTATACCTAAAATAAAGGACCTATCTAGTTATCTATAATTTTAATTATATATATGACATCATACCCATAATCCCCGAAGGGGTAGGTAGAGTCAAAGGGGCAGCAGGCCCCTTTAACCACATTCAGACAAAAATAAAACTGAGCTTGGTTAGATGGAAAATTGTGAAAAAGGACAAGTGGCTAGCTCGTCGAGTACACAATCACATACCTAAAACCACATATACTATTAGTCGCCTTTTATGACATACTAGGCAAGAAACACAGTTAGCACTTAATTTTTTAAGTCCCAGACAAGCAATTTTAATTAGAATCCGAATAATAAAATCCAACCTTGCCTATCTTCTTTGCCGATTTTTTTAAACAATGCCATGCAATAGAAAGAAAATAATAGGCACACCCTGTTTTAGAGTCCCAGAATTTTGTATCTGTCACAAGCTCCTAATGTAGTGAAGCAATTACATCAATCTTAGCAAAGGCATTCGTAGGGAAAAGTGTAAATAATACGTTTCCATTTTAATTCATACAATTTCTTTCGCACTAAAGCACTTGTAAATTACTTTATGCCAACCCGATGAACTTAGTATTTTAAAGGAAAATTTATTCTTTGCTACAAAAAACACTTCTTACTTACTTCACGTTCAAAAAGTGATGAAAAAAATGTTCGAAACTTCCTAGAGCTCGTATTTTAGTCGCTTGTGTTTTAAAATGTCTCCGTCGAGCTTGTTTTTATTTGTCCCTTGTTGCATTTACCCATAATTCACTCTCTTATTAAGCCGGCAGAGTGCTGCTTCAAGACAATATGATAACTTACTGGAGTTGAAACTCTTCAAAGTTGCTTGTAACATTTTAATATTTTTAAAAGTGCAGCATATCGTCTCCGTTGCGTTCTTAACTTGCTAAGCTATTGCTGTCAGCTAGATGGAGTTTGTAACTTAACTGGCGGAATTGGCGTTATCGGAATTGTGGGTGCTCGGGACATGGAAGTTTCGCATCAGTGGTTAAAAAAAATCTTGGTGCTTCAAAAGTTTATGAAAAATAGTACGGTGTTTTCAAGTTTATTCTCTTACTGCAAACTTTACGGGAAATGTTTTATTTGCGTGTGTTAAACTTTGTAGCCATTCAATATTTTTTTACATCCAAAACACGGACTAGTAAAAAAGACGGACCTCGCGCTGTCATACTACAGCGTGAAGCCACCCTTTTGCATGAGTGAGATTTTTCAAGCGCATTTGGAGCACTTATGTCAATGTGTGATGGAAGTTTGTGTCAAGTTGGAACTTCGCTGATGCCTAAAAGTCTAGTTTTACTAGTCCGTGATCCAAAAGTATGTAAGTGGTGGTAAAATGAAGCCAAAATGTTGATGTGGTTCCCAGCTGTTATCACAAGATTACGAGCGATTAAATTAGTCTAAGCTATGTTACATAGTACATTTTTTTTTAAGTTTACGCAGATAAAGTAGCTCTCACAAAAGAAACACATTTTTTTTTTCAAATTTTATACCAAAATAAAGGAATTACATTTCTATAATATTGATTACCGATTTCCAACTAAGTAACGTTGAATCTTTTACTCAGGCTCACAGTTTAACAAGCTTACTCTAACCTTCCCGCTACGCCCACCTTCCACAAAGATTTATTATAAGTAGCAAAGTACAAATCAAAGAGATAGGGAAAAATTAGAAACCCATTTCTACCCTCACCCTCTTTAAGTGTTTCTGTAAGACAACGGTGTACTTAACTTCGCACTTGACTGTGAGGGTTCTTCTCATTCGATACATGTTACATGCGTGATAAAAGTCAAGAAAGTATTAAAATCGAAGTGATTACCTATCTGTTTTTGGAAACAGAAAAGATTCCTGTATTTTTTTCTGGCGGTTACTCAATCAAATCTGAATACGGTAAAGTACCATCGTTATTTGAGGTTTTAATATAGCAGTCATTGATATATATTTTAATGAAGATATTGCTGTTGTTTAACTGAAGATCATGGAGAAAGAGAAATTGAAACTAATATAGCCACTTTAGAGGACAGATTTCTAAATCAGTACAGAAATCCTTGTTCTGTTTTTTTTTTTAACTGCCCGTATAAAAATTATCTCCTAAAATGTCACGTATGGCCGAAAGATTTCAACTGATGCATTTTCATGAATACAACATCATACTTAACTGCATCCCACTTGTAGTTATGAAGAAACTGTCACATTACTGAGCGCACAATGAAATGCCAACATAAATGCTCCATTCAACAAAACTCCAAACCCAGATTCGGAATCACAGAAGTCAAACGAGAAGCGACTAGATTATTTACAAGTTTATTAATACTAAAAAGGTACGTCGCGAGAGCGGGGCAACGAGTCGCGAAAACAGCCTCCTTTGCAATTGACGAAAGCCGCATTACTTTTTAATTTGAAACGTTGCCGCTCCGTTGCAAAGAGAGACTTTATTACACGCGGAGGTATCTGCCTTTTGACCCGTACGCCCTTTGTGGGGCTATTTTTTTATTCATTCCTACGGATTCATGCGGGAGTTAGGTAGGGTCGCCAGATGTTTGGGACTGTGAGGATACGCCGGGATGAAATATGGATGGCGGTGGTGATACCTACTCGATTAAGGGTTTAGAAGTAGTATTATTAGAACAGCAATCAATATACCTATATATTTTGTCATAAGTGTGTACGGGACCATCTAAATGAAAATATCCTAATTGATAAATTATGGTTTATTTTATGATAATACATATTTACTTGTTTCTCTTGCCAGATGTAAGACAATTTAAGATATTACATAATATCTGCTTGAAGACATAGATTTTATCAAAATTACACCTTTACTTGATGACAAGTTTTGTAAGCTTTAACTTTCTGTGTAGCAAAATTTATCGACTAAACTGGCGGTAGCGTATGTCCCCTCCCTCATAAACTCCAAAAATGGCATTGTTTTAACGTTTTCATGTATTTTTTTATGAGTGCTATGTTATTTTTTTTAATTTTTAAAGCGTTTTCTAAACGCGGCGTAACGTTGCTTTCAATTGTCAACCAGTTTAGCTTTATTGCAATTCTTAAAATATATTTTGTCCCAATATTTGCATTACAAATGTGGTTCACCTAGACTTAGAGCTCCCTAGCTAGCTTCCCTTTTTGATGTTTCACGTTTCAACTCACGCTTTCAGTCTAGAAAAATGGTGTTACCCCATTTAAGTTATTTGATTTTGCTTCTGTTTTCTTTTTTGTAATCCGTGGAAGTGTCATTGAGACCGCACTGCTGTCGGGAGTCAGTAGTGTTAGCACTTAATTGTTTGTTTTTACAACTAGGTAGCTTTTAGCTAGGTAGGCTTATAGGACCAGGCTGGTGTAGGACAAACAACATTGATGTATGTAGTGTTGCAATAAATAATGGTTTTGGTGACGGTTTTAGATATCTTTCAAATTTAGACTTATACAAAGAAAAAAGGGAAAAAAAGGTTTCCAATAAAATATTACCCGTACTTCAATTATATTATTTTTTGGTTATCACTTACCTGAATTGGGGATTTTGATTTTTTAATGTTTCTTAAATTAAAATGAACTAAAAACTCATTATTAGGCTCTTTAATATATTATATTGTCGATTGCCTGTCCAAAAATCGTCTAATTACCGGTAGAATTTTAGGAAAATATTCTAATAGTGCTGTACTCAATTTCATGCGCTCATTCTTAAGGTTCTTATATGATGTTTTTACCTTCCAGGTACGTCCATGCGCGGTTTTGCTGACAGAAGCGTCTCTGGCGACAGGAGAGTGTAATTATGGTAATTTCCCGCTGTGAAAGGAAGGGTGGCAAGATAAATATATGGAAACTTAATTTTAAGGCCATTTTATATAAAAAAAGTTAAAAATATATACTTTTTAAACTTATAGCATCTATAAAAATGCAAATTTTCAAAGAACCGAATATGCATTCAATTTCGGATAGATTTATTAATTAAAACTTTTAAATTTCAATTTATATTTTGAATTAAGTATCTACGAATTAACATGTATTGTATTTTTTTACGAGTATATTTTATTTACTTATTAAGTGATAATTTATGATGAAGATTAAATTTTAATAAGAGTTTTTCTCATATTTCAAGATTATTTCATCTAAGTATACTTATAATAAATCTGTAGAGAGGTCAATTCTGTACATGAAATATATTTTCAAAATAACTATCAGGGGGTGATGAGTTATCGATACTGATGCCAAAAATGCAATCAGTAAAATTTATGTCTGTCTGTCTGTCTGTCTATCCATCTGTATGTTCCTTATAGAAACAAAAACTACTTGACGTATTTTAACGAAACTTAGTACAGTTATTCTTCATACTCCTGGGCAGGTAATAGTATACTTTTCATCACACTACAATCAATAGGAGCAGAGTAGTGAAGGGAATTGTTGGGAAAACGGGAGAAGTTACTCCATTTTTTAAGCTTCCGTCGCGTGTGTAGCCTTAATGGTTAAAGTTACATAGAAAACATGTATGACGGAAATAGTCTTTATAATATTAACCATAAACGCGGGTGACACCGCTGGCACAGCTAGTAGTTTATATAATAGTAAAGTAACAGTGCAATTTTGCGTAAACACCCAAATCTGGTCTTTTCTCTTGATTTATATTATAAGGCTGTGTTTAATGGTTATATAAAATGAATTAAACCATTATGTATAAAATCACCAATTTATATGTCTCAATAAACATGAACCGATCGATAAAGTTATAAGTCACTTGCTATTTTATTTATGGAACAGGCGACGGCATTTCATAATCAGCTGTAATATACATCTTTTCATTTGACTGTTGAAAAATCAGCCCTAACTAGACTAAACACAAACAATTCAGCTAGGCCGCCCGGACCATGCAGCGAATATATTAGACATAAACAACAATAGCGGACTACAAGTGAACAATAAACATAAACAGCCAACTATCTGCAGTGCATGCGGGTCAGAGACAGGCGCCTTTAATTTTCCGCGTCGCGGGCGCCGGGCCGGACGAGTCAAGACGTCGCCGCCCTTTGTCTGTCCGGGTATCTAGTGATACGCTGAAATCGCTTTATTTATGCGCAACACCGGATGTGGGCAGGGGCCGAATTTACTGTTGTTATGTTGGATGCATTAACTTTGCTATGTCATTCCGATTTCGAATGTAGAAGTAATTATAGATTGTGTTTTCATCAAAATTACTTAGTAATTTTGATTTCAAATGAATCTTAAGCATAGAGTTCAAGAGATGTTATATATTATGTATTGCATTATGCATCTAATTCTAGATAGCTTAATATCATATTCGACATATTATTAGTGATTAATTATAATTAAGCGCTGATTAAATGGTTTTCCTGTAAATGATATTATTCTATAATGAGGGTAGCTATAATAAAGTTTGGGTAATAAAGAGCTATTGAAATATATTTTAAAATAGTGACAAACTTAACTACATATATAAATATTCTTTGTTTAATGTAAAACCATGATGATTTTACCAGTTACCAGAACAAATAAGTACCTATCCTTTGATAACAAGGGTGGTTTTTCACAACGATATGTGAACATAGATATTAGTAAATACTAGTCGTAGATTCCATTATTATTTTTTTTATAATATAGGCTTGCATTTGGCCACTATTTCCCCTGATGGTAAGTGATGATGCAGCGGACGATGTATCATGCTCCGGAAAAGAAGTAATATTCCACAGACGATAAAACACAAACGTAATTCCATCGTTCAATATGATTATCGTCTAACATCTTTACAGTCTTATTTAATGTCAAACTGACCCTATTGTAACAAACTTCAAATATAAAACAAAACTGCAAATCGCAAGCCGTAAAATGCCATCCGAACTATGTAATAAGGAACATTTTACAGCCATAGTTTTGGCCATTCTATGTTGTTTACGGACCATCTTAATGTGTCCCTATGATATGGTTCTTATGTATCTGGAACCTATATAATATTAACGGCGCGTATGCCAACGCGAAATTAGGTTACGTAAATAAGAGCGAGAGGGGATACTAGAAGGTCAGATTTCTTGTCTGCAATTTTCGATAAATATTCGTCAATATTTAATATGGCAATAATGAAATTGTGTGTTTTGTGCTAATTAACGCGTAACACATACGTGGCAATATTACGTATGTGGCATTAAAATGAATTCCTTGGTTCATTTGTTAGGGCTTTTATGAATCATTTATGATTTTAAAATATTTTTGTGTTTACAATAATTGTAGGTATGATTCGATTAGATGGATCGAAACAAATTGGAATAATTCCAAATGTGCTTTGAGTAATTCCGTAATAGAACCTAAAGCCCCTTGCCCACACGCAAACCCACTGGACCATTCAACCATCTTAATGAGGGTAATATAATACGTATCACGTTGCACTTAGCTGTAAGACGTATGAATTTTCGGCATTATTTATTTAATGGACGACAGAGAAAGACCTTTCGCTAGTGCGAGAGAAAGAGATGGACTGAAGAATTTGTAATGAACGTAACGTGAGTGTGCCGGCGTGGGGTCAATGACCCTTCCTTTAGGGTGGGTCCCCTCGGACGAAAGGTTTCGAACTCGCTGGGCGTTGTGTTTGATGCATTTTGTAATTGAATCGTTCATTTGGATATTTTACTTAGACCATTCCTCATGTTTTTGTAACTTCACCCCGTATTGAAACATCTCAATTAATGGTTATAAACAATTTGCTTTAGAGATGTGTTGACGTCGACTCGTCGATAAAATCGGATAGGTACCCTTAAATTATTACAAATTGTCGGGAAATACTTGTTGCGTGCTATAGAGAACATTATTAAAATCAGTAAGTCAGGTAGATTTTAATAATAGATTGACCCAGTTCGTTGTTTTTTTTTTTCTTTGTATAAAGATAGAATAGCACTGTCTGCAACGTAGGTACCTATTTAGAAACTTTTCATCTAATGGTGGATAAATACGATCTAGTATTATTAAATTTTCTTCAAGAAATATCTGGCTTGCAATAATAATAAATGAGAATTCACGAAATTAGCAAAACGAAATTGCTTTATATGCAAAATTCCTCGTATCATCAAATTTCGCTTTTCATCAATATTCATGCTATTTAAAATATAATTGCTGCTATCCGGTCAATTTGTCGATTTTCCTAGAAATAATTACTCGACTGTTTGAATAATCGATAAAACTCGTCACATCCCTAGTTTTGATGGATTATTCTGTGCGTCTTGAAATTATCGTGTCGTTTCGAACACAAATATTTTATGAGTACCCCCAATTAGTGAAGGGTTGGATCTCCTTTGATGACGACAAATATTTTGATGATTAAAATACGCAATATGAATGGTATGCATTCATCTCCCACAGCGCATAAGTAAAATTGTAGAATGCAGATGTTATCAAAATAATACGGACCAAGGAAGCTACACATCTCAGCGTATAGGGGTTCCAAGATTTAAATTTTTTGAGGAATTATGTTAAATTATAGCACGTTGTTGTTTGGAAAAAAAGAAGTCTGAGCACTTTTGAGATATACAATAGCTGGCTGATGATGTTGAAGTTATTATGGATGTTATAAAAATACAACAACTGTTTATAATGAATCTAATCACCACAATTTTTCCAAAAAAAAGAAACTAAAATATAATGAATTTGACTCTTGAAACTTTGAAAAAGCACCCAATTACTGAATTGTGGAGTTATGAACATATTTCTTTTAGCTCAGTTTTGAATTTCCTTTGCAGTTCCGGCTGTGCTTTAGATGGGCGGTTGTGTTTTGAAGCGACAAACTGCTTGTTTATTCAATTGGTTCGGATGCAGGCCCTTTCTGTGACAGGTGCTAGTATTGCCAGTATCGGGTACATTACCCTATGTTCAGGGTGAAATAATCGTACGGATGTGTCAATGGGGTAAAATTTATTACGTTAAAATGTAAAAAAGGAATTGAAATGAAATTTTATTAATAGCAATAAAATACAAATACCTTATCTCCGAGGCCATAGCACATAATTATTTATTTAGGCGAATCAGTTTGAAGCTGTTGCGTCTAAGAAATTTTTATTAAACTACACACTAAACGACTTATGAATTTATGGTTTTTTTCTTTAACTAAACTACAATGACCCTAAAAATAATGGTTTAAAAATACAATTTGTCAACATCTCTATCTCTGGTAACACGGCATCCTGTTGGAATTGCTTCTAAAACTGCACCCAACTGGAGCATGCAAACGCATTGAGATTAATTTTCTAAAATGATAAAACGAGGTTTCCTTATAATTTTTTCTCGAAAACTATTTATGTAGGGTATCAATGTGCTTACTGCTGACAACACAGCACCCTGTTGGAATTGGTTCGAAAACTGCGCCCTATTGGAGCGTGCAAACGCACTGAGGGCGGCCGCATGCGGGCGGGCGGTCAGCGGAAAGTTTTTGAACCCTTTAAACCGGCTCAACCTGCCGTTTTGTTTAAACTTTTTATGCCGGTACAAATAAATGCGGTTTTTTCGGGTATGTTTTATTTGGCCCCGTTTAGAAGGCGCTATCGTAAAACCCCGGTTGATGAAACACCCGGGTAATGATTGCTCATGTAAGTCATGAAGTAATCTAGATATATACATACATATCACCACTTCCGAAATCCCCGTAACGGTTGGCAGAGTCCAAAAGCAATAATCTCTTCAAACCACTTTTAGTTAAAAATTAAATTAAGTGTTTGAGACGAAAAATTGTAAAAAAGTATTGATATGTGTAGACGAGCTACTACATAATCATAAACCCAATATCCAATTTTACGATACGATATGCAAGGATCGCATATGGCACTCATAGAGAATTCTACGAGTTCCAGACCAACATGAGACATAGTATAGTTTAAGTTTAACATTAAATATACTCGTATAAGTTTGACAAGCTCGATGGCTCATTCGGTAGTGAGCCTGCCCCATGCGCTAAGAGTTGTGGGTTCGATCCCCACCCAGGACAAACATTCGTATGATGAATACTTGTGGCTGTTCTGGGTGTTAATATCTAATAATTAATTATATATTTGTAATAATACCAGTGTTGTTTCTGATATCCCTAACACAAGTGCTTAAGCTACTACCACGGAGTCAGATCAATGTAAGTATGTGATGTAGTCGAATATTTTTTAATTTAATTATTTATAATTCAAGACGAAGACAACTCTCCACTCTTTTTTCCAAGCACAAAACTAGTCAAGTCAACTCGAATCACGAGTCAAGTGCGGCCTGCAGTCCGAAGTAATTTTGTTAGATCAATTGCAAAACTTTGCGGTCGTTTGCGCAACATGACGAGTCTCATAGTTCGCCCATAGTTCGGGCTCCACTCTTACGAAACAACAAACAAACAGGGATTAACTTTGGCACACGTAATTTGGGTAAAGTTTATTACGGTCGTAAGTTGCGGAATATTATTATCTCCTGTTAGGTGTCATTATGTCACCTGAGAGGGATTTGTTTATTAATGGCTGTCGGATGTACTGGCTTTGAGTTCTGCCAACGAGATTACATTAATTTATTTATGGTGCAAAATTAGTAATGTGGTAATTAGCAGTGTTTATAATCAATGTGTGTATGTATTGCAATATTGCATTTGATTTCTATATGTATATTATGATCAATTTAGATTGGCGAAGATGCTCAACTAACCTTACTCAACTATAATAGTATACTTGATTTACAATATGTTTGCGATATTAATGCAGTTGATATAATATTATTATGTGGAATATAAAGTCCTTTATTTCTGAATGAAAACAATAAGTTACAAGTTAACAATGCGGTACAATATTAAATATATTGTTATGGTGTAATGTCTCGATCCATGTTCATAATATGGAATTTTTTGACGTAAAAACATATATATGCCGTCAAATATATTTTCCAACATTCTCACATCATTCGTAAAGCGTGCGCATCGTAAACGATACCGACAGCGACCGCGGAAGCGATTTGTAACACATTGGGATGCAAGTCTGAGCAAATGTAACATTTATGAGATAATAGCCGGTCAATAGAATCGTCAATTGCCGTTGCGTCACCCGATAGTTTATGCGGCGCGCGACCGCATTGTTCGGGACGAGAATAACACTACTTTATCGTAGAGATGGTTCTATATTTGTTTATGTACTTTTTTCACTTTCTAAGACTCAAGGTCCGTTATTTAAACTTAACTCCTTACAATGCTACTTAATAGTTAAGTAACTGGCCGAAGGAGTGATGGCAGTTCAATGGTAAATGACACACGCTTCATGCGAGACATGTGCCTCTGGGTTTTTTAAATCTTTGTGTGTACTTATAGCATTCGTCCGGCGGTGAAGGAAAACATCGTTTTAGTACCTGCTCATTCAAATAACTAATAATATGCAGCTATGACTTGCTAAATATAGGGTCATAGTCTAAGCGGACACATTTTTGGGTGCTAGTTCGAATCCTAAAGTCTTCCTAAATATGTGTTATATTGCTAAAATTAGACATTGAAATCATCGTGATATTTTAAACTGTAATAAAATTTTGAAAGAAAAACTACGGGCACAATTTAACAATTTCTTGCCGTATTTTAGCCCAAAAATCCCTTTACATCGGCAACTAATCCTATCTAGCAAAGTTGCATAGACGCTACAATAATAGGGGTGGAATACTGCCAAAACTGCTCAGCCGAATAAAGCCTATTTCTTAGCAGATTAAACTTGGACTCGAGACAAAAATGTTTCCAATTACCAACGGGCTGAAGTCAATCAGGACTATTTTATGTTTTCCTTTGCTTGTCAACTTTTATTCTTAAAAAAAAATACTTTGAGATTAAGTAAAGATCTCTCTTTAATTAAACTACAACATTTCACTTCTATACAAGACTAGTTTGATAGTTTCTCTGATTTAAAATTACCATCCCATTTTCTTTATTTTCAACAATTTGTTAAAACGCGATTCGAAGTTATTATTCATTTTTGTTCTTGTAAAATATAAATAAAAAAAAAAACCGCTTTTATTTGCCCCACGTATTTACCTATTTCTAATCCTTTATTATATCTTACATTCTACCTTAAAAGCGAAGTGTTTTGTACAGCCAAAAACAATCAATTTACGTCACCAGCAATAAATCGTATACAAATAAAAAAATCTCCAGACTGATACACAAATTCCCTAGTCCAAACTAAGCTATAAGCTTGTCCTATGGATACGAGGTGAACGGATAGATAATACTTAAATACGTTTATAAACATCCAAGACTGACAATGTCCATGTTCATCACGCGAAACATTTGTTTCTAGCGTGCTTCGAACCCGCGACCGTTGGTTCCGTGGCCAGTGTGGCTCTGATCGCTCGACCAACGGGCCTGTCAAAATCAATCATAAAACGGCAGCCAATAAATTGTTCGCTCACAAACCGTCGCAACCGTGTGTACAAAACATGATACCTTTGCATTTATTAAACAAAGTTGAAAGAGCTACACATTAACCGTCGCACACTAAAAGCGTAGCCGTGTTCGGCAAATTGGATCAATTTGCAAATAATCCGGCGATATTGTACGTCGTACGCCGCGGCCGCAGTAATTGATCCAGGGAATGCGTTTGCGCCTTTGTTGTTACTTACATAATTAATAAGACCTAACATGAGGTACGGTATCGATGGAATATAATGTGAGGGAAGATCGAAACGATTGTCTTTTGAACTGGATAATTTGGGTATCTTAGCGCTGTTTGTTGAAGACGCAGATTTGAATGCAATAAATTATATTAGGAATGAATCTTAGATAAAATAATCAAAAATAGTGTAAGGAGGTTCTGGAACGAATAATTAGGATTAAAAGAAATAATTTTCACTTTACCGTTTAATAAAGGTGAGAAATACGTTCGAACTGAATAACCATCAGAGACAGGAAAATTTGATTTATTTCAAAAGCTAACTTTGCCCGCCGTTTTTTCCGCATTTATTAACCATAAATGCGGAGAAAACCGCCTATTGTATAGCCTATAGCCTTTCTCGATAAATGGGCTATCTAACACTAAAACGAGTTTTTCAAATCGGAGCAGTAGTTCCTGAGATTAGCGCGTTCAAGTAAACAAACTCTTCAGCTTTATAATATTAGTATAGTTGAAACTTTGAATTTATACGCCTGTCGATTGTTTACAATTAAGCATTGTTTGTATATTTTCGTCCATGAAAATGTATAGATACTCTGAACAAAACTAAACACAAACAATGTAGTGTAGCGTATACACAAAGGTATTAAGGCAGCAACTTTAGCGTAGAACGTATGTCTTTTACCTTCACTTACATTTTTTAGCTCGCAACCCCTTTGTTTTATTATTCATAAAGTTCTCGGAACTTATTTGCTTACAAGGTTGATACTGTTTCTTTACGTTCACTAAAATTAGGCGACTGGTCTTTAGGGATTGCTGTATGAGAGAGATTCTACTAAAAATATGAATATTATTTTATCTTGTTGATCAAGGCTTTTACGTTTTGCTTTAAGATTTGAGAATCTGTAAAAGATTTTGATGTTTGATAATCGTGTTGTATTAACTAGTATTAACAGAAGATACTTATACCGTACTATATGATTGTCATTTGAGGAAGATAATTTACAAAGGCACAAAAATATTTCTCGGATTCAAGCCCTATCCTCTCTTTTTAACATTAAAATAGGGTTCTAATTATACTAATTAAAATACCAAAAAAAAACTTAAGTATGGGGTAGGTATATAAAAATATTTTTTCTAATTCATAATTTAAATATTTGCATAAACTCGCATAATAAAATAAAAATAAAAGACGAAAAATTTTAAATCCAAGCGTTTACATTTTAGATGTAAATTAAATTTACAAAACTAAACAAAGTTGTTAATTCACAAAGGATTTTAATTTCACCGTTATCTGAGTATGCTACACAAAGAGCTATTAAATTAAGGGATGAGCCTTTGGGAGATCGTTAATGTATACGAACGTATGAGTGACAGGTCCATGGTAAGACGATGCTGAAGCCCGCTAGTCGATTATTCGAATACATACTTCCTTAACATCACATTTAAAATTCTCGAAAGCGTATGCAGAATTCAAGGAACGATAAACTCCTTAAACCACATTCAGCCAAAAATAAAAATTAATAAAAAGTGCTGAATCTCGCCGGTCGATTATTCTAATACATACAAACCATCACCACATATTATTGAATAGTTACTACGTAACCATCACGTCTGAAATCCTCTTAAAGGTAGCCAGAGTTCAACGAGTTGTATAGATTTTCCTTATTCCCTAAACCATCTTAAGCAAAGAATAAAATGAGGTTGGGCTGGATGGTAAATTGTGAAAAAAAATAGTAACAAGCGGCTAGCTCGTCGCCTACATAATCACAAGCCCAACCCCCCCAATACACTATTAGTCACCTTTTACGACATACTAAGAACACAGTTGGTATATTATTTTCGAGTCCCAGACCAACATGGGATAATTATTTAATAATGGAATTTTAATTTCACACGTTCACCGTTATCTGAGTACGCTACACAAAGAGATATTAAATGAAGGGATGAGCCTTCGGGAAGATCGTAAATGTATACGAACGTATGAGTGACAGGTCCATTGTTAGACGAGCCGACGAACGCCAGTCGATTTATTCTAATACGAAGCAGAGGAAGCGTTCGGTTCAATGCTTTTTTAATAAACAAATGTTAAAAGGTTACGTAAGCGATTTACCGTGCGATGTTCAATCGGGCGGAACCGTTTTGGTGTTGCTGATCCGGAGGAGGCCAAATTTACATTTTAGGCTGAAGTTTTTTAATAGCCTCCGATGTTATGTTATGTTATGTAAACGGCAACTATTGAGTGACGAGCTGGTGTCGAACACAACTATGTAATTGTTTTTACAAAACAATGTTACCGAAAATATTTAAAGCGACACGAATTTTACATTAAATGGTGAATGTTACTGAGCCTTAAGTATAACGTATGTGTAACGTACGTATACGGATATGAAAATCTAGTGTGTATTTTAGGAATGGTCTGAAGTAAATAAGGTTTTTGATATAAAATGTCTTTGAATTATGGGGATTCACCATTCACATTTTATATCAAAACTATTGGTGACGGTCAACATTCCTATTATAATTTGGCGATGGTATCCTATGAATAGCAGCTAACGATAATCCCTTAATCAATGAAAACGTCACGGAAGAAATCTATAAACCATGGCCGTAGCGGCATTAGTGTCAAATGTCAATACTGTCAAAACACTCCCCAAACAGCACTGCAATCAAATTACCGTGTCCAGGGAGAATTGGAGGGAACCGCATCACTGCAAGCTTGTCACTGCACTCCCTTGCCCGGGGAAAGCCGATTATAATCATGATAAAAACAACGAGACAGATAAAAACACAGAGGGGTCAATATCTAAACATGAACTGCCTACATTCCGCCTTCCTCGCAGAGCGATTCTCTTACCGCTCTAACGAAACACTGCTGTGTGTTGTCTGATATGACGCTTAGCTAAAGTAACTTCGCGTATTACAATAACTGAAGGGTTCCAATCACAGTAACGATGACAAGGTACGAGTTTGTAACTGAATTCATCGATAACTATTTCAATTCTAATTCAAACAGCTAACGTGCTTGTAACCTAATACAAAGAGGTACTTATTAAGAGTTGAGCTTAGATGTTTGCAGGTTATTCGTACCGTTACAAATATTACTTATGCGTACAGTGATAACATTATTGGTGTTCATTCATAAAATATTAAATATGGAATCCTTGAAATATGTATTTTCTTTAACGAAATAAAATATTGTATGATACTTTCTGTTTCAAAAGGCGCAGACATCTCTTACCGAAAATATCCATAGTCATCGCCTCAGCCGTGTACCATATTACAGTATACCTTTTACCTTTCATACACCAATTTATATTTATTTAGCACTGTACGGTCCTTCTGTATAATCTTTTCTTTATGACCGGCGTCCCTCGGCCCTTATCCGATCTCCTGTCAAAAGTCCAACCAATTTATGTATTGCAGCCGACACCCCGCGTATTATTTATAGTGGATCTTCCTGAAACTTTTGCGACCAACGAACGATGGCTTTGGTGGAATCAAGACGTATAGCCTCCGATTTCGGAGGTCATACCTCGCAACCCCGGATGCGTGAAGGCACGCATGTTTTTCTATTTTAAATTCTATGAATTCAATATCGGCCTCCGTATATTTGATTAGGGAAAACTTCGGGAAAGGGTCTTCTTTGAATTGTTAATGTTGAAATGGATAAAAACGTAACAATACATAGAGATGATGAAAAAGTATATTGAAACGGAGTTTATTTTTTAGCATATGAAATGTTATTTTTGACATTGCTTGTTTTGATTTGGTTGTAATTGTTATCCATAATGAACACCGAAAAAATATCGGTTGTATAACTAAGGACTGCGTGAACCTAATACTGTATATAGGTCAGTGCCTAGTACACTAGTACTGTTGTATATAGTGTATTTGTTTGTTTACTAAATCTCTGAACAATATTGGACTTACCTTTGTCCATAAGGGAAATCCGAATTCATATAATATATTGCAACAGAGCATTTGTTTACTTCGACAAACAGATGCTACCGGGACTCGAACCTAACTCCAAATATGAGGAATAAACCGCAAACGGGGTGCATGTAACAGTGACAATTTAACAGCCCGGAGACCTAGAGAACAATTGCAAGGAACTCGTAAATCTCGCCGATATCCTCGGGGATATGAGCGGTGGAGCGGTGGAACGGTTTGCAGCTGTCCACTGTGTTGCGTGCAAGCTGATATATGTACAGTTGTAGAGGTGATGGGATGTTTCGGTGCTCAAGCGATTTATTTAGAATATTCTGAATTTAAGCTAATGTTTGTGGTTAATATATTTGATGCCGGTTCAGTAGCTAAAACAGTATTTTTTCGAAAGTTTCTTAGGGTAGGCAAAATTTGTTTAAAAAAATTTAGTGTTTGGAAATTCACCAGAATAGTTGAATATTAATAAACCGTCCAAAATGTTTGAAAATGTTTATTTATTTATTTATATTTCATATTATTATTAATATACATAACATAACAATATTTTTTTTTTACTACGAGAATACTATACTATGCCTGGTGCATTCTTTGCATATCTTCATAGCTGGTAAATTGTTACATAACTTCTAACTAAACGTCAATTCTTTTTTAAAAAAAAACAGTGTTTAAATACTACGCCAGAAACTGTACATTTGTTTCTGGCATAGTAATAATTTTAAACTAGTACCTATGTCAAACTGAAGTGTTCATATGTAATCGGCCTTACATTTCTGTGTCGGCCTCAAACACGCCGCCGGCGCATGCAAATATTTGCGCCGGCTGCCTCAGCCGAGCCACAATGCACTCTTACATTCGGACATCGGAGCAGACAACTACAACCCGGAAATTGATTTTCTTGCTGATATGAAATACAAGCTTTATCGACAATCGTATATTTCTCACTCGGGTAGAAGTATTTTGAGCGTTTAAAGGTGCTTGAAGAGAAATTGTTAATGTTAACACCACTTATCAAGAGTAGTGTTGCCGACGCTGGCCTCATTACTTTTATATTAATACTTTTTACACCTTTTATTATTTTTGTATTCAAGTTTAGAATTCTAATTTTATTTTGATATAAAGTACCTATTGTTTTTCTATTAGTCTCTTTGTAAATATACGTCTGTTCACACCTTGGTACCCATGTAAAATATTACGTGCGTATAAATTTTTTTATGTATTTGTTGAAATATATTAAGAATTAAATATTAATAATGGGCTTTTTACGTCCATTTAGATTAGCTAAATACAAAATACAAAGGTTTTTATCAACCTTATTATAAGTCTTAGAAGTTCCAAACGCCTCTGAGAACACAAGCATTCGGACCTTTGAACTGAAACCACAATACAGTCTAAAATTTGGAATGACAAAGTTTTCCATACACAAAGAGCACTCAGAAATTGTGTTCCTGGTCGAAATGAAACTCGTTGGAAACCGCTAAGCTTTTAACGCTAACTAGAAAACAACGAAAAAGCCCTAGGCTGTCATTTAGGGCAGACATGTTGCAATCAAATAACGATTCGTGCAGATTTTAAAAGTTGAAACTAAAACCGCGGGTATGACAATGGATGGGGGACGTACCGGTCCCATTGGCGACGAGTGCGTGTGATGCAATTGTGCATTCGTTTTTCTCTGTTGCTTTACAAACATTGTTAACTTTGCAGCTATCCATTGCCGCGCGTTGCAGGCTTCAAGGGCTATTTAACGGACAAGCCATATTGTGTTCAGCATAACGTTTATCCTGCAACATTTTCCAGTTGTTGCGTAACGCGAAACATACTGGTTTAATATTTCGGCTGTTAAAATTCCAGCCGTGTTTCGTACATTTTTGGGCGCCATTTTCCTGCGAAAACGGCCGGTGCACAAAATTGTCAACTCATTTACAAAATTAAAGAAAAACATAAAATGAATATAAAAGTTTATTTTCTCTTCACAAAGACAGCAGGTACAAATCTCATTTCACTTAACACTTAGGTATATTTACATTTCGAGGTTAATAATTAAAGAACAGAGACACACTTTTTGAGAACTATGTCTCTGTAAACGCCCATAAATATCTTCTTGCAGTACCCAATAGTCAATATGAAACAGAAACTTCCATTAATAAGCTTTTCAATTAAACACATACTAACCATACTCAGGAAGACGACTTTGAACCGAATCTTTTAATTAAAGCGACTGTATACATACCAATACTACATAAAATTTCCTTTCAACTTTCATTAAAACGTTTCCTCCAGACGGGGAAATAGTCTATTCCCCTTAAAACAAAATGGAAGATAATAAAGGATCTTAATTATGTTAAAACAGGTAATTTCAGTTAAAACAGGTCAGGGAAGTTTCTCGGATGAACTTAATACCCTGGGGCCCGCTGTTGACATCCCGCCGCTGTCTCCGGCAATCCTAGTGTAAAATACTATCAAGCAGACTGTACCTAGTTAAATGTGATAAAGACTTCGGGTCTCGTGTGACACTGGCCCAAGTTTAGGAGTATCGTTTAGGTTCATTACTTCCTGTCTACTTTGAGGTTGTGCTAATGCTTGTATGTAGTTTGAGATAATGATGTTGGTGAAATCATTTTATCATACTAAATAGTTTAATTTGTTAGGTTTTGGTGTTGCTACAGGCTATCGATATCATCATCTTCCTAGCGTTATGTCCCGTGTTTAGACGGGGTCCGCTTAGACCATGATCCAGGATTTAGCGAGTCTGGTAATTACATTGAAGCGACTGCCTATCTGACCTTCGTAACCCTAAGATAGGGAAACCAGACAATTTTTGGATCATGGTTACAAATCCAAAGTTATTTGAGTTTGCAGGTTTCATCACGATGTTTTCCCTCACCGTCGAGCTAGTGGTAAAAATACGTACATAGATTTGAAAAATCCAGAGGTACATGCCCGGGATTGAACCTGCACTCCTTGGTTAAGAGGCGCGTGTCCTTACCATTGAGCTACCACCGCTAGAGGCTATCGATATGTTTGAATAAAATGATGTAGTGTTTAAGAAGCGAGTGAGGTGTATAAGGACCGTGTCGAATTGCGTTTGGTTTTATATGCCTACCCTGCTAGTGTCGCGAAGCTAATTAGTAAATGTAGTCGTTAAAATACGATGGCTTACAATGTGAGCACTAGAATGTTGTTGTACTAGAGACACACCACGTTCGCAATTATCTAGACCAAAAATGTTAAGTTTCAAAATGTCTAATTAAAATAATGGTTAATAGGCCAGTTTAAAAGAATAATATATATTTAGTACAAAGAAGACTCTGTCAATATTTCTCTGCTGGTGTCTATGTAATGCCAAATTATTATACATTTTCCTTATCCCCATCGCTGAATTTGTCACAGCATTTCTTTGGCCTCTATGATGTCATGTCTTCACAAATCCCTCGAGAATTATTGGGCTACTTTGTACATTTCCTTATGTCACTAGAGTTCAATATTTTCGCATACTTCTGCAATTCATTCGAACGGGCATATAGTATAGCTTTAGTCTTAAAAGATTCAGGTAATAAATGCCAATTCTCGAATCAGCTTTGTCAAAAAAAGAAATGTAATGTTCCCGATAATATGTGTTCCATTCTCACTTAGTGCTCCTGCAGGCTACAAACCAACGCACATCCATCATCTCTTAAGTGCTATAATTTTACGAGACCATTGTAGGGCAAGATACTCGCAAGCGAAAGAAATATAAATTGGAAAAACGCATTTTATTAAGTGCTCCCCGCGTCGCCATCAAAGCGTCATAACACCCAGCCGCCTGCCGGGACAGCCGTCCTGACTGGAGGGGAAAGACTCAGATATTTATTACGAAGATTAATGATATAGGCTGCGAGCATCCATGGTCTCGGAGAAGCATAAACGTAATACATAAACATTGGATGGCGGCTATGCGGCGCGGAATCGATATTTGTCGGATTTATTGACGGCTTATTTCAAGTATTAAACGTTTCATATTCGATGTAGCGGGGTGCCTTCTTCGAGTGTAAACTCTTAGTTTACCTACTCTGGACAAACGATTTTTGTCTGTTCTTTTTAGGTTTATATCCATTGAATAATGTTAATAATTTCAAGGAAATCCTCTTTCTAGAGCTCCTAGTCTTGATACGTTGGATAATGAGTGTACATTTTATGAGTTTAATTGTTATATTGAAACGACTGGTACCTAATAGCACTTAGCTAGAATTACGCATTGATAGTTATACAAATGAGTATGTTTTACCAACCAAGCTCGAGACAAAAATCCATAAATAAAAAAACCAAGTTAATTTACAAACCAACAGTGAGTCTAACTGTTTCTGTCGTTTAGGTTTAATTCTCGATTTAGAATGTGCACTCACTGGGTTTTATGTTTGGACTTGAATTTAATCTATCAAAAGTTATATTTTATACGTATCTACGGTCTGCGAAAAATGCACCTAAAATCTTCGAACATCCATTCATCACTAGAAGCGAACATAAATGTGATGCATAAACATTGCAGTTCGGTGCTGCAAGCGATTGGTGCACAATTTATCGGCGGCTTGTTACGTGTAAAAAGTAAAAAATGGCCGCATCTACCAACACGGTCGAAAAATGTGTTGCTCCAATAGATACCTCATGTCGGGGTACGTGTTTCCAATATTTATTTACAGCGAAAAAAATATTGTATCTGAGAAAGGTGTTCACTAGTTTTCAGAGCGGTTATTTGCATAAATCCTCCTCTTTCACGTGAAAACTACTGAATGGATTTTGATGAAACTTTACAGTAATAAAGCTTATACACCCGAATAGCATATAGGCTATGTTTTATCGACGTACCACGCGAGCAAAGCCGCTGGCAAAAGCTAGTAGAGGAATAATTTTGCCAGTCGTGACATTTCACAATCAAATTCTTTTTAATCAAGTTTTGTTATTTAAATGAAACTACTATGTATTGTACACGGAAAATGATTTTGCCATAATTCTATATTAATTTTAAAAAGTCTCGAATCCACACTCTTCTTATGTGCAGTGTGTGTCATTATCACATATGATATAAAAACAAATCACAAAACATTCGCGCTGTGCACCTATTCGCTAACTTAGCGACCACACGCTCTCGAGACGAAGAAATCGCAGCTCGCTCGTAAAATGCGCGAATCAAAACGCGCCGTAAACGCGGCTAGGAAAGCAAATAAGTCGGTGTTTCACTCGATTTGCTGTTTACGTGTGTTTGAACGGATAATATTGCGTTTGTAATAACCTTGCAAGGACGGCGTCTCATTTTAATCTTTACTGGGAACACTTGAAAGACGCATTCTAGGAATATTCGTTGGGGTTAAATTGGTGGTACATTACGCATAAGTCGTAGTTATGAGAACAGTTTGGATGCTATTAGATCTTCACTGAATCATTGGTTTGCGGATTAAAAACAAGTGTTATCGAAGTTGAGTTCTATTAAGTTTGCGATTTAGTACTATACAGAACACTAAATGCCTATAGGCAGTAACCAATTAGTCGCTTTTTTCGACATGCTAAACAAAAGACAGCTGGTACATTCTATATCAGTTTTAAACTAATATGGAGCTGTAGACATACATACTTACCACCACCCTTGCAATCCCCAAAGTGGTGTGGAAAAGGCTTCTTGAATCACATATAACCAGAAAAGAGTTGTGTTAAGGATTGCAATGCTAGATAATAATAATAATAAATTCTCTAGACTAACACACCAATTCCCTAGTCCCAAACTAAGCTTATGCTTGTGTTATGGATACTAGGTGAACGGAAAGACATACTTAAATACGTTTATAAACATGACTCGAATACAAATGCCCATGTTCATCACACGAAACAATTGCCCCTAGCGGGATTCGAATCCGCGACCCTCGGTTTCGTGGCCAGGGTCTCTGACCAATCGACCAACAGGCCAGATAATCAAGCAATCCAGTTGAGTCCAGCACAATATTAGCAATGCTGGATCTTACGCTATGTGCTGGATGCAGAAAAAAATGCCGCTGGATTGCAATCCCTAGTTTGTTTAGATGGAAGCTGTATAAATAACGTGAATTTACGAATTATCATCAGCCAATGTCGAATCTGTAACAGGAGGTTGCTGTCGCGGTGTCCCTTTGATTTTCCGGCGCTTTGACCACGACTATTGATTCCGCTGATTCGAGTACGCTCTTTCCCGTTTTAATCGCGAGGGTTATGACTGCGGTTTGGGGCGAGGGCGTCTAACTAGTTTAGGATATTAAGTCGCTTTTCAATTTGCTGTCGCGATTCGTCTGTGCGGAATAACCGGAGCTTTCGGTTTGAAGATACAGCGGGATGCTTATCTTGTTGATTTATTGTATGGTGAAATTGTTGCGACTTTTTATTTAACATGTTTTGGTATCTCCCTGAGGCATGACTCGGGCACTTTGGTGGTTTTTAAACTTTTAAATTATTGATTATTAGTTGGAGCAAATAAGAATTATTTAAGTAGTATTTAGGTTTATTGAACAAATATCAGATAGAAATTATGTTATAGTTTTAGATTTAGTTGGTTGTAGAAACACGATAATAATGCTGTAATCGAATAATAATAAGAAGAAGAATGAGATACATAAACAATGTTGAAGTTCATAGTCTACCACTAACATAACAACAAAAAGGGCAAAAGGTTTCCAGAATCTATTTTAAAAGAACAAAAAACAAAATTATAATTATCTAATAGTATACCTATACCATTGGTATACCATTGTTGAAAAATGGTAAGCATACAGAAAAGTATGTGTATATTAAAACAGCTGACGCTTGGTGTTAAATGAGCTACTAGAGATATGAATGCTGCAAAATCGACTACTAACATAATGCCTCGACAGCGCATCGTCGCCGATCTATAGCGTAGTCACAATAGCCAGTTGAAGCCTTAATGCTGGTGAGTCCGACTGGCTAACGATATCCGATATGAGCGCTTCCCGCTTAATGGCAGTTACCATGCGATACATGCGGCCTGATACCATGATATCAATAAGACATTGAAACCAGCTTTGACTAAGAATTTTAGTTTACATCAAATATTTTTTTTTTACTTTAAAGAAAAGCTGACAATTTGAAAAGTTCAAGAAATGTATTTTCAGACAAAAATATTTACGAAAAGCACTAAAAACTGATTCATTATTAGATATTGGTAAGTAAATATAGTGTATTTAAGGTAGACCAAAGAAAATTGTATCAGATCCATGTATAAATGTCGAGAAATAATTTTGAACAGATGTATAACATTTGCTATCCAAGCTGCAAAATACAAAATCTAACATTCTATACTGTCACTATAAAAACATGTTAACATCGCATTCACACCAATCTATAGAGTAGTCACAATAGCCATGATGCCTTAATGCTGGTAAGCCACTGACAGCGAGCGGCTAACGATATCCGATATGAGCGCTCCCCGGCTAAGTGGCATTTACCGTTCGATACACGCGGTACCGACAGTAATGAGTTTGCCTTTTTCCCCAAAACAGGGTTAAATGGTTTCCGTTGATAGATAACTTCTAGCTCAACATTTTTCAGTATTATACGAACGTTTGATATTTCTAAATTGTGATCGAATGACAGAATATAATGCGAATAAAATGAACAATATTCGAAACATTAAGTTAATCGTTAAAAACGTTAATCTTAGTAAAAATAAAACTCATGCAAAGTGATGAAATACTTTGCAGTTCAACCAAAATGAGGATCCTTAATCATCATTTTCATTATTGGACGGTAAAGAGCGCATGGGAAAAGTTTAAAAACACCTGATTAGCTCACACTATCCATCCAAGTGTGGTCCAGCTTTGTAGATAGAGACTTATCAAAGTCTTAAAATATAAATATAACCATCTACATTGTTACTAACAAAACACTTTAATGGCGCATCAAAGAGCATCAGCGCGCGGCCACAATAGCCAGTTTTATCTGCGCCTTAATGCCTGTGATACATCAACCATGCGAGGCGAGGCTAACGATTACCGATAAGAACGTCTTTCATATTCAACATAAGTAACAAGTACCGTATTATACACATAGCCAAGATTGTAATAACTTTGCTCTTTGATTCAACGCGGAGCCTAAAATAGGATTCAATGATCTCTGTAGACATATAGCACACACACCAAGAGACGGATTCTATGATACAGATAAAAAGTTAGTTATGACAAAGTTTAAAATAATTACTTACAAAATTACGTCATTAGCTCACATTATGGCCGTTAAGCTTTCGCCTCTAAGCAACGTCTTCTCAAAGTCCTAAAATATAAATGCGGGTGAATACTATTATTTAGAAAACACTTTAATAGCGCATCAATACCGAGCATCACAGCACAATAGCCAGTTTTATTTGCGCCTTAACGCCTGCGAGCCACAAATCACACGAGGCGAGGCTAACGATTTCCGATATAAGTATTCGGCACCAGAGTTCCCTGCGATACACATGGCACACACGTGGAGCTACAATATAATAGTTAAATAATTTCTGTCGATAGATGGCAGATCACATAATGTAGAAACATCTAAGTTATTATTTTATGGTATTACTAAAATGAGAAAAAGGTGACATAATTTAAAAATGATTATGAAAGGTAATAGATACTAAACAATGTAGACTCAAAGCTCCTAAAACTGTTATAAAATATAACAGTTTAGTTTATACTGTTATAAAATATAACAGTTTAGTTTATACTGTTATAAAATATAACAGTTTTAGGAGCTTTGAGTCTAATGATGACTAAAAACACTTTTATATCGCATCAATAGGTACTGAGCATGAGCGCGCGGTCACAATAGCCAGTTTTATCAGCGCCTTAACCCTGGTGCGCCACCAATCACGCGAGGCGAGGCTAACGATTTCCGATATGAGCGCCCGATCCAGCTTAAGCGGCGGTTACGTCACTAACGGCTCGCGATACACCTTGTATCTGGAATGTAATGAATTTCCTTTTTGGGTTTGGGTAAAGGAGGGCGGATGTGGCCAGATTTGGTACAGCTGTTAGGTAGGTATTTGCGAAGAGTACTTATGAGCTTCGTTACTTGTTTAAATCTATTAGTTATTTTAGAATGTGCAGGCTTGGAGTAGTATTGATCACAAATATGATGATCCCAAGTTAGCATTGAGAATGAATTATTAAGCTATTTTACATTACCTTTGCTATGCATATAATCATCACGATTGAACGAGAGGAGATTGACTAGATATGATAAGATTCTGCCAAATTTTGTATTATATCTACTTATTTTATTTACCTAATGACTGAGTTTACAACCTTAAATATGCTTTCTTCACCGTTGCAATTATACTAAAAATCCCTTAACTCTCACTTTTTTATGCCTAAAAATTCACCCGCCTACATTAAGCATAATTTAAATAAATTCCAGCATTAACCCAGAAACTCAAAGGCGCACAAATCTCCAGATTCGAGCAACTGTTGATTGCAAACAAGGAACTTAACGCAATCGGGCTGGGCAAACAGCCGGCTTTTTTCTCCTACAAACAAACAGACAGTTATAGGGGCAACCATTATTTGCGGACGCGTCACCCGTACACGGGAGGATGTTGTTAATGGCCGAAAATGCGGAAAATTGGGCTATTCATTTCCCGACGTCGACCGCAGCGGAATCGCAAACGCATAGCCAGGTACGGGCGAACAGGGCTGGCGCTGGGTTTATTAATTATTTCGAGGTATTCCGAATTCAGGATGTGTTTGGTTTGACTAATATGGGTATTGATGTAATGTGTCCAAAGAATGTGCCAACTGTGTTCCTTGCCTAGCATGTCGTAAAAGACGACTAAAGGTATATCGGATTTTGGGTATATGATTGTTTAGGCGCTGAGCTAGCCACTTGTCACTACTTTTCACAATGTTCCATCTAACCCATTCCACTTTTAAATAACAAGCAAATAGTTATAAAAAGTTACAATATGCTATATAACAGTTATAATAAGTAATTTTAAAATGTTTATCGGTTTTTATGCGACTTTAGTATTCGGGATGTGTTTGTGTTGGCTAAAATGGGTATTGATCGGCATCAATGTAATAGATTCTGGTGATCGCGGTTGCAATATTTCAAATTATGAAACAGAGAGTAACAAAGAAACAGTTATAAAAAAAATAATAGTCATAAAATAATTTTAAGTCTCTCGGCTAGTAGAGTGCAGGAAGAGACGTTGTTTATTCCCAGCAGTGAGGAAACTGACAAGAAGTTTGTTCCCCAGCGCTCGGAACAAGGAATTGTATCTTCAGAGCTATGTTGGTTCTCATCTAATATAGTGGTCTCTGCCTCTTCATATTACTGAGTAATTAGCCTTTGACAGTTGCAAGAAAACATTGCTGTTTAGTATTTTAGAAAGTAATATTACTAACAGGCACAAATGTGGCTTCCAAAATGTATATTAAATATCAAACAATTTTCAACCTTCACAATCTTTTAAGGTTGAAAATTGTTTGATATTTACGATATCTATAGTTTAGATTGTATATGGACAAGAATTATTATAATTAGTTGGATATTATGCTAGTTAGGTATTTGGTCGAATGTCCTTAGTGTGTTTAAAGGGATGCGATGACCCTACAGAAGCCCACTGGCAATTATTTACGTAGCGGTGTGGGCACAATTAGCAGGACCGATGGACTGATTGGTCAGTAGGTTATTTAGGTGTGCTTAATGCGACCGAATTATATAACGTGTTCAATTTCACTGGTCTGTAATAACAGCATTGTTATTTTTCGTTAATCGCCTTATCTAAAGGTTGAAATTTGCACTTTTAATTTGGCGTTTTTACGAAAATTGTGGTTGCAAAATCAACTTCATTCGACAAATTTTCGTCAAATCGTATTTGTATGTAGACGATTTTAATGGATCCGTACCTCACTGATAAAAATTTGTAGATTCCCATATGATACATAATAGTTAGGCCAAGGTATTGAGGCAAATAAAATAACAGTTTATTGCAATATATTTTTAAAAACAAAAATCATAAAAATTATAAAATTATATACAGCCTTCAACGTTATAAATTTTTTTTCTGTCTGAATGAAAAATGTATTTTTATAATAGGTTTTTTTTTTATCTAATTCAGAACTCGTCACATTTTGAAAATATATTGCTAATACGCAAGAGTAGAGATTTGTATTCATACATCACAAGTGATTTTGATATTGTTAATATAATTGGTTTTTAAAATATCATGAAAAGCAAACATTCAAGACATCTCTTATGTTTATTTATCGGTAATATTCATTGAATGTATTCACAAATTCATAACTAATAAATTCCTATTTAGAGGTAAATAAAATCACTTGAGGTAAACCGACGTCTTACTAAGTACTCTCTCAATATTCACAGCGCACGTTTTTCAGTATTAGGGCCTATCAATTTTTTTACGACTGGTTCCAGGCTGTATTTATGGAGGCACTTATTTCGCTTAATTTTGCGTAAGTACTTATTTAATGCCTTTTGAATATAAACTGTATTCGCGATGTGGTTTGAACTTCGTTTTTAGTGTTATCGTTTAAGTAATTTCGGAGCGATCGCGATGAACACAATCAGTTTCCGACACTATCCTATTGTACAATAGTTTGGCGTCTAATGGGTTTATTATTTCGGCTTTATCACAGGTACCACGAATTTGAGGATTGTTTTTGAATTACCTAATTTTTTTTGAATTGATGTCTATCAGATGTTGCACCATAAATCGTCTGATATAGACGTAAATATATACATTTTTTTACGAAAATGAATTCTGTAATCGCTATAAGGAGTAAATTTCCATTGGTTCTCTAATTGATTGCTGACTGACTGGCTCGATTCGGTAGTTACCCTGCCCCATGCACTAAGAACGATCGAACCCACAACGGGTACGATCCCCACCCAGGACAAACATTTGTGTGATAAATACTTGTGTTTCTCCGTGTCTGGCTGTTAATATCCAAAATTTAAGAATATATTTGTAATACCGCTATTGATTCTGATATCCGTAAAACAAGTGCTTAAGCTACTTACCTCGGAGTCGGATTAATGTATGTGATGTAGTCTGATATTTATATTATTTATTTATTTTATACATTACCATATTATTATATTGCTAGCATGTAAAATAATTTCGTGAATTACTACGAGTAATGTAATTTTTTTTATATTATAATTCATAATATAGTTTATCGTGAAACACAAAAAAATACATTAAGTATTGTTATAAACCAAATTAAGAATGTTGACATTGCCAAAAATTTTCATTTATTTAAATCGAAAATCTTAATATACACCATGGAGTATATTCAAAAACTTTTAAGCTTTTCCAAAAGGCGTTCCTTCTGCATTGACCTCGAATAAAGCAGATTCATCGCATTTACGAGATGAAAAGCGTCGCCCAAGTGCGCGCGTGTACTGAAACTTCCAAGAAAAATTCATTTCCTTGGATATTTTTTCATAAAGCTACGTCGTGTCGAGTGACAACATGAGTTATTATGTAAATAGTTTTACTGTGGCTGTGTTCATAGCAAAGAGGTTTATTTGCGGCTTAGAGGCGCCTCGGTAAGTCGATCAGGGCATTTTGCGACGCTTCCGCGCGGGAGCCGCGGCACGAATCGTGTAGTGTGTCAAGACACTTATTTTTAACGGCCTTAGAAGATTTTAAATTAAACAGCTCAGAGGTTTTTTAGTTAATTTGTCGAAGTTGCAATAATAATTGTTTGTTTGATTTTGTATGCTTAACTATTACAAGACTGATCATTTTTTTTTCCTAACTCGCATAATCGGGGATTTTTACATGATTAAAATTGAATTGAATTGAGCATATTATTATGTTTTTTTTATTTTATGCTCAGAATAAGGTTAGGTCATAAATGTTTGCTGTATTGTGAATATCAAAAATCTTGACAGTGCATTAAACAAACGTGTTAAACAAATTTGTGATATTATATGTAGTACCTACAGAAAAACAGTATATGACTTATATTTTGAACCGTTGTATTTTGTTGTTATTAAGTAAAAACAGATATTCTTTGATATATCCATTGTGATATTATTCAAATTTTTTTCGTAACACGTTCAAACAACAAAGACAGTCGCAAAACACAATTCAACATTATCCCGCCCATAATTAAAGGGTTATCGTGCGATTATAGCCATCTCTCTATCTTCCCAGATGATACACTGCCCCCCTAAACCGCCCCACCCCACCTCATCTCGTATTCTTTGGACGAGCAAAAAACCATTCACAATTTGAAATGACGATTTCATTGTAAGAAAACCGTTGGAGAGTTATCACAAAGGGTCTGGGCTCGTATTATGTTGATTACAACGCTTCTAGTACAGATTAGTAAGCTGAATCGAAACGGAGACGTGAGCCAGATACCTATAGTATAGGAGGTGACTGTAGATTTGACGGGTGGAAATTAAAGTGGTTCAGCCATTTTAAGCTGTGTTAACAATTCGGATACATTGACCCATTGAAATTAATGAATTCAATAAATATAATGAATATTTGCATTGAATAAACAATAATTTTGAATAATTTGATTTATAATTTATATTAAAAGGATTGTGATTAAATAATCAAAAAAATTTTAAAGCCATATTTATTATCTACCATTTCCTAATTAGTCCTTTTCGTTATCAGAGGTTATTTGTAAGGTCAAAATAAGATACCTGTTTCGTCTAATATATAACTTAACGAGCAAAACAGAGTCACGTGTTTCCGTGTGCTTATTATTGTTGTGACCTCCTCTACTAAAACATGATACTTCCGAAAATTACTCTGCTCAGTGGAAATATTCGGAAATAATCCCAGAATGGGTTCCCGTATACTTACCGCCGTAATGAGTTAGATGAGGAAAGTTAATACGTTGTGTACTCTTGAGGTCGGATGGACCTGTTAAATATGTGTATTTTTAAACATACTGAACGTGTATATTTATATAAACATGTGCAAACATTTCTCATATCATACCTGACATTTTCGTACACGAGCCACCTAAACGAACTAAACTGCTCTGATTTACATTTCACTTTTATATTTCGATTAAAAGTGAAACGTAATTACAATGCAATTTTGATTGTGATTGTTACGACGAGCTAGCCACTTTTTACTACATTCCAAACATTTCCAACTAATCCAGCCCAGTTTTATTTTTGGCTGATTAAAGATAAAGGGGCAAGCGTGATATTAGGTATGTTTTCATTTTTGATTTCCTCCTCTGGCCAAACTAAACATACTTATTTCAATGTTTAATTGTAACTATTCAATTGCTGGCTGAGAATTGAGTTACATTTCAAATTACTGCAGCACTGGTTTCTGAAATACACATTTTGATTTACTGACATAATATAAATAAAAATGTTCTACATTTAATATCACATAATTTCAGGCAAATATCGTTTAAGAACTTTTGAATGAGTTGACAAAGATGGCGGCATATGCCTTTACATCCAAAGACGCTAAAAAGTATAATTTAAATAAAATCTTAAAAACGACGCCAAGAAGTGTTTAAAGAAATAGCAAAAGTTTATTTCAAATTACAACCGCAAAATGGCTAGTCGTCACATTTTTCATCAATTACGAGATTTACGACAGTCGATTTAAATTTAAAAGGCTTGATTTAACTAGATATTCAGCTCTCATCGAGAAATCGAGGCAAAACACAAATGCCTCCAGGGGAAAGCCAACTTTCTCAGAACTCTGGGTAAAATATATTTGATGTTAGGGAGAGTAGAAAAAATTGTAGATTCAGAGCACGGTTGGCAGGATTGTGAATTGAGAAATTGTAAATAACGAAAAGTATATGTTAATTCGTCTCGCTCTATACAAATTATTTGGAATATTTTTACTTAAAATAATTCTTTAACTGATTTATACGTAGTAAAATTGTGGAATGATTGGATGGAAATTTCATTAGAAGCGCTAAAGCTTTTTTGGCTCGTCGACGAAATTATTTTCTCAAAATGTTTATGGCTAAATATTTTTTTACTTATTTGTCGTCTTAAAATTTCCGTCATATATCGGCTTATTACATTTAAGTAGACAAACTAAATTGTTTGCGACCATGGTTTACATGTGTGTGACCATTTACTGACATTTTTTTTCTTTTGTTAAAACTGCTGCTAGAAACCTTATTAGGACTCTAAAAATATCGATTTTCGACTCTAAGTCAACGAGATAAGACCTTAATTTGTTGACATGATGCCCTTATTCCCGAGTTGCGCTATTAAAAATTCTTCCAAAATACGGTCGTGGTACTAATTGGTCAGTTAGTGCTCGGTTAACAATTCTGTTTTTTACTTGACTTGCAAACTTTATGGGCGAAGTTTTTTGAAGTACCGTGATCCGTAGTGGGGCGTTATTAGCCAATTAGCAGATGTTTAGTATTTTGGATTTACTGGTCTTTTGTGATAAACTGAAAGTATGTAAATTTGTATCAATCTGATTTAAATTGGCCATATCTTTATTAGCAATTTAGATTTCGTGTTCTTTTTGAAAGTCAAGTAAGGTTTATCTGCGTATGTGTAATAGAATATTTTTCTATACCTACTTTTCCATGACATACCATGACAATGTCGATTAACCTAGTAATTCAGCATTATTTTTTTTGTCCTAAAGGAGCCAGTTTCGACTACCTTTTTTATTTTGATTCTATAGCTCTGCTTTTATTTGTCGCATTCAAACAGTTCAAGGTTCAGTTATAAGGATTCAAACCATTTTTCTATCCTTTAAATGCTGTTCGTAGACAGTGAAAAAACAGTAGCTGCCACAAAATATTTACCCACGCAAGATTACACCAGTTATACGTTTGTTCTGCGCCGCTGAGCGACAGAACTAGTTTTCCTTGTTTGGCAAATCACAAAAACAATACCAGCACTACGACTCGGCATCAATCTTCGTCGGGCGCAGTCTCATCGGCTGAGAAATCAAAAAGCTAACCCGTGACCGCCGGACGGAATACAGATGCCTTTTTTAACATTCCGCTCGAAAAGACCCGCTATTATCGACTTAACCCGCGTAGGGTTGCGTGGGGAATTCGTCTTGATTATGGCAACAGTCAGAAACATTTGACATTCAACATAGACGGCTAATGTGGCACGCGGGCAGCGTGGCGTATAACGAATTTGTTAGTGATAAAATCGGCAAAACATATAATGGTAGTTATTTTTCTCATATCAAAACTATTTGCGGTTATGTAATTGTGCTTTCATAAATTCTTTCGATACAAATATTAATCTTGAAAGTCTATACAAAACTTACATTATGAAAAAAAAAAACATCTTGATGTCTTTTGTATTGGGAATATTTGCTAATAGTAATGCGCGCTAATAAACAGTTTGAGACTACTGGAATAGGTAAAGGTAAACAAATTTTTCCATTTCATTTCATTTCAAAAACTAAAGTGGTAACCCTGCCCACTGAGGGGAGCTAGAGGGGAGCAAGTGGGTACGCAATAGTGCAGGGAGGCTGACGTCATTGGGCCTATTGAAGTGTTGAATTTGTAAATATTGGCGCGTTTTTGAGGGATCGGGCGATTCTCTTAAATGGAGTCATTTGTACTGAGGGGTTGAGTTACCACTTGTAACTGTTTATTGACCACTTACGAGTCGAGTGTGGGCTAGGTTTGCTTTGTCAGCCGTTGTGAGACGAATACAAAGTATTCTAGAACTCTCGAGGGGTACGAATGCACCGTTCGGTGTTTAAGCGGTACCCGGACTCTTTGAAAGGTTAAGACGAGCGCCGAGCATCTACGGCGAAAGTTGAGAGATAAATTCAATTTTATTGTTTGATGGCACGTTTTTCACATGCTTGGTTTGGAACGTTTTCAAATGTTTATTGTATGAATTAGACAAGGGGTACATAAAAGTTACCATTCAAAGGTCGATTATTATTTACGATTTTATTGTTCTCGTAATTATTTGTGTCGGTGTAGTATAATGACGTTATCGTTGAAATTGGAACGGTGGTGCTATTATCTATATTTAGCCATTTTTGAGCTAATTAGCCTTTAGTTGCTAGACGTATTGAAATTTTTATCAAGACTAGACTGTATTTTTTTATTACCCTTGTGTAAAGTCAAACATTCCGACAAAATAATCTAGGCTGAGTTTAAAAACCGACTCCATATCCCACTATCATTTACTCATAAAAAAATAGTGAAAGTTTTTTGGATTGTTTTAAATATCTAAGAAAAATTATTCTTTAGTAATCATTGGTCTCGTGTTAAGTTATTTTAAAACTTCCAAACAAAAAACGTAATGTCGGTTCATATCAGAAATATTTTTCATCGCTATTCTTTTTAAGATTTTCTCTTTGATAAATAAATATAAATAAATAAATATCTGGCTACATCACATACATTGATCTGACTCCGAAGTAAGTAGCTTAAGGACTTGTGTTACGGATATCAGAAACAACAGTGGTATTACAAATATATACCTACTTAAATATTCAATATTAACACCCACAGAACAAACACAAGTATTCATCACACGAATGTTTGTTCTGGGTGGGAATCGAACGCACAACTCTTGGCGCATAGGGTAAGGTCACTACTAAATACGCCATCGAGCCAGTCAAAGATCTTTGATCTAGCAGTTTTGTATGTATATACACTCCGATTACACATTCCCTGCCTTCAACATACATGTTCTATTTAAAAGCACCCAGAATTGTTTCCACTACAACGACCTACATTACCTATTCCATCATTCATGCTCATTAATTTCCATAAGCGAGCACTCATTTAGACCGGCAAGACTCTGTAACGTTTAGCTCAAGAGCCTGTTTTTGTGGGTCAACCGTAATTTCATTTTTTGTCCGTCATTTGAATTCATTTTGAAGGGGCGGCATCTGGGAATAATGGCGTTTCCAACTCGTATATTATTATCATTTTATTGAATTTATCAAGCCGAAACGCTCTGGTGAAAAATTGACACTTGTTTGTGACGATTGGGTGAGAGATGAGAGTATATCACTGGGAAGCTGTGTGTTAGCCGCAAACTTATTAGTAATAAATTAAAAAAAAAAAACCTGATGGAATATTTAAATAATATAACTTCAACGAAATGTCAATATGTTGTACCGTTTAAGTGTTTGCCTTAAAGTTAAGTTAACAGGGATCAATATGCTATGATATAAGACAGCAAAGTTTTAGGGAAGACGTAAAAAAAAAAAAACAACATCACATCAACCTCCTTTGGCAATTCAAAAGGTAGACAATTTTAAAATAAGCTCCTTTTACTTAAAATACTACAGTTTAGTCCATATACACACATCTCTATTGCCCTTGAGTGATATCTCTCTAATACATAAATCTATAAAAACAGTTCTTAATCAAAAATTATATCGAACATGTACACAATAAAAAAAAAGTTGCCAAATTATTGACGCTATTTAAATTTACGCTCGCTCACTTCATACCCAGATGTTAGCTCGAATGGCCGTATAAAAAGGGCCATGGTACGTATTAACAAGCCCCAATCATCATCGAACCTGTTGCTACGCGTTGGACGCACACAACAGTCCAGATGTGACAATTAACTTCCTCCGGTGTAATTGCTCTGAGCCTACGTAGTCACCCTCGTACGGTCTGCAAAACAGACGAGTATTTTCGTCCGTTCGACTAGTTTAGTGCATATTTTGTTTGTTTAAGATTTCACAAAGCATAGATTCACTCGTGATAAAACAGATTTCAGAGAGTGAGCTTTATCAAAAGTACTTATTATGTAGATATACGTTGGCTTTTACTGGTTTTATTTTGGAGGAGATACGTATTTAGGTTTTAATAAACACTGCTCGAATAATATATGATAGCTTTAAATCAAAAACAATAATTAAAATGTAATAAATAAAATTGATAGATTTTATAATTTAACATTTTTATTCAATGCAATCACAAAATAGTTGTAAAAATAAGCCAATTGAAATTACTATGTGGTAGCTCGGTCTCGGTGTGAGAAAAATGTCTCCGGAAATGAACATTTATTTTTTCAGGCCACGCTGCCTATTGGATTTTCCTCTCATATCGAGAACCTTTAAGGAATCTTACCCTAAGATCTCATTTGTATAAATCATGAGATAAGAATGAGGTCACACGAAGCCTCGCCGCTTATTTTGCTATCCCTCCCGTAGCTAGAGGCGAAAGCGGTCACAGCACAACCGCCGTCGCCTCGGAAAAGATCATTTTGCAAAACGCAATTAAACTTTAACTTCATTAATGAAAATACCTTATTTTCTTTCGTTCAAATAATAGGGCGGCCATATTGTTCTCGGGCGAGTCGACCCCCATTGTGTCTTAAACAATAAAAGGCGTATTTCACTGTTCGGGGCAATTGTAGGGGGCTGCCGTCACAGTTTTTCCTTTTAATTGGGCCACGTCAAAATATTAAGTGCCTTGGCCAAGAGGCCATTTGCTTTTTACGGGCACAGTTGTAAGGCGGCTCCTAGTTTTTCCATTACTTTTACGGGCTTTCATCGTGTCCCAATGATCACTTGATCTGGGTAATTAAAATCAGGGTTGAGATAAACAGGAGACGCTTGCGCAGGGGAAACGAGCCGTTGCGGCCGAATTGTCATTTTGATTTTATTTCTTTGTTCCTGGAATTTAAAAAAATATACTTTTTTCGGGCCACTACTGTTCGAAAAGGTTTAACTTGTTTAAGCATATCATTGAAGAAATTGAGCGGTTAGAGTTAGCAGTGAGTTTGCATATATTTATCAAAATTCAAATGATTTTATTATACTGCAGGAAACTTAGGGATGTGGAACTGTGGGACTTTTTAAAGTGAATTTTCACGTAACGTGACTTAACCGACAATGTGATGACAACAGAAACAATTCTTTCTTTACTATCCTGTAAACGATTTCTTGTATTATAAACATAGAAATCTAGGTGACAGAAAGTATAAAGAATCTTCATTGAATCGACAGTATGAAAAACCACTACTGGAAAATAAGCTCTTTACAGGCTTGAATGAATATCATTTAGTTTTTTGAGACTTACTTTCAACGATAGGTAATAATTTTCAAAACTAATTTCGCTACTCCAGAGAACACCTGGTGAACTCCATACGATGGCCAGTATATTAACTTTTATAATACGTTTTCACTAAGCTGACCGCAAAACTTAATAGGCAACGCTGTATGTGCTATAAAAATAAAGTGTAACAAACTTTCTGAAAATGTTATTTTTTGCCAAAAAACTGTTTCTCAAACAGATGGTAGAACCGTTGTTTGCTTGACGGTTCTACCATCTGTTTGACTTGACAACACGGGTAAAGCCAGGACAGCTTTGGGTGCGGAGGCTGGATGACATAAAGGACACTGTACCCCTAGTGATGTTAAACAACGAGCTTTGAGGGTAAACCATGAATTTCTATGACTCATGCGTTAGCGTTACGCGAATTGTGTCGAAATAATTCATATTACGACAATTCAAATGGAAAAAAAATATTTATGTTGAAATGAATAAACGTGTATAATTCACAAGTTATTAACTCGGTTAGGATTTGTAACATTTATTATTGGTAGAACTGTAAATAACGGAGTAATATAGCTAGGAAGATCTGTTCTATCTTGTTCTATCTGTGATCCGTTTATGTTAAATCGCAACTAAGCTTTATGTACCTATTTCTCCCCTGCACACACGACGCTACGAAATATCTTCTAATTTATTATTACAGCGTAATTCATTTAAAGACCGTAAAACTAGACGGCTGGAGGCAGACACGTCCGTCTCTGCATAAGCACCTTGGCGAAATGCCAAGGGTGAGGGTTATGGCCTTCGGGTCATCCTCCTACCGTCCACCACAATGCCAATACAACTTCGACCTTCCCCCAAACTAATAACGACCGATTTCCCCCAGTACGGCGCGGCCATTAAACCTTTTTGAATCACCTGATCTCGAGTTCGCTATCGGCACATCTGGAGCCAACAGTGCTGGGGTGGGCTTTATTAAATTGCGCATAAGGTTTCGATTTGCTTGCGATGTCTGCCGATATTGCATCAACGTGCTCGCTCGTTCCTGTCTTCATTGAAAGTCCTTGTTTTTGAAGGCACTCGATACTACGGCAGTGCGTTGGTGTTGCACCTATAGATCACTTAGCGAGGCAAAGGGTATAATCCCTGGTGTTGGCAGACGCTCAAAAAGCCACCGGCTTATAATTTCAGCTCTGTGATGTCTATATGCTGATAGCTGGGCGTCCAAATCCATTCTCGTGATGTGTTCTTATATTAAATTATTTTTTGTGGATAGCTGCCGCAGAAATAACATTTTTAAACACAAGAGCTATAGTGGTTTAATGTGGAATTAAATTAAATATTACAAGTACAAGAGCACTGATTTTCAGATTATACAATTATTTATTAGAAATAATTAATTATTTTCTATTTGAAAGATAACATAATGTTATCTATGCTAGAAGTGTTTCTTCAAACTCTAGCATGTACATTTGGGTTTTTTAAATATATCTAGGTATTTAATTATTCTACTACCTTGGAGGTGAGGGGAAAATCGTGAAGGTACCTGCACTGTCAAATAACTATGGACATATAGCGATGATCCAATTTGTCCGGCTCCCTCGCTTAAGGGTTACGGAAAGGTCAGATGGCAGTCGTGCCAATGTAATAACCAAACTCATTAAATTCAGGATCGCGGCTCAAGCGGACCCCGATTAGGAATAAAACACATGCTAGGAAGGAAAATAATTATACAATAAAGAAGCAATCAATAATAGAATTACATTTATGCTGTTAATTTGCTCAAGTTTTTATAGTGGGCACAATGACAAAAATATCAACCACTTTGCCTCTTTTTGAATACCCATAATCCGATTTAATAGTGATTAATTTCCTCCGTAATTGTTGATTATTATATATGTATATCAGCTAAACCAACAAATTATCAAATAAATAAAATAGAACAAAAAAATTTCACTGGATACACACAAGGAATACCGACAAAAATTGAGATAACCCCATCTATGCTTATCCCGATACGTTTAAAAAACGTTATTAATATATGTATTGCCTTATAACTGCAATCAAAAAATAACTTAGCACCCTATTCCGATTCGAATCATATTTTTTGGATTATTTAATAAGTTTATATTCAATAGCATACAGGCATCAATCATAAAATCGTTTTTTGGGTACACTTAAATAAGTTAAAACTGCTTTACTATCCTGTTAAATTTTAAAATATTCAAAGCCATCCTTCTCACTGTAAACATATTCAAACTCCAATCGCCCTGGAAAGTACGGTAAAAAACTTAGCACTTTATCTCGAACAGTGCGACGGGAGCAAAGAGTCCCGAAGTGTCCCGAATCGGGGTGTCCGGTCTTAAAGAACGTCTCTACACGCCGACTTCCGCGCCTCTAATTACAGTTCCGCTCAACAAAGAGCGAGTCTACAAAGAGCTGGTCACGTCGGTAATTTCACTAAACTCTGTCCTGAGTTCTGGTGTTAGGAAATTTTAATTTCGTTACAGTATCTTACCTCTTTATTTACTGGCATAGATAATAATATACTAATTGATATCATATTATTATTCGAATAATACCTATATAACATCACGTACATAATCCTCGAATGGGTAGGCAGAGCCAATGGGGCAGCATGCCCCTTCAACCACATTCAGCCCAAAATAAAGCCGGGCTGGGTTAGACGGAAAATTGTGAAAAAGTAGTGACAAGTGGCTAGCTTGACGTCTGCACAATCACATACCCAAAACCCGCTTTACCATTACTTAGTCGTCTTTTAGGACATGCTAGGCAAGAACCACAGTTGGCACATTATTTTTAAGTCCCAGACCAACATGGGACACTGGGCTGGGTTAGATTGAAAATTGTGAAAAGGTAGTGAGTGACAAGTGGCTAGCTCGTCGCCTACACAATCACATATACCCAAACCCCATATACCATTAGTCGCCTTTTACGACGTGCTAGGCAAGAGACTCAGTTGGCACATATTTAGTCCCTGACCAACATGTGACAATACTTAGTATGCCATTATGATTTATCCAAATACAGCGTATTATCATGAACATATTAATATTATACGATATAGTTATCTTAAATTATACATATAATGAATTACATTGTTACAAATATATTATTTTATTTCAGAATAAAATGTCATATGTCATATTTATTATTTGAGCAAACGCTCAATATAAATTACATTTAATTCTTATTTTTTTGTAATATTTTTCAATCCTTTCATATCCATTTCTTTACATAAAAGTATCGTGTAAATAAAACTGTACCTCATTAATAAATATTTTTTCGCATATCAAAGGATTTTTAATAAGGATACGAAATAAATATTTATCTCAAAATTTCCAATATCCCCTTACATTAATTCATAAGCTGATTTGCTTCAAATTGTTTTCCTTAATCAAATTAATATCTGTTCTTTTTCCATTCTTGATCGTATTGTTAATTTAGTAAATGGATTTATAGGTAAAATTAAAGAAGCCTATCTTAAATAAGTCAGTAGTCACTTGCTGTATTGAATTTTGAACATTATTTTGACATATTTATATTCATACCTACATACATGAAATATTTATATTCACTGAGAATGAAATATTAACAAACTAAAAAGTAAGATTTTAAAACTGAATTGAAACGTTTTCCATTCTCTTCATTTGGTTACGAAGTATTTTATTGTTGCTTACTTAATATTTTTCTTACTCAATAAATGTCATAACTCTTAAATACAATACAATTTTATACAAAATCGCAATAAATTGGAGACGAAGGCATTTTAAAATACAAACATCAATTTAAAACAAATCTAAGCCAACGAGACCTGCCTCAGTGAATATCGTAAAGCTCAGACGATATCGTGTATTCAAATCGGTGTACCACACATCTGCCCACCCATCATAATACGATATACCCGAAATCGGTGGCTGTGTTATTTTCCTTATATGCACAAGGCACTTTATTGATATAGAATATTGGAAACACAATGGCGCCAGAGACATATTTGAATCCGTTTTTTCGCGGACGAAATCGACCTTAAGTTCAAAGGGCGAAGGTTGTCCCGTATTTTTGGTTTTAGTCGAAGTTAGGGCCGATTTGCGAGCTGGAATGGTGCCAGAGGTATAAGGCCAGCCGCAACGCTTTATCTATTCAAAATTGAAAGTGGTAATAATAAAATTGTCTGGCTACGTTTACAACGGGCTGTGTGTACTCCGTTTGAATTGGAAATTCCAGCTTTTGAAATTCTATGTTGCATTAGATAGAATGAAACTTGAGTCGACAAATGCGCAAGTTTCTGCGGCCCCGGCCGGGGATGCTTTGCTCTAGTCCTGCTGGATGCGAACATTTACTGTGCATTTCCAATCGCATTATATACCTTTGCTTATGAAATTGGAATCTGGAATCTTCCGCTATTACATATTACTTTTACGTCTTGGAGTTTCGTGGGTGAGTTATGCGGTTAGGCCAAATAGTTTCATCTTGATTAGATTGTTTTATTTATTTTTTGATCGATATAAATTACTTAACTAAGGCTTCTTCTTTCAGAAGCTAATAGTTATGCAGTGAAAGTATCGATATCTCCAAGTTATGCCGAACACAAAAACCTGAAAATGCTTCCTTGTTTTTACGTATTAGAATGCATCGTCCTGTTGAGCAATTTGAAAAAATTAACTGGATAGATTTGAAGTGGAGAATCTTTATTCCGCTACCTACGCGAAAACTCCTGAAAATGTATTTAGTAAAAGAGAAATTCGAGCCAATAACACGTATGCCTCAGTTTAAACCATAATGAAATTGGAACCATGAAATATTCCCATTCGCGTAATTAAAATTAAGAGACAAAACACGCGTTCCTTGTAAGCACGTAATTCACAGCATGTGCAGTGCTCTGCATTTTTAAAAAGCCCGTCAATATTATTAACCACACAATAATTACATTCCGGAATCGGTATGTTCCCGAATTAAAACACATACCGCGTAAGCAGGGTGTCTCTGGGGTGCATTAATAATGTAATGTGGAGACCAATATGGGCTGCAATTTGTGCGGAAACAATTGAGGGTAGGCGCAGAAACCCTTGTGGCTTCTGTATGGTTCAGGTACAATGATTTGTTGGGATAACGATATGATGGTGTTTTCGGACGATATAATTGGGCATGGGATGGTTCATTTGATTTCTATTATTCATGATGTTTATGAAGTTTTAGGGGAACCACCAATAAGTGTGAACGATAATAGAATTTCTCGACATCTAATATTGGTTGTACCCTGATGCCTGTATTACTGTAATATCATGTCAATGAAGTAGTGGGATGACACAAAGGAAAAGTATTCACTTTAAATCGTATGGGGCTCAGTTTAAGTGGATGAAGTACATTTACTTACATCAACAATACTTTATATATACTCTACTTTTGGTTGTTCTACATTAGAACTTATTAGTGTTGGGTATTCAAGTGCCCGGTAAAACGAAATGCCACCGCGTGGCAACATACACCTAACGCCATCTGTTGGTGAAAGACGATTACTACATATTCAGTAGTAGCAGTAGTAAAAGACTCATAAGCTTGTAAATATGCGCGATATAAACGTAATAATCAGAAGCATACCACCTTTATTTACTATTTGGAATGAAGCTTTAACAAGTCCATCGATAAAGAATAGAATTAGATAGTTCATTGCTTCAAAATCATTAATATTAAAAGAATAAGCTAAAGTCTGCTGTGGCACTTGAAATCTGTGCAAGCGAAGACGTATCCACGCTAAGTAGAGCCGAGCTTATCTTGAACCGTAACACTGTCAGTGTTTTCAACAACATTTTCTACCGGCACAATGGAAATCTCGCTAAGTTTATTCACATAACTCCCCTTGATGGATGCTTGCAACTCTCCGCGATACAGAGCTCTTCCATTTTGCATGAAATTTAGCTTAAATTCACTCTATTATGCTAAGTTCTTTTCCCTTTCTAGCGGTAGTGAATGCTCGCTTGTGGGTGATATAGTTTTCCTGTGTAAACATCGTGATTTTGTGTTGTAGGTGAATGGGGTTACTTCGTTTTAGGAGCGCCGTCTTTTTACAATTGTTCAGTCTAAATAAGAGCTTGCCGAGTTTATTATGTAAATAATATTTGCTTCAGTTAATTCGCACAAAACACAGATGCATAACATTTTGAAACATTTTCGGTAAACCTATATCGAATTTGATTCATTGCAACGTTTTTGTACATTTCAGGAAGTCTCAAAACCTGTTTTTTATGTAATGTTCATGCTATAAATATAAGTAATAATAATAATAATAATATATAATTAATTCTCCAGACTGACACACCAATTCCCTAGTTCCAAATTAAGCTTAAGTTTGTGCTATGGATACTAGGTGAACGGATATATAGACATACTTAAGTGCGTTTATATACATCCATGACTCGAGTACAAATGTCCATATTCATCACACGGCACATTTGCCCCTAACGGGATTCGAATCCGCGACCTTTGGTTTTGTGGCTAGGGTCTCTAACCACTCGACCAACGGGCCAGTCAAAAATAAAAAATAATCCTTAGACATTAATCAGCGTGTTCTTCCGGACATTATCATACCAGCGCCAAGTATAACATTACAAATAATAAAGATTGGGCAAAGAAGCTAAATATGTTATTATTTATACACCTTATCTTTTAGGCACTTTATCAATACTTAAAAAAGATACATACTAAAGAAACAGATATCTTTATCTACAGACAACATGAACACAAAAGCTTTCTCCTCTTCTAAATAAAATACTGTCTTTGCGACACACGTCACACTCTATGTCTCCATCAGGCATTATAGTAATGGCATAGATTTACCGGAAGCTAGCTGTCACGAGGAATGTAGGGTAAAGTGCACCCACTTTTTCAATCTCGCTAATTTCATTTTCGAAATGGAAAAGATAGGAAAAAGGGTGACTAGGGGTTCCTATGCAAACTTTTAGGATTACCCCCGCGGATGCAAAGCGTTTGAATAACGTTTTTAACTAATCTTTTAAGTCGTTTAAAAATGTTTTTGTGAGTCCGACTTACGGGTATTTGTGCCAGTGATCCGTTTTTTTATCATGTTGCACGGATACCGTGTGTAACAGGTATTTTTGCTACTATTTTGTTCAGAGGAAAATTCGAATGTTGACAAAAATAAACAAGCATTGTGAGTTAAAAACTGCGTATTCACTGGGGAATCAATAGCAGGACAACTGTCGCCTCTCATACCGCTGCATCTATTTTTATATTTGAAAAGTTTGCTTATGTTTAAAGTATAAGGCTTTGTAAATTACTGACAATAAAATACAAGTACCTAGTTTCGCTATCAGATATAAAGTCATATAAAGAATAAACTGAATGGAATCTTTATTGCAAAAATTGTATTTTTTTTTTATATTAATACATAGTATATCAAAAAACAAGTCTACTTGCCGTGTCTGTCTAATAAAAAAAATTAAAACCTGTACGGATTCACAAAGTGTTATTCAATAGAAGGTGTGATTCTTATACAGAAGTTAGTTTTTTGGTACTGTATGAAACCGGGGCGAATTATTCGTCCATAATAATAGAGATATTTTATTTATTTTGACTTTTATAACTTTGAATGGCTCAATGGCGCATTAGGTAGTGACCCTGCCCCATGCGCCAAGCGTTGTGGGTTCGATCCCCACCCAGGACAAACATTCGTGTGATGAATACTTGTGTTTGTTCTGTTTCTGGGTGGTCCACTGTTGGTTCTGATATCCGTAACACAAGTGCTTTAGCTACTAGTATGTGATGTCGTCAGATATTTATTATTATTACTAATTAATTTATATCATTCCCTAATATTTAATCCAAACACGCCGCTTCGCCTGGCGAGGACAAAACAGAGCAAACCCGAGAAATACATTACCATCGAGGTCTTACGTTCTGTTCCCGGCATCCCACAATAATGCAGCACCCATTTGTCAGGATAAACAGGCTCGCTGAGAAAAACTGGCTCGGCTACCGGGAATATTTGGCGGCCTTGTTTGTTCCCGGGGAAAAAGCGTCGGATTGCGATGCGGTCTCGCGTCAAATACGTAGGTCGTTCTAATTTTAAATGAAGAAATATATGACTGTCTATGACATATTATGTCATGTACAGTCATATATTTCTAGAACTTAGACATAATATGTCATATACATTCCATAACAGTAAATGTTTTTTTTTTAATGTCCAGACTGACACATCAGTTTCATAATCCAAAATAAGCTTATAAGCGTGTGCTTTGGGTATTATTATGTAACAGATAGACAGACATACTTAAATGTATTTCATGAACGAATTAACTTATGTAGTAATACTTATGAGTGTGCAAACATATGTAAATTGTATCTATATAACCCTTTTATTAAGACATCTATTAAGACATTTATAAGGAATAAATGGAATATTCTACAACATAGCCAAAATGCGATTGAAATAACTGGATAAACTGGATTTCTACAAATATTGTAAATTGTAAAGTTGGTGACAACATTTGTATGTTCGTGGCATTCCGCAGAAATAGCTGAAAGAAGTCTTCTTCGAATCCGATTTGTTAAGGATTGGACTGTATTTTGATATTCCAACTGGTTTCATTTAGATTACCATTTGTAATACTGTTTACCCGAAATAAATATCCCATCTCCAAAGAAAAATGTTAAATCACTACCATAAAGTACAAGTATATTACCACTTCAGAGAATATGTAAAGTACACTTGCTTAAATTCTTTTTGAAGCTGGTTAGACAAAATCAAAATAATTATGATTTTAAAAAATCCTAAGGGCAAGGTCCCGGTGCCCTCGTCAATATGTACTTGTATTAGGGTATTTCAACAAGCCGACTAAGATTATAAATATAAAGTTTATTGGTATTTTTGTCGTTAAATTACGTTATAACAGTTAGCATTATTTGAAATTTTGCACATATTGAGATATTAATGAAACTAAAAAAAAGGAATTTTTATCACCGTTTTGGGTTTCTGCAAGTTATTATCCAGCTTTTGTCCTCCTTACGTTCCTAATCTATTCATAATATTACTAAGATAAGCAAAAACTTGCTTATATATAATGTTTAGTTATAATTGTATGTCGTAAAAAGCTAAAAGCTGGATAATAACTTGCAGAAACCCAAAAGTGTAATAAAAAAAATTGTTAGTTCCATTAATATACACATATGAGTTAGTTAATAATTAAAAAACAGCAGCAACAACAACAACCATTTAACCAAAACGCTCTAGAATAAAATATTATTTCAACTGTAATTGAAAGCCGCCGAAATTACCTGTGAGCTAGCAACATTACCTCGACGGATGTTTAATAATGTCTGGCGCTAAGTAAATTAATTTAGGTAGACCTAAAATTTCGCTGTATTAAGTGAGAAAGCGGGCTGCTAGACTTAGCGAGCCTTTCCAGGCTTGTGCACGTGGTGTATGATTTGATAATTTAGGCATGTAGCCTATAGCCGACCCTCTGCGGGGTACTGGCTTGATCCTAATTAAGAGACGGTAAGGGCTATGCCTCATTACACTAGCTTGACACGGATTGGTGTTTGGGTCACTTAGCTTTTTATTACATGAAACGATCAAATTATATTGTAACATAATTTAATCAAAAGCAACCTGAGCTCTATTGCGTAAGTTGTAAAAAAAAGACAAGTATATAATTGGATTTTCATAATATCTACATATTATCATCATCATTACCTTTTACTAGACTGTACTTTTGTAAACAGAAACTTCATAGTTCTGAACACTAGGGTTTTAATTTAATTATTATTAGGCGCTGTTTGAAATGACGAAAGGTCACACTTTGGTCAAGTATATTTTTATTAATTTATATTCACACATATGTGTTTTGCAGTAAAATTAAGTGAAAAACTTATGCCCAACCTTTGCAAGCGTTAGGTGAGGCTTAAATAAATGGAGTTGGACGTCTGGCCGACTTTATTGCCGTAGGAGCAAATAAAACCATGAGTTTTTCCAAACTGACACCACAGCCCGTTAAATGTACGCCAAGCGGAGTGAAGTTGGTCCGCTCTAGCGGTATTCGAATTTAAAATTAGAATGCTCATGCCCAATGCTTGAAAACTATTTTTTTCGTAAAAAGAGGTCTATTCATTTTTTTTGGGAAAGCGCTTTTGGCTTTGTCAACGTTGAAGCAATGGTAATGTTAACAATGCTTTCATGTTGCATTGTGTTCATTAAAGAGTCCGAATCTAAATATTGTGTGTGTGTATTTTGAAGTTAACAAAAATCTGAGGATAACATTAAAACCAATTTTTTACATACATACACAACACAACATCACGCCCATAATCCCCGAAGGGGTAGGCAGAGTCAAAGGGGCAGCATGCCCGTTCAACCACATTCAGCCAAAAAGAAAGTCGGGCTGGGTTAGATGGAAAATTGTGAAAAAGCAGTGACAAGCGGCTAACCTGTCGCCTACACAATCACACACACAAAACCCGATATACCATTAGTCGCCTTTTACGACATGCTAGGCAAGAAACACAGTTGGCATATTCTTTTTAAGTCCCAGACCAACATGGGACAGTGGCCTGGGTTGGATGGAAATCTGCGAAAAAGGAGCGACAAGTGGCTAGCTCGTCGCCTACTCAATCACATACCCAAAAGCCCGTAAACCATTAGTCGCCTTTCACGACATGCTAGGCAAGAACCACAGTTGGCACATTCTTTTTTTTTGTCCCAGATCAACATGGGCCAAGTCCCAGACCAACATGGGACAAGACCAATTTTTTGACAACATATTTTTAAACAATATAGATACCTAAGCTGTCTAATAAAAGTAAAACGCAAAGCCTCCTCAAAACCTTTTTGCGTATTTTGTATAGATTGTAATCGTCAAAACAACATTTAATGCCGAATTCTCATTTTCACACGTAAAGTTTCACTTGTAGTTGCCAGTATGACACGAAATTAGCGAAAAAAAGAAGATAAATGCCCGATACTAATTTTTGCTTTTTAGATTAAAAAAGCTAAAAGATCAAAATTTTAGTAACATCAGTAATTATGTTTACTAAAATTGACACGCCGACATTAGCTTAGCCTTCACAACCAGCCCCATTACATCCGCTGTCAAAACGCCAAGCGAAATGAAAAATGGTCATTCAAAGCGACAAGATTGACTTTGCCAAAGCATTAGTTGGCCAATATTTGCGAAAGGGTGGTGGTGACTGAATGAGAACGACCCGCCGCACATGTGATACACATATCTCTGGATTTTCTATTCGAGGTTCGGATTAATTCAGAATACATAAACCACAACTTGCGAGGGAATACATCTTGATTTCAAAACCTGCACATTCAAATAGTAACCTCGAAAGTATAATCATGATAAAACATGATCTAGTATACGAGTCTAATGGTCTCAATGGTCAGCAATCGCTTCTATATAATAACCAGTCTCGCTAAATGTCCTTAGTCTGATCATGATCGTTCGAGCTTAAAGAATATTTTATTTTTATAAATAAATTAGGTAAGTACTACACATTTCACATACATGAGCTCATAAAACAATATTTTTTATTTTACGAGTTTTTGAGTTTCTTTCTTGGTGTCTTCTTACATAGCGCTAGAAAATGTTAAAGTTAGATGATGTTAACGGAGTAGAGACCACAAAAACCGATTTGCGGCCGATCGTTTTTGCAAAACCGGTAATGTATTCATACGTGTTATGCCGTTGCACGGCTTGAAATTCGGGGGCAGCCAATTTTCCACAACGTGATGAGAATATCGCGGAATTACCGGTTAATGTGTACGTTGCCTGGCAACCGATGGAGGGGGCTCATCCCACTTTTTGGGGTACCGTAATTGAAAGTAAAAACCCTATAAGACTCTTTTCATTGATTTAATTGATTAAACTCATATTCTTACCGATAGTTGGTATCGGTAAGAATATGAGTTTTTTCTAGGGAGCAAACAACTTGGGCTTTTTCAACCAAGTATTAGATTAATCTAATGTGATAAGATGAACATACGACGTGCTCATAACTGAGTTTTAATTATCTGCGATGGTATGTTTTGTAATAAAATCAGATATTTTATTTTTTGGGGTCATAGTTTTAAATAAATTCGCCATTGTTGTAATTTCTTAATTACCACAAATACCTACGTTACGTTAAATAATACGTAAAAAACATTGTCGTAGTTTTGTAAAGACCAAACTATAATGAGACAGGCCTTGCCTTAGTATTAATAATCATCTTATTATCCCAAGTTTAAATATGTATAGTTAAACCCACCCATGAATTTTGTATAGAACCCTTGATTGAGCTCGCTGGACTTACTTTTGCCCAGTGTTTGCCTGATTAACTGTCAGGATAGTGCACGCGAAAAATGTATGTGATAATTGGCATCCTGTTATGAATAAAAGAAAAACATTTACACCAATTATCTTCATCCGATATAATTTATCCGCTCCCCTGCCTGTTATAACGAGACACACTTCACTAGAACTATTCATTTTGAGACAAATAAACCGGTATTTCGAAAAGTCTTTATCGCGCTAACAATCTGTTTTTAACAAAGTTTGAACGACAACCAATCTTGCTTTGATCCCATAAGCTTATAAGTAATCGATCGGAGAACGGATTTATTTTCTTCCATATCTTTGTGTTTTATAATAATTCAGTTTACCCTTTTGGTTAAATGGAACATTATCATAACGGATATGATAATGTCCCATTTTTTATTATGTACAATTTAATTGATTATTATTATTCGATTATCTGCTATTTTTATTACAAAACTAGCTGTGCATGCGGTTTCACCCGCGTTTACGTTTAATGTTATAGGGTCTATATAATCCTCGATAAATATACAAGAAAAAAGAATTTTGCAATTCGGACCAGTATTCCAGAGATTAGCGCGTTCAAGCCAACCAAACCAACTCTTCAGCTTTATATATTATTATAAGATAAGATTAGACATAAGATTAAATATTGTATTGCCAGCTCTGTTGGTAAAATAATTCAGACGAGCCCTTTCCCTCGTGCGTTATTAAAACAATTGACTATGTAAATATTTTTATTTACAATTCACAACATCACATCGTAAATGGCTACCTACTATACATAAGCAAGAAGCGAAATTTCAATAAGAAGCTTAGGTAATAACCACATAGTCGCTTCCACATTTAGCTGTTTCCCCGTGCGAAATAAACAATAACAGGAACGACCGTTTTGACGCGAAACGCTGTGTATTTTATCTTACATTAGTCAGTTTTTCCTCGCGAACATTCTAACAAATGTGCGTTGTGTTATTGCCTTATATTTGCTCTGTAATTTATTGCAGGTTTATTTGGTTTCGGCCGCGGAATGTGATGAGCTTGTGCGGTTGTGCGCTTTTTCTTACACCGCAGATTCTCACATTAATTGCGTGGCTTTTCCTTGTTTATTTTGCGGAAAATATTTTTCTTTAATGGAATGTTACGGGTGTGATATTAACACGATGTAAATTAGTAATGAAAGTTGTCACAATATTCGATTAATTATATGAAAAGAAGAATAACCCTTTGCTTCATAGGTCATAGATCGTCTTTCTCATGATTGATATTATACAGTTTAAATTGGTTCAGCGGTTTAGATAACGACTGTCATACATAATAAAACATTAAAATCAGCAGCATTGTATGTTATTCGACTGTATCCGCATTAACGAATATGAATGTTTGTTATTTTATTAAAACTCATGTGTTTAATAAATAATTATAATTTAACACGAGTAAAACAACTGGGCCAGTTAGCTGCTACGATAATCACATCAAATCACTATATTTTACTAAACCATTCGATTTTCGACTGAATGTAATTGGAGTGTCATATTGAATGACACTGATTAAATTCCGCTAATAACCCTAAGCAGAATTTCAAAATATTCGCGTCTAAACAAGCGTTATGTTTTGCTGTCGAATAATTATTAGACTAATCCAAGTCTTAGTTCGCTTAATGCTACAACTAATTTGACTAGAGTTTATTAACCGCGAGCTCAAAGTCGTCTCTTGTTTCGTTTTCCATCCGAATATGTGTAGATATAGGGTTGCCTTCAATAATTCTACGAAGTTTGCAGGTTCGTACGTTAACCTCTATGAATATGTAGGATATTAATAATTATAGAAAACTGTTTCCTGTGTGAATGGAAATATAATATTATTCAGACGAAATCTTTGCGGGTTTAAGAGATACTCATGTAAAAATTGTGAAGAGTCAGTAATATAGAGGCACTTTTTTAATTAGCGATTTTACATTATTGTGTTATATGTATTTATTGTTGTATTCTTAATTATGTCCCATGTGGGTCTGGGACTTGGCTCATGTCGATCTGGGACAAAAAAAAAGAATGTGCCAACTGTGGTTCTTGCCTAGCATGTCGTAAAAGGTGACTAATGGTATATCGGGTTTTGGGTGTGTGATTGTGTAGGCGACAAGTAAGCCGCTTGTCACTGCTTTTACATAATTTTCCGTCTTACCCAGCCCGGCTTATTTTTGGCTGAATGCGGTTGAAGGGGCTTGCTGCCCTTTCGATTCTGCCTACCCCTTCGGGGATTATGGGCGTGATGTTATGTATGTATGTATTCTTAATTATGAAGTAGAATATATCCATAATGTATGACAGTATGTGACTTTATTAGCCACAGGCGAGATTTATTAGCCAGATTGTCAAACAATTAGTCTCATTGTCGCTCATAATTGTGTCTTTGAATTACTAACTATGGTTAATATTCTTGACCTCTTTGCTGTTAATAAAAAAACAAATGCATGTACACAAACTTTACTATCAATGTACAACTAATTTAAGTAAAACACCTTCTTACTAAAGGACCAAATTGTCATTTATTTTAGCCCAAAGTGCTTATTACGTGACATCCATTAACGTTACTTTCTGCCTCAACGTTTATTCTGTCTCTGTGGTCCATAAGAAATTGCCTGTTCAGCTAAAAGTACTCCAGTATTTTGGTTAGAATATCTTTGGACCATTAAAATCGGATACCAAATTATATTATAAGATGTTATGACGTAATTTTATATTATGTAATAAAATTAGTCTTAGTAGGCCAATTAGTAATAAATGATGATACTTTGGAAATCCACTTAGCTTAGTGATTGGGATGTGGTTTTATTTCCATGTTTAAAGCAAAGAGCGCGAGTCATATACCCAAATCTATAACGTTTTGTTTCAAAGTTTTTGCATTAATAATTTTGATTCGTCTCATGTTGGTCTGGGCCTTAAAAAGTTTGTACCAACTGTGTTTCTTGCCTAGCATGTCGTTTTAAATGCGACTAATGGTATATCGGCTTTTGGATCTGTGATTGTGTAGGCGACGAGCTAACCACTTTTCGCTACTTTTTCACAAGTTTCCGTCTAACCCAGCCCAGTTTTATTTATGTGTTAAATGTGATTAAAGGGCTTGTGGCCCCATTGACTCGGCTTACCCGTACGGGCGTGATGTTATGTTATGTATGTATGCTTTAAGATCTGCTACTATAAGTACAAAAATGCTAAGGTGCCAGCCCTACTTGCAAGTTAAAGTGAATTTAGTTGAATTACACGAGTGTTATTTAGATGAAGGCGTGATAATTCTGTTTGGTAACCGAGACGCACATTATTTATTCAAACCGAGTTACGCGGACGTGTGTGTGACGGGGACACCGGCCCGCAAGGAGATTTTAATTTCGCCCCGGACGAATTAATCTATTTAACCCGTTTGCGGAGCTATGATCATGGTGTAATTATGACCCTGTTTTCATTATGCTTTCCTGGTTTGTCGGGGTAGACGATAAGGTCTTAAGATATTTCGAGACTAACAACATACTACATTTTCCTTCGGTTCGAGTTAGAGATTTGAAGTGAGTCTTGGTATCCAAAACGACTAGATGTCTTTTTGTTTCTTTTCTGGATAAAGTCGGACTATTTTTAAATATTTTAACAGCGAATGCAAACCTTATTGTCGTTTTACTTAATGATGTAGCGTTTGATACGACAAAGATATAACTTAGAAATAGAGTAACAATATACATCTACTTAATTATTATTCGGGAAATTAATTTACTTTTTTTTCTGTTTCAGGTATGTCTCACTGGAATATAAGATTGAAACTAAATTATCCGTAGCGGAGTAGTCAGTGGAAAGGGTCTGAATGTAAGTAGTATAAATATGACATGTTATTTAGATAGTCATTATCCTAAAAATATTATAAATGCGAAAGTTTGTATGTATTGATGGATGTGTGTTACTCTTTCACAAAAAACTACTGAATGGATTTTAATGAAACTTTAGAATAATATAGCTCATACACCCGAATAACATATAGGCTATGTTTCATCGATACCACGAGAGCGAAGCCGCGGGCAGAAGCTAGTAAGTTATAAAGTAGAGAAATTCGAAGAAAGTTAAAAAGGAAGAGATTCGAATTTGAAATAATAAAACCACAAACAAAAAAGTGTACTACTATTTCAATTATCCAGCCATACACTCTGTACTAAATAATTATTTTATCATTTTAAAATCGGGACCTGTATATTAAAAAAGGTTCAGTCAGGGTAGCTTTTTGCATTAAAGTTAATTTTTTTTTTTGTTTCAACGTAAACTACACATTCGCGCAAACTTAAACACTCGCGATGGGTTATTTGATTTTTTTTTAAATAAACTCGTTCTTCAAGGTCACACCGAACGAAAAGGTAACATCACAATTTTAATAAAAATCTCTCGCTTTTAACATTTTGCGACAGGCCCAGAGCCGTTAGGCAAAAAAGCTGTCCTCCCTAATCCTTTACCGGCGTCAAAGAATAAATTAATACAAAGGTGTCAACCCGGTCAAATGGATAATACCGCCAAAGGGCGGACGCTGTCCGACGATTACCAAATGAAACGGAAAAGTGAATAAAAAGGTATAAAATTGGAGACAAAAAAAGCACCTTGACCCCTCGCTCGAGGCTGAATTGCCAAGCTATTTTTCTTTAATTATTACTCGTCTGGTCCCTGAAAGGGCGGGCGGCGAAAACGGTATTGAATATCGGTAATTACAACCCTTTTAATGGTGAATTCTAAATTATTTTTGTGAGAAATTTGATGCTAATTTAAACCCGTTTCTGTAAATGAAATGAGTGCATCTTCTGGTATCGGTAATTAGAGGGGCTTATGTTGAATTTTGTTTTTAAATTTTGATGTTTACCGGGAATAATGACTTTTATACACTGCAAACGTTTATAGTAAACTTACTTACATACATACATAACATCACACCCATAATCCCCGAAGGAGTAGGCAGAGTTAAAGGGGCAGCAGGCCCCTTTAACCACATTCAGTCAAAAACAAAACTGGGCTCGACTGGGTTAGATGGAAAATTGGGAAAAAATTGTGACAAGTGGCTAGCTTACTTGTCTAATCCAAAAAGTATCTTGGTTCTAGTATACAATAGTTGCTTTAGGTATTCTCAGCAATAGCTATAAATACAAATCCTTCAACACATTAGGATGCTAAGACGAAGACGTGTCAGTTGGTTTTTTAACAGACTAGGAAATTTTCACCCATAATCCGCGTTGATTGCTCTGTTTAAATTGAGACTTAATATTGCTCGCTATCATGTGACCTTAACTCATAACTATCTCTTGTTAACATGACGAGTAGTCACGAAGCTTATCTATTAATAGGTATCTATTTATAAGTTTACCCGTAGAATGTTCAAAATGAAGATAAAATTCTTCCTAAAATGCTCTACAACGTTCACTAGCTAGAAAACTCATCAAGATACTTATTAAGATACTCTCGACTTTTATCTCTCTTTATGGATGACCTACATCCAAAGATAGATAAATAGTCTCCTTCACCTTATCTTCTGTGTAGTAAGCTCCTATACAGCACATAATTTACACATCCAACACGGCCCAGAATCCTTAACACACCCGACCAGGTTAGCCGTGTGTTCACTCCCGAATAAAAATGCTCGTACAAAAAGAAAACACAATACATTGGCTAAACAAATGTCTTATTATTCCTCGGGATACGGAACCGGCGTAATACATAGACCATTTGTCAAGATAAGCGGATACCAACAACACACAAACTTGTGATAAGGGGTGAGAGTTACGCAACGAATTTTGCACCTACGCCTTTCAGGTTGGGGAGGCACAGTTGGGTAGAATAGCTCTTTGACCTTCAAAGACGCACACGTGTCATTTATATTAGTATAGTTTGGGTCAGATGGTTTATTATGCGGTTATTGATTGTCTTCTCGTAATAGCCATTCCATCCTGTATACCCTTTTAACTGATTAGCTTGACGGTATAGTACCATTTGCCAGAAAAACTGAAAATGTCACTAAACTTGCTGTTACCATAATCCACATTTTACATTAATTACATATACTGCTGTGGAAATGACTGCTTCCTTTTTTTCGTTTATTTTGACGTATCGATACGAACTTTCGCGTGCATAATTTTACATAGTAAAGCATTGGTAATATAGTTTATATGTTATTAAATAAAAATAGAAATAGAAAATATAATTATGCTAGCGTAAAACATGCTGGCTTTACAAAAAAAATAAAAAAGCAGCACACAATTACATGATTATAGGTAGGTAATATTCCGAAATTTCATGGGACTTACGTGATTAGTTACCTTAGGTAAGATTACTTCCCCCCCGCCGGGGTCCTCGGTTTGTCGTACCGGGGGGGCTTAGTAGGCCCTGCCATGGCAGGGCTGAAGCGAAGAGGGACCCCGAGGTGAGCCGCGACTGCACGAATGGCATAAGGGCAGTTGCGGCGGTCCGGCTGTAACCACCGCAGCCGGACCAGGGTTGCCGAGGAAGAGGAGGAGCTGAGTGTTGTCGTTGCTCGCCTCCCTATCCTCGGCAACCCGACAGGGGCGCGCTGGGTCGCGTTGCGGCGGGTCGCGGAGGGATTGAGCGTCTCGATGCTCTCCCTCCGTGACGACAGGGCTCTGCCCTCAATTTGGGTCGCCGGGCGGAAGGCGGCCCCCTCTGATGAGACGCTCTCCCCGTGCCCTCTGGCTTAGCAGAGGGCACAGCGCGAGAGTGGGCCCACGACGCCGGTCTCGCGGACGATCGGCGTCTGAATCCTGGGCGGAGTAGTTGAGACATGCTGGGTGGCCTGGCATGTCTCGACGCGCGCGCGTGCTCGGTGCTGTGCATCCGACGACTGATGGCGTGGGCTGCACAGCATCGACCACCGCCGCGCGAGGTGAGCCGCGTAGTGCGGCACGTACTTACCTTTCGTGAGATTTTCTTTATCGTGACTTTTTCTTTAAACCAAATTAAATATGAGTACTTGCATTCGGATTGCACATATACATATATGTGCACACCGGATAACATGTACGTTACTGTAGAATATTTTTGTTAGAAGAGAAAAACAAAAATTGACCCAAAAGTCCCCTGAATGATGGATGAGAGGACGGAAAGAAAGGAATATTTTAACCATAACTCACTATACTAAATATGCTTGTATATTTATGTCTGTAATTTAGATTTATTTCTTTCTTATTTACGTAGGCAAGCCAATTTATATAATTATATCATATTTACTAATTTTCAGGAGAAGGTCTACGCGGCTAATTAGAAGCTTTGCGACAGCAAAGTAATCAAAGATTATGATATATTATTTTGAAGTTTTCTGTATGCTATATATATCTAGGTATACTTATAAAGCTGGAGAGTTTGTTTGCTTGAACGCGCTAATCTCAGGAAAACTACTAATCCGATTTGAAAAATTATTTTATTGTTAGGTAGACCATTTATCGAGGAAGAATATAGCCATATAACATTTACCATAAACGCGGGTGAAACCGTGGGCACAGCTAGTCTAAATATAAAGGTGCCGGTGATGGTGTGGTACCATTATAAACCTATTTTTCCGTTATTTGGTGTCTATAGTATAACTATATGTGGTTGACGGGGCTTGCTGCCCCTTCGACTCTGCCTTCTCTGATTATGGGCGTGATGTTATTTATGTATGTATATAATATAACTAATCTTCTTCTGCTTAATTTGGCTATAGTACTAATGTTAATGTGATGTATTAATCTAATTATTTTATATGAAAAATCAAACATTTTGAATGCCCAGTACAATATTTTTCGAATTCTATGCATTAAATAGGAGAGTGAATGTTTCTTCCTCGCTCTGCGGACAATCCAACGCCATTCAGAAGCTATTCCGAGGGACACTTTCCATTCTTATCGCGATCACAATGGGAGTTATCGCGTCCAAATTAAAAAAGCGTTTTCCCACACAATTCGTCTTTTAAATGAGGACTACAATGAATGTCAGTTTTCCTATCGTGTTTTATGTAAACAACAATGTTGGGCGACCGTATTGTTGGGAATAAATGCAGTTATGTGGAATGGCTGGACACGCGCTCTTAGAATAGTGGGCTTAAAAAATAACACATGTCTTCAATATATTATGACTGGCTCGATGGCTTACATTCGATAATGACCCTGCCCCGTGCGCTAAGAGTTGTGGGTTCGATCCCCACCCAGGAAAACATTCTTAAGATGAATACTTATGTTTATTCTGTGTCTGGGTGTTATTATTGATTATATAAGTATATATTTGTGATACCACTGTTGATTCAGATATCCGTAACACAAGTGCATATGCTTCTTACCTCGGAGTCAGATTAATGTATGTGATGTAGTCTGATTTTAATATATTCTGACCGCAGAAGTCTAAATACGGTTGATTTATGGACGGTATGTGGCAAAGGAAGTAAAATATTCTTTAGATTATAAATTAGAATATTACAAGCAATCAATCAATATATAAAGAATTTAAAACAGGTTAAAAAATAATTTGTCCCTAGATATTGAAATGTATAGATTAATGTATGTTCTATTTAACTTTTACCATTAAAAGATTTTGTCATGCATATATAAATAACATCACGCCTACAATCCCCGAAGGGGAAGGCAGAGTCAAAGGGACAGCAAGCCCCTTTAACCACATTCAGCCTACAATAAAACTGAGCTGGTATAGATGTAAAATTGTGAAAAAGTGGTGAAAAGTCTAGCTAGCTAGCTCGTCGCCTACACAATGACATACCCAAAACCCGATATACCATTAGTCGCCTTTTACGACATGCTAGGCAAGAACCACAGTTGGCACATTCTTTTTAAGTCCTACAACATGAGACAATTGTCATAAATCACACGGATATAGGTGTACGGTTTTCTGGGCTATAATGTAATCTACGTTTGTCCTTTCTCTGGGACAAACAATAAAAAACGGTTAAACGACTTTATTTGAAAACGTAAAATAGCTATTTCGCTTGTATAATATCAGTAAGTATGGATATATTTATTATAATAAACTTTCAATTTTTTGTAAGGATTTCACTCCGCTCAATCCTGAACGGATATAAGTAAATATTTTGGGGTAGTATACCCATGTATTATGTTGCCAAAAACAGTAAATATAAACTCTTTTGCACGTTTACCTAAGATGTCAAATAACACATCTGGTAGATAAGTTAATGCCCCGACAATATTTGCGTGTGATATCGCATTGAGTTGCCGCCGACGCCTGATTGATTGCGCAACTAATTATCTCCGTTAATTACTGCTAATGCACCTGGTATTTATTAACCAAACCAACCGGCCGTGTCTATCCATAATTTTGTCTCGGGTTGTTGTGTGAGGATATAATCGGTGATAGCTTGGTGTGTATACCGGACGGGTCTAATCGGCAAACATAGTGTGTGAGTTGGTTCAATTCCGGACCTGATACAGAAATAGCCTGCTTTTGAATTGAATATGTATCCATTTTCAAACACTCGTATGGCACTTTACATATAAAAACTAAAACTAACTAAACTTCACGCCACTTCCCAAGCGGGGTAGGCGTAACATTACTTAAAAATCAGTGAACATTGTAATTATACTATCATCATCATCTTTCTAGCGTTATGTCCCATGTTTAGACGGGGTCCGATTAGACCATGATCCAGGATTTAGCGAGTCTGGTAATTACATTGATGCGACTACCGATCTGACCTTCGTAACCCTAAGATAGGGGCACCAGACAATTTTTGGATCATAGTTACAAATCCAAAATTGTTTGAATTTGCAGGTTTCATCACGATGTTTTTCCTCACCGTCGAGCTAATGGCATAAATGCGTACATATATTTGAAAAATCCAGAAGTACGTGCCCGGGTTTGAACCCGCACTCCTCGGTTAAGAGGCGCGTGTCCTTACCAATGAGCTACTACCGCTCTAGCTCTAGCCATCAGACCATTAAACAATAAAATATAATCTATACTTACCTATAATAAATCTGTAGAGAGGTCAATTCTGTACATGAAATATATTTTCAAAATAACTATCAGGGGGTGATTAGTGATCGATACTGATGCTAAAAATGCAATCAGTAAAATTTTTGTCTGTCTGTCTGTCTGTCTGTATGTTCCTTATAGAAACAAAAACTACTCGACGGATTTTAACGAAACTTGTTACAATTATTCTTCATACTCCTGGGCAGGTTATAGTATACTTTTCATCACGCTACAATCAATAGGAGCAGAGTAGTGAAGGGAAATGTTGAGAAAACGGGAGAAGTTACTCCATTTTTTAAGCTTCCGTCGCGTTAATGGTTAAAGTTACATAGAAATCATGTATGACGGAAATAGTCTTTATAATATTAATCATAAACGCCGGTGACACCGCTGGCACAGCTAGTTATGAATAAAATATTATATGACGCCGTGATGGTAATACGCAACATAATAAAGTATTTACTTAGCTCACCTTAACACATTTTTTGAACACTTCTTCACACTTTGACAGGCCCGTTGGTCGAGTGGTCAGAGACCCTGGCCACAAAACCAAATGTTTCGTGTGATGAACATGTGTCATGGATGTTTATTATCGTATTTAAGTATGTCTAGCCGTTCGACTAATATCCATAGGACAAGCTTATAAGCTTAGTTTAAAACTAGGGAATTGGTGTGCCAGCCTGGAGATTTTTTTAATCTGTTTTAATCTCGGTCAGCCATCCATTTTAGACGAATGCGGGAGTTGCTTCACTTTTGCATCGGACTTTCGCAGTGTGAAATTACGCCATGTAGCTTGTTTACATAATAAATACAAATATCCGACCATTAGCGCTGTCAATACAAGCTTTGTCAATAGTGATTCATAGTTAGTAGTAGCTAATGAGTCAGAAGAATGGTTGATAAAATGGCGCTTCTCCGATTTCCACGGAAATGGACCGCTCGGCGGATAGGCCTGCAAATTAGTTGTCATTGGTTTTATTTCTCTAGTCAATGAACAATGAAAAGATAGCAAGTTTAAATCGACAGGAGGACTCTGTACTGTTTAATTCTTTTTTACAATTCCATTTTTCTGCACATTATAAAATCCTTGAAAGGATATGTCAATTCGTTCGACGCTTAGATAATTGCTTCTGAATTAGATACATTAAATCTGGTTTAAAATCTATGGACTCATTGTAAAGCTACGTCAATTTCTTTGCAAACCCGAAAAATATTTGTATCAGGCAAACAGATGAAACATTAATACTTGTAGACTAATAACTTTTTTTAAATAATATATTTAAGAACCTCAAAAACCATTTCCCCAATCTTAACGATGTCGATCTTAATTTTTATTTATCAAATATATACATGGCGTAGGTTTTATACACATTATTGAGATCTCCTTAACCCTGACGAAAACTTCATCTGAAAAATGACTGCCGATTATTCAAAATGTCACGCACACCCTCTATAGTTTAGCGAACTAAACCTGGCCGGGCCTCGTTCAAACCGTGGCATGCTATGACGTAATCTTATAACAGGTATCCTAGGAACACATAACATGTAGATTTATGACCACAGGGTGCGTTCAGGGCTGTCAAATATCCATTAGCAAGGAAGAGATTTTGAGTTCGTTCGCATCATCTTGAGAGACGTCATAATCGTCGATAACTGAAAAATTCTGCCTGTATTTGAGTCTAGAATGTATACTAGTATTATAAAGCTAATGAGTTTGTTTATTTGAAAGCGCTAATCTCAGGAACTACTGGTCCGATTTGAAAAATAGTTTTAGTGTTTATAGGTATAGCCCATTTATCAAGGAACGCTATAGGTTATATAATATAACATTAAATCTAAACGCGAGTAAACCGCGGGCACATATAATTACGTATCGTGAATGGGCATTACAGAATTCTTAATACTGAACTTACAAAGAAGTATAAATTTCAATATTACATGTCATACGTAAGTCGAGCTTGTACGAAAGAAGTCGGTTGATAAAAGTACGTAGTAGGAACGTAGGTTCAAGTCGGTTACCTTATTTAGCTATAAGTAAACCTATTGGCTTACTTAGAATTGTTTCGGCATCAAAAGGATGGACACGCATCGCATTCTTAATATTAATAAGGAAGCGATCTCATCGCTCCGAGATCGACTCCCACTCGGCAGCCCTGTGGAAACGTCACGGGCGCGGGGCGGGGCATGTCCCCGGCTGGCACGGACATGGCTACACGAAATTATTCATGGCCGTCCTTGGGTCGAATTGGCCCGTGTTCGCTCGTGCTAGATACGAATGCAGTAACCCGCCGTAACGGTTAAGTGCCCTGTGGAGTTGCAGACTTTCCGATTTATGTGTCTGTGTTACATGGTAACGATGTATAGCTCGTTACCATACTGAGTTTTGGCCCCTCCTCCTTAGGAGATTTTATTTGAGGACGATTTTTCATAACAGAAAAAGGTTTTGTCAGTTCTTATTTTTACAACAGCTCTGGATCCCGTTTCACAATATTCCTACAGTGGCCTACTATAATAACCATAACAATAATAACACACTCTTTAATCGTTTTAAATATTGTTTAACGACTTAAAAAGGAGGAGTTTTTAAGTATGTTTACGCACCTCAAATCGGTGACAATTTTTTTGACTATGTTAGTCAGGTCCTGATAACGAGCACGCGCCCCATACGCTTGACGCTAAATTATAATCATTGCAACAAGAGAGCTCTCAAAATATAATTTAAATAATAAATTGTACGCTACATATACATATATGACAAGCTCGATGGCGCATTCGGTAGTGACCCTGCCCCATACGCCAAGAGTTGTGGGTTCGATCCCCACCCAAGACAAACATTCGTATGATGAATACTTGTGTTTGTTTTGTGTCTGGGTGTTAATATCCAATATTTAAGTATATATTTGTAATACCACTGTTGATTCTGATATCCGTAACACAAGTGCTTAAGCTACTTACCTCGGAGTCAGATCAATGTATGTGATGTAGTCTGATGTAGTCTGATATATAAGATTCGCAGCACGTACCAAGCTATTATTGCATCACAATGATTCGACTACACAGATTGCATGAAGTAATATGACAGCCACACCGCGCCAAACAAAATATGATAATTTATACTAGTTAGCGCAGTGTGAACTCGTAACTTAATTAATGATTGACGATCACAAATGGAAAACTAATTAATTGCTGTTAGAAATTGAATCGGTCTAGTTAGCACACTCGGCTATCGGTGTTTGACAAACATAATTTGCTTCATGGAGCCAATTATGATGCAGTGATATTAAACCATATAGCTGCCAAAAACAACCGGAATTCATCCAACGGTATAGTTATACTATACATAATATGTTATGGTATGTTATGTTATGGCAAAATAGTCTGGGACTACATATCAATGTTGGTCTGGTCTTAAAACCGTGTCCCTTGTCCGCTATGTTGTATAAGGCGACCAATGATTATATAAGTCTATTGGGCTATCTCTCGTGATGGACTAGAAGTTTCATCCGGTTTTATTTAGCATTCCCTTTCTATATTGACTAGCTCGATGGCGAATTCGGTAGTGACCCTGCCCATGCGCGCAGAGTTGTGGGTTCGATTCCTACCCAGGACAAACATTCGTGTGACAAATGCTGGTGTTCTTTTTGTGTATGTGTGTTATTATCCAATATTTAAGTATATATTTGTAATACCACCGTTGGTTCTGATATCCGTAACACAAGTGCTTAAGCTTACCCCGGAGTCAAATCAATGCATGTGATGTAGTCTGATATTAATTTAATATCGCGGTCGAGTATTTTTAACTGCTTTTGTGTAGGTATGGTAAGTCACCACATGATATTAACTATTAAATCCTCACAAACCTTCATTCGAAATCATTTGAAATACAGATAGATATATCTCTAGATGCCCAAGCCCCCTTTTCGGCTCCCATAGTAATATGAAATATCTACGAAATGTTCAAAGTTAATTCACATCAAACAGGTACACATCGAACCAATGAAACATCGCATACAAAATTCTGGCCACCCGTTCCCGATACCGAACGAATATCGGGCGGTGTCCCGAAACTAATTTAGTATAACAAAGTTACGTTATAGTTTTAGAGCATTCTCGTTTCGGTCGGAATATGTTGTTTCGTCCTTGGAACAAGTTGAGGGTCGTTGAGTTATGGTCGTGCCGTCTCGTGCCGGGATAATAATATTTGGGAGATGTGCTCTGGGGTATCGAGATGTTGTGACGGGATTAGATAGCGATGTGAAGTGGTGGCGTGCACTCCAATCCGCTTTGAGTAGTCATAGGTTGGTATGGGACTCGAAAATAATGTACGTTGTGTTGTTTTGCCTACTATGACTGAAGAGTGACTAGTGATAAATTAACAAACTAACCACCAGTCTTTTTCACAATTCTCCATCTTACCAAACCCAATTTAATATTTTTTTTTGCCAATGTAGTATAATGCTTATTGATCTTTGGGCTCTACCTACCCCTGCAAGGAAAGCGTAATGGTACCCATATGCATGTATGTTTAAGCTCTCGAGTACCAAAGAAGTTGTCACCCATGGATTGCTATCTGAAGAGGCAGGGTGCACTCCAATTGCCTTTGAATTAGTCAACAGCAACAAATCAAATAACAGGGTCGGCTAGGGCGAGAGGTGAAAATGTCCTCGTGGTGTAATGAAATGAAATAAAATTCATTTATGCTAAATTTGACATTCATAAATGCCTTCTATGTGACTTTATAAAGATTATTTGAATGTCGAAGATATACATGTTATAAAAATGTCCCGACGTTTGATTAACCTTACAGTGATCTTAATCACTGCCAAACTTTATATGGCTTGTCACGTGACTTCAAACATTACTTTAACGGCCGTAATCTTACGAAAGCACTACGGCCTACTAAAAGATTAAAAAAAAATTCAATATGTAGTTGATTTCGATCGCATATTTTCGTTTTGATCTTCGAAACATTTGCTTGACTTTGCAATAAAAATAATAATTCCATTTTTACTAAGCCAGCACACATCAAACGAAGTTCTTATTGAATTCGATACCACAGCTTTACGAGTTTTATGTAAAAATGTAATCAATTTAATTAAAACCATAATCCATTACGCCATAAACCCCGCAAAAAAGCATAATACGCCATCGTATGAGGGGCGCAAATATATTATTTCTACATTGTATCCTGGAATTCGGGATTCATCAGGCAATAGAATTTAATCCCGCGAGCGGTCGGGCCGCGTAATTGTATTCATGATTCGGTCTCTTGTGCGGTGGCCCTTACAGAGGCTGCCGTTTTAATGATCGCCGGCCCTTAACCGAGAAATGACGCGGATGATACGATTTCGTTAACAATTTCGCGATTTTTCTGCGCAGGCACAAATTGTATCGCTTAATTTGCGGCCAGGAAATCGGAAAAAGGAAAATATCATGGCGAAGGAGTGTGTGCAAAGTTAAGATATATTTTTCACCAATTTGTCACCAACCTTACTAATATGCAAATTGCGAATGTAACCCTGTCTGTTTTTTACAATTTTCAGGCCTAATCCACTTAAAAGAGTTAATAAAATCAAAAAATAACTCCTAAGAAGCTTCCGTTACTACTACTACGAGTTACACGAGTCTTGTAGTTTCCAGATAGCAGCACGTAACAGCAAATTATGAACGATGACTAGTGTTGCTGCTTGATAAGCCAATATCGATAGTCTATTGCTCTTCAATACCGAATAGACTATCGATAGTATAGTATCTTATAGACTCTCGCGAGTATCGATACTATCTATAGTTCATTGGTTGGCAGCGATCACTATCGAACTATCGATACTATCGATAGTATTGCTATTTACCGATAGTATTCTACTAACAGAGACATCGATACTATCGATATTATCGATTGTCCTATCGATCGTATAGATGATTTGGCCGTTAAACAATCGATTGCAAAATTATCGATTTTTCGGCCACACTAACGATGCCCGAATAGTCCATAGATAATAATATGCATAGTATATGGCTCTGCCTAACGATATTTTTTGAATACAACCTAGAAGAAAATTTATTTATCTATTCATAGAGAATGATTTACAGTATCATACGTGTTTGAAATACAAGTACCTTTTTATTTTTCATTTAAGGTTACAATACTCAACGGATAACACAAACGACATGATTATATTAAAAATGTTGCTCCTCTTGCTCGGTAGCGATTTGTATCGTTGAATTTGCGAGCGAAATGGGTTTAGATAAAAATGAATTTATAGGTTTAGGTAGCCCATTCTTTTGGAGTTTCAATTTTATTCATACATTACAGATAAGTCTGAAAACACTTACGCCAAGTTCATACATACCTACATGTACCTTTTATGACACCAGTCGCAAAAACTTTGAAATCGTTCTTTGATCGGACTTGGCTGAGCAAATTCTTGAGAGAGATCCACATAAAAATTCTAGGAAAGTTGAATAAAAGACTTTTAACAAGTTAGTGTGGTAAGCCAGGGTCCTGTGTCGTCGTAAATCTGGATTTGGTTACGAATCCTTACTAATATTACAAATGTGAAAGTATGTCTGTTCGTGTGTAGCAAAATGTGTACTCCTTACATTTTTGTCTCTGAATTCTTTTAAATTAAAAATGTTCATCGACATTAAAATAGTTAAAAAAATTCACTAGCATTTTCATGTATTTTCATCGCCTTTCATCTCATAAGTTCTATCATTTTCATCGCCATTCGTAAATTCCGATAATTCAATTATAAAATCCACATGCACTTTCGTCATTGCATATTGCATCGCGAATAATTCAAATACAATTAATGCCGAATTCCAGCGAATGGTCATCCCTACTCGTATTTCACTGTAAATGAGTGTGACCGCAGAGATTGTGATTATTTATTTTAATTAGTGCAAATTCGGTAATTAAGATCGTTTTATTTGGCATATTCAATATGGAATTGGTCAAATTAGTTGATTATTACCTGTTTAATGACATTAGCACGTCTAATAATTTTGTTAATGAATTACACCGCGGTACCTGAGCGTATGATTTTAATAATTATGAATGATTTTTATTTTATGGAATAACTGTGAATGTTTATTCATGATTATGGCTCCCCTGTCCTCTGAGTTATGAATCAGATCACATGTACGTCGGTTCAATGTACCTATTAACCAAATTTCTGATGACGAAATTTAGGATGACGGTCAAATCAGGCTTGGCTTGGACTGAAAAATATCGCAGGAAAGAAGATGAAGTATATTAACTAATGAATCTTATAAAGAACTAAAAAATACAGACGCATATGTATAAAGAACATTAATACAATACTTTAACAAGTTTTATGAGGTTTTTTCAGGTAAAAAAACTTGTCTAAAGAAATAAATTTCAACTTGATAATGTTAAAATCGTACTGATTCGAAATTATTCAACAACGAAATAACCATACAACCAGACCACGTGCACAATTACTGCGCTTTTTAAATTAAAACACAATTAGACACATTGTTTCCAACATTCTCATTTAAACGAATGCCGATGTCTTCCCACTTAAAATATCAACCAATCCCCCTTGAGTCTCGTGTACCCGCTAAGAGCACCTATTGTGAAACTCCTTTGTTCTTCAAAAATCAAACATGGCGTCGCATTGTGAGGCGCCCCCTAGCGGCTCTCAAGAGAAACTTTAGCATTTCGGCAATGTCGCTCTTTGTGTTTTTAGACGGCTTACGAGAAATTATCCCGCAATTAAAATGTGGTAAGCATATTTTGGGGTCTTCAGCTCGCAAAGGTGGAATCGAAAGAGTTTGCAATTTTGCGTGGATTTTCTTGTAAGACAGAATATGTTGTACATAACTTAAAGGCATCAGGCATACATATTAATTTAATCACGATGCTCTTTGCTTGTTAACTTATCTTTTGGAGAGTTATCACAAGACTATCCCGAGTTTTACAAGTTACATAAATGTTGCGCGACGTTGAGTGTATCATGTAGTACCGTCAACAACGTCGTAAGTGACACACTACATGATATTAAGCGGTCATTGTAGTCTATGGACATATATAAAGAATAGCGGAAACCTTCAACACTAAGGTTGCAAATGCATTCCCTATCGCTATTGCTGATAAGTTGCGAAGAGTCAACATCTAGAGTGCACCTACACAGATATAAAGGCAACAGAGTGCATACGACTACAAGACCAACAGCGTCCGACATGTTACGCTGTGTAACAGGATTCATACCATTGTCCACGGTATTCTATTCGGCGCAACACTCGAGTTAGCACACACAAATACCGTATTCAGCGTCTGTACGCATTTGTTTCCACATCACGTCCTACCAGAGGCGGTAAGCAGAGGAGCGGGGGGATAACGGGCGAAAAATTGCGTACAACCAGCCGTCCTGGAGAAACAACCAACATCACCCTTATTACGAAGCCTTAAGAGTGTTTTTTTAGAACTGGCAGTGGTCGAACTGAATTAGTATACCACTGCAAATGAGAGAAGAGCCGTTTGCGCACTCCACACAGATTCTGGTATTCCCGTGCGGATTTCTACAGAATAGTAATAGTACATGGATTGTTACGGTCCTAATGGGATTGCATTGGAAAAACTAATTTGCCAGTAGGTTCGATCGTAGGGAATTAGATTTGGTTTGTGGTTTGAACATCGAAAGTTGATTATTATTAGTGTTTACTGTTTTCATATGAGTATGTAACAAATACATTTATGTTAGTCTAACATGAAATAGCGAGTTATTTATTTTGTTAAATAAATTTGAACACCTGGGACTACCTCAAAGAAATGCTGTTGCTTTAATTATAATTCTGATGGGGTCGTCGGTGCCAAGGTTCAGATTTTGTGTAGAATAAAAGTACTGTAGATTCGATCCCTGCACCATAATAAAAAAATATTATGAACTATTTTTTTAGTAATGTTTGCTATTTTTGGTAATTCTCATTTCCATATTACCATTACTTAAGCGCCTTATTCTAGAATCAGATAGATTTATGGAATGTTGTCTAACAGTTTTTAACGTATTTGAATAATCACACCTTTTCGATTTCCATATTGGCTCGAACTAATCATATTAGATGACGGTCAAGTATCTTCTACGAACAGACCATGGCCAATTTCTAGTAGTTACAAGTATCTAGTCACCCAATCCAACAATAATGAAGACGGGTTCGGTCAACCAAGCAGGTCTAATAACAAAACGGCACATAACTCGACAACACAACACCATGTTTTACGAACCCGCCGTGCCCTCTTATCCAATTACTAACCAAGTTATTGGGTGGCGTTTTCACCGTTTTCCCACAATGCAAGACCCCATTTCATATCTGTATAGTAATTATTATTGCCTCCATTGTTTACTTGGCAACAACGTACAAGGGACCAAGTGAAATATGCGTCCACTGCCCACCTTGGCAGATAATGCCCAATTACAACGCAATAACAACTTTATCTCGTATAACTGAAGACTGTTAATTGCTCGTTAGGGTTGAAACTTGTTTTAGTAAGGGATTTTGAGCTCTATTCCTCAGATAATACGCTCGATTAGCGGTTAATGTTAATTCTTACTATTTGTTCACTTCAGCGATTTGGGTTTGGCAACAATAACAAATTTCTCGCTTGGAAAACGTAAAACAAAATATTAAATCTGAGATGAATGGAATATAGAGAAATTTATTTTATACCCCTCAGTTACCAATTCAAAGAAACATTGTTATTTTTTATTAAATCAGCTAATTTAAGCTAATAAATAATTTTTACTAAGCTTTTGATTGTTTTAGACTACACGATTCTACAAGAAAAGGCACCTTTATTTCAGTCAAAATAGAGAAGGCTCTATTTTGACTATCTGTTCACATTGCTGGTAATTCAAATTTCAGTTTCATTCGGTTCAAATTGTGGTTTCAGTCACATAGTGTAAGAAAGTACCAAGAAGTTGTTAACATAACGGTTAAATGTTTGTCCAAAAGTTAGTTGAAACTTTGAATAGAAGTGATGGTCAGTCTCTTGCATGACTGCAAAAATGTCGGGCGAAGTCACTATCGGCTGCTAGTCTATACTTACTAATATTATAAAGAGGGAAGATTTTTATTTTTGTATTTTTGTGTGTGTTTATGTTTGTAATGAATAAACTCAAAAACTACTGTGCCAATTTCAAAAATTCTTTCACCATTGGAAAGCTACATTATCCGGAAGTAACATAGGCTATATTTTATCCCCATATTCCTACAGGAACGGGAACTATGCGGGTGAATCGGGGCACTGCTAGTGTACAATTTAATGTAATAGGAAATAAACCCTCGCTTCATTTGTAATAGAAAACAGACCGCATCTCCCCCTCCTCAGTCCCAGAACCCCTCACTAGAGACATATAGGTCGTGAAAATCCCGGGTCAGTTAAACAACTAACGTCGTTGGGGTCCAGCACGCCTTCGATTTATGGCTAGTAATACCCATCCCTAGTAATACTGGGATATAGCAAATTCAAAGGGCATTTGTCAGCTCTTAATTGGTGAGTTAAGATTTGGGGTGCTGGCTGGGCGAAGAGTGTTTTGAAAGCAATTAATAACTAAAGATGTATCCACATACTTGAATGCAATTAATAATAATTTGTGTACGTATTTATAACTTCTTAGCTCATAGCTTTTAGTAATTTGCTCTATTGTTATTGTTAGTTTATAACACTGTAGGTAGTTTGTTTAATTAGTGCTAATAAAAGAAGCGAATAAAAAATACGGATGAAAATGTCATTCCCTATTTTAGAAGTATAACTAAATGTTGTATAACTAAAAATTCTGTAATCTACACTAACATTATAAGATGAAAGGTTAGATTGTTTGTTCGCATTGAATAGGTTCCGAAACTATTGGACCGATTTCAAAAAATCCTTTCTCCATTGGAAAGCTACATCATCATCTTCCTAGCGTTATGTCCCGAGTTTAGACGGGGTCCGCTTAGACCATGATCCAGGATTTAGCGAGTCTGGTAATTACATTGAAACGACTGCCGATCTGACCTTCGTGACCCTAAGATAGGGGAACCAGACAATTTTTTTGGATCATGGTTACAAATCCAAAGTTGTTTGAATTTGCAGGTTTCATCACGATTTCCTCACCGTCGAGCTAGTGGTATAAATACGTACATAGATTTGAAAAATCCAGAGGTACGTGCCCGGGTTTGAATCCGCACTCCTCGGTTAAGAGGCACGTGTCCTTACCATTGAGCTACCACCGCTCTCTACTCTATTGGAAAGCTACATTATCAGCATGTGTTATAGGATATTTCCCCATATTCCTTAGGCAACGGAAGCTACGCGGGTGAAATCGCGAGGCACTGTTATTTACTTTACAATTCAGTTAAATTTTGTCTGACAATTAAAATCAAAGTCATTAGAAATATAAGTTCTTGCATTTCTTCTCCACTTTGCTGATTCGGAGACTTTCGATAAATATATAATTGTATATATGCTTTTGAACTAAACCAATCTATAAAACACAACTAGATATACCAAACTTCCTTAAGTGTTGCCTCAAGAAATTCATACGGGTACCCACTCCAAGAACATACCGTGTGTTTGTTAACATGCAATATACTAGCACCGAATTAAAGTTATAGGAAAGTTCCCTCAAACTGTCTGCTAAGTTTGCCGCTGACAAGACAGGTAAGTAAAGCAGCCGACATTAAGATTATATCAAAGGCGAATCTGCGGAAACAAACATGTTTGCGCACGGACAAATAACTTGGAATGTGCTCGCTCCGTCTGGAAGTGGCTCGTGATTTAGGTATTTGTGTGTCATAAAACTGTGCGGCTGATAATTTCGTTTTTGTCATCAGATTTTTATAACTAGCTTGAAGTTCTAATTTTAAAGACGACATTTGCTTAGCTTGATTTTAAAGTGACTTTAAAGTTTTAGAACGTTTTATATTACTGCATTAATGGGTTGCGCGCTCATAATTTCTGTTTAATTTCGTGTCATTTGCATTAATATACTACTACTACTACTACATGTTATCTAAATATCCACCATAACATAGAATGTAAAATATTTTATGAAATTATACGGATAACGAGACTCGCTCTCATCAAAATTCTGACTTAATTTAGTATCATTTGCAATATATTTATGTTTTTTGCAAGCATGCTGACAGTCTTTCGAACACTCTTAATATCTTTTTTTTTCACAAAATACATATCATAGTAATGTTATGCAATAAAAACTATTTAATTACTTTTTTATTTGTAACAATATTATTACCACTTCCAGTGTATCTGTACATCCTCAATTCGTGAATTGTGGGTGCTGTCCCTTCAGCTAATGAATGCGATTAACTTTCTCTTACGCCCCGCTCGCGCCATTGTAGTTACTGTTGAGATGTTCTTTGGATCGCTTTGCTTGCTTTTGAACTATTTCTTGGAGAAAATTTAAGTAATATAATTCTGCTCGAAGAGGAATTTCTTTTTTAGAATAAGCCACGAAAACGATGGTATGGAGAGGTTGTTACACTTTGGGGAGCTTTTCAATACTTAATTACTTTCTTTATTATTTTTTCTGTTTCCAAACTAATGTCTTAACTTATCTGTATAATAAGCTTTTATCCTAGTTAGTATATGAATAACATTTTTTAAGTTGATTAACCATTTAAGGCATACACTTAAAGAGGTTATTTAAGTTTGGTCTCCTTTGGAAGATATTGAAAATAAGTTGATTCAGATATTCAAACGGCGGCTTCTAAACTTTAACATGGAGATAATACTAATAGTATTAAACTACACCATATACATATGATTGAAACAAAGTATTTAAGATGCGCTCCGAATAAACTTCAAAAGAAATCTATTTAGAATTATAACGTTTTACTGTTAATTTATTGCAAAAACTTTCTAAAGTACTTCTATTTCTTACATGCAGTAATATATAGTACACCCCAGAGCGTTTCAGCCACATCCAGTTAAACTTTGCATCCTCGACCGTTTCGGTGCAGTCTCTCGCTTAATGAGTGCGATTAACTTTCCCCACTGGTCGGTTTGTCCGTCTTTGTTGCTCGTTCTAGTTGCTGTACGACTCATTTAGGAGCTATCCACACGTCAACTGCAAATTAGTAGAGATGCGCTGAGAGGAGTCGTTGACATCTGGAGACTCGAGTCAACTTACCAGAGAAACATATATTTATCTGGAATTAAGTATTTATTTTAATATTGCCAATTAATGACTAAGTCTATATTTGAAAACAACAAAATCCAATTACTAACTTACGAGCAAAAAGTATTTTTGGGTTTTGTTGTTTGTTATTGAATACGATAGTGATAGACAGAAAAAGATAAAGTGAGTGGGGCAGAGGAGGGCGAGGATTATTTGGCAACGTTATTGTGTAAGAAGAAAGAAGAAATAAAGAAGAACATGTTGTAGTATCCAAATACTCCGACTTTCAATTCTAGTGTTGTTTTCGGTAGCTTTTAGCGAAAATTAACACATATCATAAATTCTAAAAAATATTTCATTTATACTACAAATATGTACTAAATTTTATCCATAAATAACTTGTTAGCAATTCTTTTGGTAAAACATAAACTACCGAATTACCATAACCCCAGTTAAAATATTCTCATGAAATTAAAATTAAGGTGAAAAAAAATTTAACTATACGTATCTAAGAGTCTGCAAGTAACATTAATAACGAAGGCTAATTTAGTGCCTAGTGCCCTCCAGGGCATTTCCGGACACATCCAGTTAAACTTTGCATCCTCGAGCGTTCCGGGTGCAATCTCCCGCCTAATGAATGCGATTAACTTTTCCTGATGGTCGGTTTGTCCGTCTTTGTAGTCCATTGTAGTTGGTAATACGCCATTGAGATCTTAACACAAGTAGAATCTTAGATTTTGACGTTTGTTTTCTTTTTGTTGCAGGTAAACGCGTAGCCCAGTCGTGGCAACAGTTGGATGTGCTACGAAACGTTCGTAACGCGACTTTTATTTTACGGTTGTACTACGGTGGCTACGAGAGAACTACGTAACTACGAATGCTGCAAAAGCGTCGTAGCACATTCTACGTTATCATACGTACATCGTAGCGCAGAATGTGCTACGAAATAATGTTTTACTGCTAGAATACTACCATGACATTACGCGGCTGTAACGGACGGTTGATTCACGGTAACACAACTTTTAAACGCTTCCTTTGTTGAGTATGTAGATGATTTCACTTACACAGTTTTTCAAATATTTATTGTCAAAGATTACATTTAGCTGGCCTTAGACAGACTAAAGAAGAAAGAATAGGGGAGACCTTTGCCCAGCAGTGAGACACAATAGGTTAAATAAAAAAAATAATTAGTACCACAAGATGTTCACACAGTTAATACTTTAAAAAATATAAATCAACTTTATTCAGTCAATTGCGAACTCCTAAAACTACGCTTGTTTAGATTGTTAAGAAAAATTCTAGAAAAGTTAAAGAGTACAAGTTTCTTAATAGAATATACGGAGCATCCCAAGAACCTCCAGCTCAGAACTACACATAACACGTATACGGGTTTCTACGAGCAATAAAGTTGAAATCAAGTGTACGTAGTCTACTTAAAACACTCTCGACAAGGCAAACACGACTCTTAGTCACATTTCAGACACAGTTTAAGCTCCGAGAATCACTCGCACTTTCAGCACTAATTAAGGGTCTTCAATTAGACGCCACTTCACAATGGGTTTAATATAAAGCTGTCTGCGACTTGATACTGTTGTCCTTGCGACTGTTAGAATGTGGTGTAGATAAAAACATTTAGGTACTAGCTCATTGCTACTTTGATGAACTTGTGTCTTTAAGCGTCGTTATAGAACATGCGAAAAAAGAGAGTGATCTCTAATCGCTAAGCGATCTAATGATTCCGCTGAAAGAGATATTAACTAATAATAACTGAAAAAAGAATATGAAATTTATAACAATGATCTTTTTTCTCAATTTGTTACACTGTGAATAACCGCCTGGTTAAGTCGCAACCCGGTGTACTAGATAAAATAAAACCCAAAAACATGCACACTTGGGTTTATTGGATAGCTCTATTTACAAAGGCACCTTAAGTCTAAATATAGGTCCGGAGAAACATACGTGCGCGATCTAAAATACATACCGCGCCATCTATTAACAGTGTTGCGGAACTATATTTACTATGGAGCTGTACACACTGCAACCTCATAAGCACGTGTTTAAAGCAAATTTGGTACGCCACATTTTTTACCGTTTTTCAATATTGTGTATTTTTTTTAAATATTGATCAAACATTGTTATGTAAATGTATTTGTAAATATTATCTTGGTCGAGACTTAATGTTCAAAATGACACGTGTTTGTACTAGCCCGTAAATAAAGCTTACGTAAAAATATTCTAAATACTGTCGTAAAAAGTAAACACAATCTGCCGTTAGTACGAACAGCAAGCTTCACGATCACTTTTTGTATGAAGTGTATCCCTAAGTTATTCGGCTCCACTTGTTTACCGGACTCCATAATCCCGCTTGTTTGACGAAAATTAACTTATAATCCTACACTTTTTTCCTGTGACTTTGCCTGACTTAAATTTTAGATATGGTTATCAGGGACTTATACATTAATAGTTTTGAAAATTCTTGCTATCAAACTTGAAATAATTTCCACTTGTAGTTAGGAGGGTTGTAAAAATTAATATTATTCCATTATAAATATATGACAAAAAGCAAATATATTTACTAGCATTATGTCCATAATAGTTTATGTCTATACGTGTATAGTGGTGGTTAGAAAAATAATAACGTTGACAATGTTAGCTTTTAGTTTACTTAGTATATCGCCAATTACTGTCTCAATTACTGCGCACTTACAAACAGCATTAGACAAACGTACAGTCAAGTTATTTTTTACAATACGTAAAGATCAGCAGCCCTAATGGAAGCGTCGAACTAAGTTTTATCTCTGCAATCCGGCCGCAAGGCGCGTTTTTCGAGCAAACGAGTTAACTTAAGCGATTTCTGCGCGATGAAAAAAGGTCCGACTCAGAAGTAATGGCACTTGGTGGAGACTTCACAACTTGGAGGTGGGTGTGCGCGTAGTTCGCGAACTACATTGTTGCCGGCCTCTGACGCAAGTGGGGCGGCGTGACGCTGTTTTTTTGAAAATCGAATGTGATGCCATCATTCAATTTAATCGTGAAATCTTAATAAATAATAATAAATATCCGACTACATCACACTGATCTGACTCCGAAGTAAGTAGCTTAAGCACTTGTTTTACGGAAACCAGAATCAGCAGTGGCATTACAAATATAATAATATACTTAAATATTGGATATTAACACCCAGACACAAAACAAACACAAGTATTTATCATACGAATTTTTGTCCTGGGTGGGGATCGAACCCACAACTCTCGGCGCATGAGGCAGGGTCACTACCGAATGCGCCATCGAGCCAGTCAATATATATAAATTAAGCATCACGTTGTTTGTCCGCGATGGACTCTAAAACTACTTAACGGATTTTAATCAAATTTGCACACCGTGTGCAGTTTGAACCAACTTAAGAGATAGGATAGCTTACATCATCTCTACATTTATTTAACCCGATTATGTGTCATTGACTGTTAGGCGGAACGAAGTTCGCCGGGTCAGCTAGTTGTTAAATAAAGAACAATATTCCATAAAGCAGGACCGATGATCTGTAATGATATGTATTTTTTTAAGGACTCACTTAAATTTAAATTATTAATTCTCATAAGAATAATACTTAAAGCTTTTACTCATTAAAATATACAACTAAAGATAATATATAATATAATTAGCTTGGATTGGTAGTATTGGACTTTACTTTAATACTAAGGCAATAAATAGCCTTTTTTATATTAGATTTGTAAGCGTCTTTGACCGCAAGCTAATGTAATATTAAGTCAATTTGCTATGTGATTGCTAATTTTTTTTCATATAGTTTCTTATAGTTTCTATATAGTTTTCATTGGTACATCAACCTATAAAAAACGATAGGCCTATTATTATGTATTTGTTTTAAATAAATGCACAGTCTACTCAAGAAATGTAGGCTTTTGACAATATATGTTTTACATCAAGTATGGTTTACGTCACAATTTTACCTCTAGCCTCCACACCAGTGAACGGCCACGTCTCCCATAACAAAAAATATGGCTCCGCCATCTGTCACAGCTGCATGGGAACGCAATAAAAACCGTCAAATTGCCCCTGAATATAAATCACTAGTCGTCACTCAGATCGGCTCCGAGCCGAAAAACCAATAGCGACGTATGAATATTATTACCGGCATGATGTTTTAATCATCGTATTAAATGGAATGTTTGTTTGCCGATGTATTTTTGATGGCCGCCCAAAAATACTTGCGAAGCGTTTTTGATTACTGCGTTTTGGGGACGAATTGATTTCGGAAATTCGCGCGGTCTGAATGGGTTCAACGGTAATGTTGGAAATCATTTGCTCTTTTAGTACTTAGTTGCTGATTTTTGTTTTAATGATGGATTCGAATTTCGAATTTATTATTCCCTTTATATATTCGTTTGTAGTCTCGTTGATTAATTTTTATAAAATTGCATTTAATGTTATGGTACTTTGTATATTCATCGTACGACATCCCACATTTTTCCTGCTGTCTTTCTAATCACTACCAAAGCTTCCTAGCTACCTTCCAGTCTTAGCTGGAACTTAATGTTGCAATAATTCTCAAACGCTGTAATAATTATTATCAATTTAATCATAATAATAGGCGATTCTATTTTAGACACCACAAATACGAATTCTCTTCGGTCCGTTTATATGCGTAAAAGTAAGTCAATTTCCTTAAATTGACTTACTTTTACGCATAACTTACTTAAAAGGCACATAGAAGATGTATCCTTATACATCTTCTATGTGCCTTTTAAGTAGAACGTGTATAATAACTAACTATACAAATACAACGCGACTACGCCTATATAGTGCTGACAATCTCAGTCGAATAATAGCGTTCGATATTTAAAACGAAGGGATTCGCTTTTCGCGCAATTAACTTCCCCGCTGGACCCTCCGTTCCGGCCGGGCTTCCGGCGCTCCCCTCGCGATGACTGGCAGCGCAGACGTCGATCAGATGCCGTAAAAATAATGAAGAGAAAATCAACGGCATGCATTTTCTAGTAAGTTTAAAAAATAAAATTAGGACGATGAAATTGTACGCGTTGGATTTCTTGAATCTATATAAATAAAACAAAGTCGTGTTTGTTACACCACTTATAAGTCGAGAACGGCTGAACCGATTTACGTTGTTTTTGATTTGTTGGATTTGTCTTCGTTCAGAATAACAGAATAACTATTAAAAACATTGAAAAATTGACGATAAAACAAAATAAAAGCAAAAGTATTTTCTCATATAAAACGGTGGGATTCGTATCTGTCAATGTTAAATGTCAATTACTGGGCGATACGAAGTTCGCCGGGACAGCTATAAGATATAAAAATATGCTTACTAGACTTCAAAGCGTTATTGTTAACTAAAGTTGTAGCGTGCTCTTTTTATCATATACTTATGCATACATACTATCACGCCCATATCAGAGTCAAAGGGGCAGCAGACCCCTTTAACCACATTTAACCAAAAATAAAACTGTGCTGGGTTAGATGGAAAATTGTGAAAAAGTACTGACAAGTGGCTAGCTTGTCGCCTACACAATCACAGACCCAAACCTCATATACCATTAGTCGCCTTTGCGACGTGCTAGGCCAGTAACTCAGTTGGCACATTCTTTTTAAGTCCCAGGTCAACATGGGACAAATTACATTACATTACATTATCATATATACTGAGTGGTTAGTAGAAATTCAACATTTTTATAACGTTTATATGAAGAATAAATAAATAAACGTCTGATATCAAGGATAACAAGAGAATACTAACATTATTCTTTGATTAAATAGAGATAGCTGAATATATTTTACATACATACATAACATCTCGCCCATAATCCCCGAAGGGGTAGGCAGAGTTGAAAGGGCAGCAAGCCTCTTCAACCACATTTAGCCAAAAATAAAGCCGGGCTGGGTTAAATGGAAAATTGTGAAAAAGCGGCTAACCTGTCGCCTACACAATCACACACTCAAAACCATCCCATATTAATTGCATATATATCCATTTCCATAGACCTAATGTAAAAAAATACTATTCCTTAGCACACTCTCACGCCAAAAGAATTCAGGCTACTTTTGCGATACATCTTCTTGAGTATTTTGATTACTATTTAAAAGAGTTAACTAAACTCTTCATAAATGTTACATAGTTATATTTATATATAGGCAATTAATAATATCTAAATTAAAAAGTCTAACAAGTAAATTCAGTTTACCATCAACAATTCTATAAGTAAGTAATCACCTTAGCTCTATTTTCTACTTCATCTATCTTCGTCATTTCTATCATCATCAGCATGGCGTTGTCCCGGTTGCGTCCGTGTACCGAAGCCCGGGGTCCGTTATCTACAACCATATAGCGAAAAAAAAAATTTTTCCTTCGAAAATAAAAATTTAAACTCCATCACATTGTTCCGCCCCGGAGCGGTAATGAGCGGCGCGCGTCCGCGTCCGCCCCGCCGATGTATTGTGTTTGTTCTACGGAGAATTAAATCGCGCGGCTATTAACGGCTGGGACCATTTCAGACGCGCTAGATTTACGCTGTTCATGGATAGCGGTTCCGCCTTGCGGAATCTTTATCGAGGTTCGCATTGCTAAGTTCGCATATATAAAGTGAAAGATGCCTTGTGTTGACGACGTCACGTTTTGCTATAAACTAGCAAGATGATTTTGTTATGTCCCGTTTATTACCGTCCGTTTTAGTCCTGATTCTGGATCGCGTGTCCATTAATCTACCGCCCAATGGTCAATATAAAATACAAACAAGTTTGAATAAGTCTCCCAATTGTACTCAAAACACGACGTGCACAGTACAAGTAAAGCTGACAGTGCTTTAAACCCGCAAACGCAAATTAAACGGGGCTCATCGCGTCTCGTCACACGTGACAGACGCGTACACTTAACGAAGTCAATAATAAGCCGTGTTCTCCACTCCGCGCAATTAACACATAATTGAGCAAAACTCGCTATTAACGAGCGCGAATGTGATGCGTCATCGAAGATTTCCCGCGACAAATGAGGCAGGCCACAGTTGGTTGCGGGTTCAGTAACTTGTGTATGTTTTGTTGTGCGAAGTTTTTTAAAATGTTTCTGCAATAATTTACATTTCTTTTCAAATTAGTAGTTTAGTAGAGTTTTGTTATTTATATTGTTTATTAGAATTTATAAATCTCTGTCTATTATGTAAATGTCCAGTTATGATAATTATCACACCAAGTTTAAGTATCTTAATATTAACTTTCATATAACTATCATAGACGAGTAAAGATCACGTGTTATACTTAAAAATCTATAAAAATATATATATAATTTCTCTTTCAGCTCTTTAACTTCATTATAAGAACGTATAAATATTTTCAAAATGAGTGTCCCCGAGTCGGGGGTTCGCAATGTAAAGAAAATTTATAAAAAATTAAAATTTACTTATGATTTTTTGTGTCGGGGGTTACTTAAAATTTTAAATTTTATTTTTATTTTACACTTTTTAAATTAATAGCCGAATCTAATTCTGATAGATAACTACTTAAATCCGGCTTCGCACAAGGAGCTAACCATACCGGGTGTAAGGATAGGTTGCCCATTTCTTAAAACAACTTTGTCCCGTGTTGGTCTGGAAGTTAAAAATAATTTGCCAACTGTGTTTCTGGCCTAGCATGTCGTAAAAAGCGACTAAGAGTGTATGGGGTTCTGGGTATGTGATTGTGTAGGCGACAACGAAACGTATGTTAAGAAGTAAAGTAAACACCCGTTATGCGTCTAAGATTCCTATCACAGCTAACAAACGAGCTGATAACCTTGAAGACCTGGACAGATTTTTATAAATTGTAGCTAAGAACACTCCCTACTAATTCATCTTTCAAAGAAAAAAAAAACAAAATCAAAATCGGTTCATCCGTTCGGGAGCTACGATGCCACAGACAGACACATACACACACAGACAAGTCAAACTTTAACACCCTGTTGTTTTTGCGTCGGGGGTTAAAAAAAATATTGTATTAAAACCGATGAGTATTAGATGAGTCTAGATAAAGTTATCGCCCAACCCCTCTTACTGGTATCAAAAACATACATTTGGACGGATTCACCCAAAACGCTTGGCCGTAAACGCTCGTGCCGAGCCACAAATTACCGCTCATCTACTGTGGCGGGCCCTATTCAAATTACGCGTCGTGCAACGAATATGATAATTAACGTTCCTGGCCTCTTTGTCCTCCATTCATACGTAGGTAATACCTAATGACTTGCGAAATTTCTTTTCGTTTGCTTTTATTACATCTGACCTACATACGGCGAATTTGCGAACACTTTTCCTCGTGAAACGCTCCCGTTACGTGAAATCGCTGCGAACGGCGTATAAGCGCTTTCCGTTACGTTATGCTAATGTATTCATTTTTATTTTTCATTTTTTTATGACTTCTCAGATTGGTTTAGATCACTATTTTGTCGCATTGGTTGGTATACATATAAGTAAATTATATTATTGGTTACTAACGATTGAATGACATTAGAAATGAGTGACTTTAAAAATAAATAGACTCTCCATATTTAGGATTACTATCATTATGTATTGTTTAAGACAAAGAAAACAAAAGACCTTAAAATAAATCTAAATTTATCAATGATGCAATTATGATTTTAAACTTTCGCGTTGCATTATCACTACAAACAATACTAACGCTTAACGTTTCGGCCGTGTTTCAACTATCGTGGTCACAAGTCCGCTTATCACTTCAAGCTGTAAGTACACATGTACTACATAAAGCATATCGTGTTTAGTCTTGTTATGTTTCTAATGATGCGAGTATCATAGTCAATTAATTAATACCGAAGCTCTGTTTGATTTCGTTATACATTTTTGATATCAAAACGGTCCTACCATACATAATTCTCGACGCAAACTTACTAAAACTTTCCCTCATTCAGTATTCATCGAAGAAATTGAGTTCATCGCCCCACCTGCGCCTTGACCTACAAACCATAACAAAATCAGCACGAAAAATAATCAGTTCACCGCCCAACCGAAATATATGTGCCAATTCCCTGGCGCAAACGCCTACGTTTCGTAACCATAGATAGAAAAAAAGGATCCACCGACAGGCGCTTTATGCCCCCATAAAAAATTTATGACCGCCCCTGCAACGGCAAATTGAATATCAAATCAGCGCGATGAACTTTTAGGCTAAATTTAATGAAGTGAGCACGGGACGTGTCCGGACTGAGCAGTCGGACTCGGTTTTGGAACGGCTCGTTCGAATATTAAAATCGTTTTGGACACAAGTGCGTTTTTTTTTAAACCACAGCCGGCTAGTTTGCGGCTGGCTCTAAATAGCGCGTGGTTGTTTTTTTTTTTTTGCCATTCTTCTGTTCCGGGTATAATGCAGGCCTTTATATATATTTTTATTTTACGACTGATTTTTGTGCAATTCATTTTTTGTTTCTGTTGGATCTTGAAGAAGGAAATATTCTTAGATATAAAAGTAGGTAATCGTAAAAAAATCGCTGAAGTTTGTAATATAAAAGCTTGTACTGATTTATCAATGCAAGTTGATTGACACATAAGCATTTATGAAACAGCGCTATTACGTATTTTCAATCTTGGTAAAATCAGGATTACAAATCATCATTATCATACTTAAAAACTCTCTCGTTCAAACGGTACAGAAGCCATATCTACTTCGACCTACATTATCTAACATAGGCATAATTTAACCCTGGTTGCGCTAAATCCAAAATGGCGGCAACTTGTACTCTCCGCGAAGCAACTTTAATGAATCTTAATATCAGAGAAGGGAATATTTCAAGATGTTACCGCAAGCGTAGTTAATGTAGCGTTATATGATAAACGGCATGATTACGCGGCAAGATCGCGAGATAAGTCTTTATTTATAGCGTTTTAACCCTTCAAAAGTAATGTGCGAAATTTCATGTTTGTAGATAAGCGGGCAGAAGTTAAGAGAAGAGTTTAGTCTTTTTTTTTAATTGGTAGGTTGGCTAATAGTTTAGAAATCTCGAAGTAATAACACTCGGATATTTTTTGATCCAGCAAAGAACAAAGAAACTGGAGTCTTTTATATTGAGACAACTAATTAAAAAAGTCAAAGAATCCTTAAATTTATCTCATTTACTGATATATACTAATTTGTAAAATAATTTCATGAAGCCCTCTACTGAAAATGATAAATTATTACTGAGCTATGATTCCTCGAAATAATTAATTTGCTTAGATATAAAGAGCAGAAACACCATTTATATTAGTATAATTATATCAAATAACAATTCAGTAAACGAAAGTATCATAGTATGTTGTAAAACCTAATTGAAGGTTATATTAGTAGACTCAACAGATTTTAAATTTTTCAAATTATGTATGTATGTATGTAATTATGAATATATTATAAATATATATTTTTTTCGAATTATATTAGTAGTCTCAACAGATTTAATTTTTTTCAAAATCAGCGTAATATTAGTCAGTTGACTAGTACAAACTAGTGACGTTATATATATAAGCTGACAACCAACCAACCAACCCATACAAAATTTATGAAGTGATTTCGTTTTGACACCTCTAAAAAAGTGTTTCAATTGACTTGCCAGTCAACTTAACTATTACCATTGTATTTTTTTCACAAAGTTTAAAAAAACGATTGCCTTACCACTCAAAAAACCGCTAGCTTTCTACATAATGCCTAGCTTAAAATAATATACAGAGGTTCAATTTAACTTTGCTCATAACTGGTAGAAATTTTAGAAACAACAGCTATGACGGTCGTGGTTCGTCAGACAAAAGAGTATCTAAAGCTAAGTGGGTGACAGCTACAAAACCGAACAACTATCACTAGAACTGGCTGCAACAATTTTTACGTTTAATAACATTTCAAAAGAAGTGATTGTCAAATTCAATTCCAGAAACGATCCGTTCCTATTTCAAATTCATTTTGTTTTAAAGCTTTTGTGTATTGGCAGTTCTACATATCTCTATGGTATTGTGGCCAGTTTTAAACAACTTGGAGAAATAGGTAAAATTTTTGGAAGGTTTTAAGAAGTGTTTTTAAATTGCAGGCTAACTATGAATATAATTTTTAAAGTAATTATACTTATATTATCAGAGGAAAATACATTCTGTGCTCTTCATGTAGGATGAAGATAGTACTGAAATTTAAAATAATTTCCTTGTATATCAAGACATTTTCCAGATACTACAATACAGAGGAAGTTTTGTGCTCTTCGCTAGTCTGCGAAGCCAATACCCATAAATTATATCGCACCGAGTGGTTCAATTTAACTTTGCACATAAGCTGTGGAAAATTCGGAAATTTAAAAACAACAGTAGTAACAGACAAACAAGTTCACTTAAGTAGGTGATAATATCGAGAGTGAACAGTTTTTGTACTTAAGTGAATGTAACATATTTTAATTTGGATTTTTACTTTTTTCAATTTCCAACTAGTTAGTATTAGAGAAATGGATGTCAAATGGTGTTATAATTTGGTGACCAACTTCAAAAAAGGAGTAGGGTTCTCAAATCGACTAAATGTTTTTTTAATCTGTGAGTAATACTCTGTCTCTAAACCTATGAAAACAAATTAAAGTATGACAGGCCCGTTGGTCGAGTGGTCATAGACCCTGGCCACGAAACCAAGGGTAGCAGGTTCTAATCCCGCTAGGGGTTAATATTTCGTGTGATGAACATGGCGTCACAAAAATAAATCCTGATAAAATATTATGTATTACATTTGTTATTTTTTTACGTCTCTCATGACAGTATAAAATTAAGAGCCTATAATCAAGTTAGAAGACAACACATAATTTGCATTTTCATGACCTTTTCTCCGAATCTAAAGAGCTGTGATGAGAACAAATAAGAGAGAAGAGGCCACGACCCCAGCTTTCTAAAAAAGTACATAAAGCAAACACGTTATAACCGAATAATACGCGAAATTAGCATTCCCAACGCCCTGAAGCCCGATTTGCACTTTGCCGCTTTTTTATTACAAATTACGGCAAAATTGCACAGTCATAGCGTCACATTTGCTGGTTTACAAAAGTGTTTGTGCTACCCGGCGACGCGGTCACAGTGAAATAGATGACGGCGAAGCATTACATAACATCACGCCCATAATCCCTGGATATGCCTACCCCGGCAGAGTCAAAGGGGCAGCAGGCCCCTTTAACATTCAGGCAACAACAAAACTGGGCTGGGTAAAATGGAAAATTGTGCATTATAGCCTTATTTTAAAGAGGGGAATGCCTGGGGAAACGATATGGTGTGTGGGATTACCAGGGTTTATAATATGTACTAGAGCTCCCAAAGTTATATTTTGTCTCAGCAAAATTAATAGTTCTATAAGAAACACAAAGTTGTTCCGCACGAGAGAGCTTGTTAGCGAACGGTGGTAAAAACAAAAGCATAAAGTCTTTTTCAATATTAATTTTACTCCGATCCTCTGTATAAATGATTTTTTTAGTCCGGTCCTCTATTAAATGGTTATTTTACTCAGATCCTTTATATACTGTGGCAGTGTCCTCTAATTCAGAATAGAGGCGTGCGTGGTGTGATAATAATTTCATATTATTTGAAATTGCCCTCGGCTCTGCGCGGTCGTAAACTCGCTTTATTAGATGCATTTCAGTGGAGTACAGTTTCTCAGTGGAGTTGACGTAATCTATATATACATTTAAAGTGCCCGTATTAGAGCGTCTATTAAAATAATACTGTTGCTGAATGAAACGGATTGTGGGCATTAGAAATATACACGAGTTTATTTTTCGGGCGATTTCGTTAATATTTTAGTCGCCATTTGGGGTTAATGTAGGTTTATTTGTATTTTTTATGAATTGCCTCGAAACGTATGAAATATATTCTCAAATATGTTAGAAGCTGCACATATGCATAAAAAAATGTTTTACGAAAAGTATTACTTTAAATGGATCTGTCTACTTAAGTCGCTACACGGCCAGACATCAATGTCATATGTCATCCCATGATATTCGCGCATTTTATGAGTAAATTAATCAATAAACTTAACGATTTCCAGACGTGGTCAGTAATAGATTTTGATCCTAATTTCAAATACCAAGTTAAACCAGTTACTTCGAATACGTATGTAGAATCTAGAGATCTTGTAAGCGCAACTGTAAAGTTAGAAACAAAATGCACCAGACGAGTGTCGAGCGGCGTCGCAACACTCACACTTTTGTTGCCTGCCACTTGACCCACATCCTCTACGTGTCTCCTGCAACAGGAACCGCCGCGTCACTCTCCACCGCAACACCACAAGCAAAAACCACCCCTGCAACTCCCAACATAAAGTCAGAACTCCGCCGAACTCTCCCGCACCTCAAAGGCGACTCCCCACGCAATTTAACACTTTGTTTTTCCTTCAAACATGGCAGAATATTCAATATCGGCGGAAAATGAGTTGGATGTTACTAGTTAGCGATTTGCCACTCACTCCCTCACGTAATAAGTTTCATATTCAGACAGCGAGGCGGCGCGTCGTAATGAATTTTTTATCCCTTTCCGGCCTACACTACTGCAATAATACATGTAATCTAAGCCGTGTTCGCGACTCGATCTGTGTATTCACAAACGAAATGTATTAAAAATTCATAAAAGGGTTACAGATATACCTACTTGTGTATTTTTAAAGTGGATGAAAGCGAAAATTTCGTTGTGTATCGGAGTTCAGGTTTCGCGCTGGTGCTTAAGGGAGCTCTGAATGGCGTCGCGAGCGCCAAATGGTTTCCATCGGAATTGGGCTACGGTGTTACGGGATACAGCCTTTTGATACGTACCTTGATACGTATCTACTACATATTTCTATATCTTCATGAAAGCTCGTTTTGTACATTCCGAAATTCCTCTAGTGCTGATTTTTTACAGCAGTTATCGTTAAAATTATATGTGAGCTACAAACTTTATACTATTCCTTAACAGCAAATCTCAATACAACTGAGGCGGGTTTGCGCGCGTATCTACTATTTTTCTATTCAGTGTTAGGTATTTAGCTCTTATCCGCGGCGAGATATACCCACGCATACAAATAAGCTATTTATCATCATCATCATCATCCTCTTGCCCTTCTTCCAGGTCATCTAGTCATATAATAGATAAGCTATTATTTACTTTAAAAGGTTTCATTGAAAGCTTTTCATACATTTATATCATAGTCATTTTCGAGTCACTAATTCCAACAATGACATCTACTTATACATACCTGAAATCACGAATTTAACCTTATGTGGTATGATTTTAACTAGGGATAATTGTTACGAAACTTTACTCTGGTATATCTAAGGAATTCCTAGCTGTGCTAACAAAATAACCAATCGATAATAATATCGATACGATCGTATGCAGCCCTAATCATTACAAAGACTTTAGTTTATGAGCTATATTATGTGTCGGAAAGGGCGCGATATCAAATAAAACCAACGCAGAAAGGGTAACTTCAGAGGGAAGTTTGTTGTGCGTTGATTCAGTTAATGTTACCAAGTTTTAATTGGTTTAATAATTCGCCTTTTCTGATCGCTGTGTAGGTATAAAGTGTTAACTTTTTCAATTATAATATAGCCGGCGAACTTTTGTATTGTATGACTGACAGATCGTTTAACTGCCGGCGACTCAGGGCGCATGCATTCATCAGAGTTGATCAAGTTTGGGAAAGGTTTTTCATATAAGCTTAAACAAATATAACCTACTTAAGCAGGCAATTTGTCGTCCATGTACGATTAAGAGACTATCCTAATCATAGAATGAGAGATGGTCAAATGATGCTAAAAGACTTAAGAAACTAATTGCCGGATTAGTCCAAAACTTCGAGCCCCGGAGTGTTATCCATTCCTGGACACATTAATGCATTGTTACTGACAAAATGTCAATTGACCCAATCACAATCAAACTATTAATCTATACTAATATTATAAGTCCGGCCAGAAAATTGTGACTGAGTATTTCAATATTAAAATTACTCAGTAACAGGCTGGAGTCAGAAGGTTGGCGGTCGAATCACTCCCGTACTTTGGAAAGCACGTAAGGTCCTGCGCCTGACCTCTCTCCAGTCATGCGGAATTGCTGTCTCACCGGACTATAAAAGTGATGGAATAGAGAGCGCACCTGTGTTTGCGCACACACTTCTGCACTATAATATCTCCTACGCTGTTAGCTAATCCTCGTTGAGATTGGCCGCCGTGACCGATATCGGTTAGGAGGACATTATTATTATTATTACTCTCTTTGCAAAAGCCCGTAACTAGTGAAAAATACCGCGCCATTCCCACACAATCAAATCACACGCTCCGGCAAGCTGCTTCTCTCGCTTTAAGCACTTCTTCTCCAAATTAAACCGCAATTACTCGTAGTGGGGTGATTTATGCGTGTTTTTACGGGAACTAGTCGGTAATGTTATCGCCCACGCGACCGGTGAGCCTGGGCCTCGGAATATGCCGTGCATTTTGATTTGTGGTTAATAAGCGCCGGATTGGATAGAGGTTAAATAGGTGGATTCTTATTTGGATATAAAGTGAAACGGAGTTTAGCGGTATGTTTTTTGTTTACCGATTGTTAACTGGCAGACAACATAATGCTGTTAAAATACTATGGCTGAAGTTGTTGTTATGCTTGGTAAATTCTTATTCTGCTGAATTATTTGAAGTGTGATCTTAGCAAGTTGTCCATGTTATATTTTTTTTTACCTATTATTAAAGTCTTAAATGTTATCATATACGTTTATCAGATCACAAAAGACCAGCTTGTTATTATTTTTTTTAACCTATTAAAGTCTTAAAGTTATCATATAAGTACGTTTATCAGAGCTCAAAAGACCAGCTTAAGAATGATCAGGTTGAACGGAGGTACCACTAATACCCGGGACAAGTATCTGTTTCATCAATAACTATTAAGTGAGAGAATTGAACCATCTCCTCTTTGTTCTATATCAAGTCTGAACGGTTGTACCAACGTCTTTGGAATATCGCAACTAATATCCCAAATGGCAATTAAACGCACTGCCTTTTAGACACAAATTATATGAAATAGGAATATACATACAAATAAAATTGTAGCACGTATGTATATTGACTGGTTCGAGTGCTCATTCGGTAGTGACCCTGCCCTATGCGCCAAGGGTTGTGGGTTCGATCCCCACCCAGGACAAACATACGTATGATGAATACTTGTGTTTGTTCTGTGTCTAGTTGTTAAGATTTAATATTTAAGTATATATTTTTAATACCGCTGTTGATTCTGATATCCGCAACACAAGTGCTTATGCTACTTACCTCGGAGTCAGATCAATGTATGTGATGTAGTCCGATTTATAGTATCAAATATGTTCGGAATAAGAGAAATGATCCAAATTCATATGATATTGTCAACATTGGATATAGACTGCCTAGCTTCAATCACACCCAATCTCTATGATAGCTCAGTGAATATGGGCGTCATGTCTCAAGTGTCAGATATTGATACAAAATTTAGTGTACGTGTTGATATGGATTGCTAAACTCTAGAAACAGAAGTAGAAATTTCGAGAAACTTCGAGTACAATTTAGATGAAAGTATATAGTAAAGCTGTAGCAAACCGTATGTATTCGGTACTGAGTAACGGGTGCGCCGTCTAGTACCGAGTAACGAAACGTTACTCACGAAAGCATTTCGTTACTCGCACTTTTCGTATTATGGGTACCGACACTGTTTCAGTTCGTATAAGTACCGTTGATGCGTGTATTGATACGTATGCTGGTCGTATGTTCTACGCATGTACGCATGTACGCACTTATTCGGTAAATTCAAAAACATACGTTAAAAAAACGATGTTTGTTAAATAATGTTTTTGTTTTATTAATACGTTTAATTTCAGTCTAAGAACAATAGGTTTTTGTTGTTCTTTAAATTTTGTTTAAAATATGTTTTATTTCATATTTTATGTTTAATTTTATTCTAAACAAAACAATTTCTGCTATGCTTTTTTTTATTTTATTGTCAATAAATATTTTTTGACACCGATTTGTTGCTTTTACATCGTACTGTACGCGTACGACTTGATTCGTTGCTCATATGATATGCGGTATCAGAAGTAACGAGTAACGTAACGATGCGATAGTAACGAGTATTCATTGTTATAGTAACGAATACATACGGGTACGCTTTTTTTCGTTACTTTTACAACTCTAGTATATAGGGGATGTCCCGAATTATTGATCGTAATTTACCGCGATTCACACGTGGCGGTGATCGAAGTGGTATTTAAAATAAATGTATCATTTACAAATAAAATCACATTACAATCGCTTCCATTAATAAATAAATTGCCTATATTAACACACTCTAAAATAAGCAGAAGAGCTACCAGACAACAGATAGATGCTTTAATACTTTCATAAGCATTAATGACTCGAGTACCTACAAATGACGGAGTTCATCACCTAAACATTCAAGAAGCCTTTAATTTCTGCGCTAGGGTTCCCGAGTCCAAGAAGTGGCCCGATATAAAATTATAAACAGATTCTCTATTCCTAGAATCATACTCAAAGCTGTATCAGAATAAAACGAGACAAATTACACAGACAACCTAGATAAAATCTGTAAATTAGTTATTCGAACTCCAACCAACACTAGACCAAATAAACCCGCGGTCCACCCCACGTGTAATTCGATGAAACGTCAACGGGTCATTAACCCCGTTCGCGGATGGCCGCGACTCGGCTACGGAGCGGTTCAATCGCGAAATTAAACTGTCAACTGACGTCATTGTGTGTTTGCTTGCTCGTTATTAACTAAGTGCCGATGTGCATTTACCGTGGTCGTGTGAAATGGGTTGACGAGCGACAGTTGTACCTACACCTATCATGAGTACCTACATTGTATGAGCGTAAAAATATGTACTTATGCTGTCTGTGTCTACAAGTGCAAATGATGTTAACTGAAAGGAAATTATGTGACTGGTATGTATATTCTTATTGTAATGCTTTTAATGATCATCAATTTATTAATAATATTAATTAATCAAAGTTTCTTTACCACCTAAGTCGCTAAGTAAGCTAAAAGTTTTTGATTAGATTCAGAAATGACCCTATAAAAATTAAACAGAACATCATACGTAAGAACTCAAAAAGCAACTAGATTTTTAGCGAATAGTTCTGCCCTCTCCTAGAATAGTAGAATGGAATTCTCCTAGCAGAAGTCAGAAATAAAAATACTGTCGATTCCATTCCAAGATGGATTCTCCAATTCGCATAACTATACCTATTTGCTCGGTCGAATTCGGTCGGCCGCTACTCTGAAATGTTGCAAAGGGACGGTTCAAAAGGAGCAGCCCTTCAAATGTTGGTTTTTCAACGCAGTCTCCCATATTTTGGGCCCCATTTCAACCCACTGGGACACAATTCATCCCTTATCTATAAGGATTAGCTAGTAATCCACAAAGCTGTGTGGATTGGTAGACGGAGTTCTAGTTAATCAGAACCTCTTTTAATTCACCAAAATCCTATTTTATGACGAAAATGATTAGTCTGTTAATTGATTTGTCTAATAAACTCCAAAGTCTTTTATGAACACAAAGTGACAGACAGTAAATTTAGCTGAAATTTAATGAGCAATATTTAGAATAGCCTAGTCCATTATTTTGTGTTTCCATTTGTCCTTACTTAAACGTAATGGATTCCACTAAAATAATACAAATTCTGTTATTTTTCATTTTATTATTCAAGTGGATAGAGATTGAAAAATACATAGCTCAGTTCTACTATCTGAAATTTCTAATTATCACCAATGTGTGTGAGTGAATTATTGAACTGGGTTATTCGATTGTTTGCGGGCTATAAATGATAAAACATTTTGAATGTGGCATGACGTTCAAATATGGTATCGATCGAACAAATTCGAGGGGCTATCGTTGTATAGTCCCGTCCAGTTCTTTATGGGGGATTAGTATATAGGGTGTTTATTAAGCGATACTATCTACAGCGCGCTATGAATATTCAGACCGGCCCCGTGTCGCCTCGGCGTGTGTACCTTTTTAATATTATACATGGTGTTTTGCATATGCCGGGGTAACTACTTGTAAATGTGGGTAAATTTACAGCGGGGGTGTTTTAGTGTAATTTTTAGGTACTTTGTTGGTAGTATAACAATATTTTTTCAAAATATTGTTATACTACCAACAAAGTATCTGACTGAAATTACGCGATTTTTTGAATCTTCGCTTCAAAAAATCGCGTAATTTTTTTTATAAGTATAGGTGCATAAGTAACTGACAAAATAAATGAAGAAATGTGTTTAGAAGACGGTATCTTAATATGAATTTGATGATGTGGAATTCCAGCTCGTTTATAGCATCTGAACTCGATAATTTTCCTATGGTTCCCAATGGTCGAGTATACTCGTACAGATATTTAATATTGGCGACTTATAAACTCAATTAGTGGGGTGATGAATGATGTATTTTTCATACGACAGTATCATAATTGCAAGGTCAAAGATCGTAAATGACGACTGCGGACGTCACCGCTTGTCATATAACATGTTTCGTATTTATGTCTATGAATAAAAGATAAAACAAAGCATCGGAGCTGCAAAAAGCTCCTCTATTTTATGCTGTAGATGTGTTCAGGAAGTTTTGTAATAAAAAGCCTGGATTCGGTGCCAAGGCAGCTAACGACATGTTCTATTGTCATGTGGTATTAATATTTCAGTACAGTGGATGTAGGTTAATATCGGTGCCTACATAAAAATGGCTTTGTATAACTAGTGGATGTTTGCCAGGGGAAATAGATATGGGGTAAGTTTTTCACAAAATGCGCAACTGTAAAGAGTCGTTTGAATCTTTCAGATTTTTTAGTTCGGTTCGGTTTTACAGATCTATTTAGAATAGAATAGAATAGAATAGAATTTATTTCTCAATAAAGTTAACATGATGTATACCAGTTTACAAAAAGCAGATCTTAAGTGTCTAATTTAAGCCAACTCTTAATCACCATATCAGAGTTAAATTATTACTAATAATACAGAGCTAATTAAGTAGTTATAGGCAATAAAGGCTATAGGTAAAATATCAAGAGTGAGAAAAAAGAAAATAATCGATTATTCATCCACAAAAATCGATTTACAATACTTGGTTTCCAAAGAGACAAAATTAAACACTTAAATTATAAAAATTTTCTTTTTTGAATAAAGTGTTTCCCCTTTTTAATTTCGAAATCTATAAAAAAGTTAGAATTTTAGCTCTTATCAAATAGTAACAAAAAGTTCTTATTACGCAGAGTGCAAAATAATATGGTTTTTTTTTTATTAGAGAAGACAGCAACCAAAAATAAACACTTAGCTAGCTTAATTAATAACCTAAAAAATGGTAGCATTACTCAATCATAAGATATTGAATCTTGGGGGTATACAAATAAAACAACACTTTACCTACCGTGCTAGTTAAACTGAGTTACGGCTAGGTAGGTATTTACGAGAATGTCGTGGGAATGTTCACTGATATGTTCTCTAATAAAATTATATCAAACAGAGGCCGTATATTTGTCAATATACCTATTTCCTTATTGGTATATCTTAAAATTTTTCAATTTATATCAATAGATAACATTTATTGGCCCTTAATAATTTATTTTCATCTCGAAACGTTACCAATTCCAAATTACCGTTCAACACATTCATTCAAATTCCAGCTATAACATACAAACCGTATCCACCGATCAAAACCACGACAATAATTCGCAAACCGAACCCGCCAATTCCCCGCTAAAACCGACCACAATACCCCAGGTACGTATTGATCAGCGACCTAATCAAGAAACCGATAACAAACTATATTGAATTACCAGCTGACCGCAAAGCTGAGCTAAAACAATTACCACTAAACGTGTCGACTCGCCCCAGCCAGCTCACGGCGCCTAATTTTTGAAGTCGTAAAATTTACTACAAAGGGAGCATAATCCGTCCCAAGTACGGTCCGAGGAAGACGTGCTTCGCCTCTGGAATAAATGTACGGTCAGCGAACGCGGCGACAGCAGTTTCGGGACCCGACCGGCAAGGTGGTTATTTTTTACTTCGGTTCAATGTGCGATCGGTTTGTTAGTGGAGACTAGTGAGCGCAGCGGGTTTTCTTGGGTTGTTTATTTTTAATTTATTTTTTATTAATGTTAGAGTATATTATGTAGCAAACGTTACGTATATACGAAATTCAATGTCATATAACTTACCTAAATAAAAAAAGATTTACTAACTTTGTCTTCTACTATACTATGCATTTTTTTCATTAGGTATAAATTTTACTAAAAAACGTGTATCTAATGTTGGAAAAAACTTTTCAGAAAATTTTAATTTATGGATAACTTTCCAGTTCAAAAGATACATTAGATTTTTTATACGATAGTACTATGCCCGATGCTGCTGAAATAAGTTTATGTATACCGCATTAAAACCTAGCTAGTTACATAATAAGGAACCGATTTTATCAAAGAAATACGATTCAACAACTGCGCAACACAGTTGTGCCACACCACATCGTCAATTTATAGGCTACCGCAAACTTCAAAATAACTGGCTAAAAAAACCTAGCCCATGCAACTATATTCTTTTTAAAAATGCAGCACAATATTTTGGCGAGTACTCTCTTATTTGCTGTCCGTACGGCAACACTTAGCCAAATTAATGAATCCACTGCGCACTTGTGAATGCAGATTCGATTACCGCAACGGAACACTGAGTGTGCACTGTTTCAAAGAAAAAACAAATTAGTCGAGTGTGCCCTGCAATTCCGCGGAGAGACGGACGGACAAGAGAGTGTAATTATACACGGTTTTTGTGAAAGAAACGTGATATTACGTCATGATCTAATTTAAACTCTCATGTATCATAGTAGTCATCATCTTCATAGAGTTGTATCCCTTAACAAGTCAAAGTCCGCTTTTACGAGCGTGTTTAGCGAGTCTGGTCATTAAAACAAGTTTCTTAAAATATAAAACTTACACAGTCGAACTGACAACTTGAATTGTTAATATTAATTGTTATTTAATATACTGAAAGTTTAGGTGTCTTCGTCATGCTCCTCACTGCTTCTGTTATTGTTATTAGTTGTGATAATTTTCAAGTGGGAATAACTTATTTCGGGGAAAACCTTACGGATATAGAACGACAATTATTGTGAGCCATTCACTAAATATGTGGTGATGTAGATTCTCATATTTCTAACTTAAATGAGTTAAACCTAGCTCATGTTATGTCATTCGAGACCCATCCATAAAAATACACACACAATGTTTAAAAAAAATCGTATCTATTATATGTCATAGCGTCTGTCGGACATTAGTAAATTCACAATCTACTTCTGAAAAAGAGTTGGCCATAGCATACCTGTAACTTGGAACCGATATTTTTTATTTTTATTGAAAGCATCTTTGAAGTTGGTGTCAACACTACAGTCTTCACGACTTCGTATTGAATTGTCGACACCGAAACAAATGGTGTTATTTTATATATAGTTAACTCATTAACTGTATGCATGGTTTTCAAAATATTACATGCACACCGTGAATTTAACATACTGAAAGTTATGTATTGCTACTTTTAAAGCAAAGAGCGGTAAACACACCAAAACAAACCCGACAAAGATATCGAAAAACAAACTTAAAAAAGAGCTCATCGCTCATTTCACCTACAAAATAAACAACGTACTTATCTTCACGGTACATAAACCGGGTCATTTTCGCCCGGTCCGTCGGCCGGTCATATTTTAAAAGGTTTGAGCTCTGCGGCCCGCTGATAGCGGCGCCTATCGGTTATTTACTGACCACAGACACAACTTCGGTAACTTTTTGTACCTTTCAAGTCGCGAGATTAGATCTGTTCCGGAACTAAATTTTGGGATTTTTACCGCGAAGAAAAAGTAGCCTTTTAGCGGGCAGTGTTTGAGAGCGAAAAGGAAAATATTTTGTTATTAAATGCACGAAAGATTATTTTGAACAGGGTTTCCCAAATTGTGATCCAAATATCCTAGTGAGACGTAAACCTATCACTTATGTATAATTATTTATTTTAAACCAGAAAAGTCCCATGTTGGTTTGGGACTTGGCCCATGTTGATTTGGGACAAAAAAAAAGAATGTGCTAACTGTGGTTCTTGCCTAGTCGTAAAAGGCGACTAATGGTTTACGGGTATGTGTCTGAGTAGGCGACGAGCTAGCCACTTGTCACTCCTTTTTCACAGCTTTCCATCCAACCCAGCCCACTGTCCCGTGTTGGTCAGGGACTTAAAAAGAATATGCCAACTGTGGTTCTTGCCTAGCGTATCGTAAAAGGCGACTAATGGTATATCGGATTTTGGGTGTGTGATTGTGTAGGCGACAGGTTAGCCGCTTTTTACTGCTTTTTCACAATTTTCTATCTAACCCAGCCCGGCATTATTTTTGGCTAAATGTGGTTGTGGCTAAGGGGCATGCTGCCCTTTGATTCTGTCTACACCTTCGGGGATTATGGGCGTGATGTTATGTATGTATAAACCAAAAAAGTCAATTTTAAGTTTTTCACTAACAAGATCTACCTTACATAGAAACGGTACCTACATAGAAATCCGGATCAGTTGGTTGTAAGTCACAATATTCTTTTAAATATAGCTGATGATAGCTTCGTCTTCATTGTGGTCTTCATGATACATCAATTTATATTCTTACGATGAATTACTTAGGCAATTCTTACCACGACATTGAAACTTTCCACGTGATCGCACAAATAAAATGAAAGGAGCTGAAATAGCAGAGAATATAATTTATTACTCCTCTGCCACTGTTGTATTAACAGTGTGGGCAACTAAACGAATTATATCGGGCCCTCTCGTTCGTTTAGCAGGGGAGAGAGGGAGAGGGCAAGTTTGTTGTCATCGCGGCAATAAATGCCGTTCTTAATACAATGGATAGGTTCAATTAAGTGGATGTGGTCTGGCCGCTGTATTTTGTCAGACTGTATGACGTGGCGGACGACATAACTCGTAACTCACCCGGCGTTATCCATGACAGTGAGCTTTTATTCTACTTTTTACTTTTGGTACCGTCTCATCTTACTTATTATTGTAAACGTATGTTATTATAACAATCATATATTTGTGCGCTCAAGAGCAAGAAAATGTTAACGATTGTAGGTCAATAGATATGATGTCATCGTAGAAATTGAATTTCAATACATAATTTCTTATTCAAGTTCCCAGCTTACATTTTTTATATTATAAGTAGCTAACTTACTGTAAAGTATTACAGTTTTACATACACATAGTAATGTGTAAATTAACTTCAATTAAACATTTAGTAGGTATGTACATTTTTCATCATAAAATATTATCGACTGAAAGCAAAGGTCACTGTATAATTTCCTGACTTACCCAGAAAGCCTTTTGATGAAAATTGAATCTCCTTATCATAGAATAATAATGCCCTTGTCATGTTCGTAACAGATTTTTATTTATGACCAATTTTTGCACTGCTTAATAATGCAGCAGTAAATTAACGCTTTAATATTTCGCGAAGCCGGCGCTGCGGACTGCTCGCTTAGCTCCACTTCGACCGGCCGCGGCGTAAAACATAGAAGGACGAGTATACTTATATGACGAGTATACTCGTACTGTACGTACTTTGTCGATAAGGAAACTTCGTAAAAACAATTTACCCGACAGCAGAATCAGAACTCATACGGATGAGATATTGGTTCTTCATGCACATTTCCGTTCATTGGATGTTTTCGGCACCCTTACTACTGGAGTAAAAAAAAAATAAAGATTGTGCTGGGATAGGAATTATTTTAGTATTCCACTATCGGGTGAGTGAAAAAATATTTTTTATTGTTAGTGACCATAATTTGCGAAAGTAGAAAGACGATCTGCGTCAAATCCCAATAAATAAGCTGCAGCAAAATTACTAAAGTATGAGACAAAAATATATGGTGTCAATCGAATAGATTCCCTTAAACTACCCAGACGCCGTACAGGCACATCCCTCTATTAAACAATTAGACTATGCACCCCATAACGTATTAACTGGATATAGTGCATATACTGCAATAATCCGGGTCCAAAATTGCCCACTAAATAATTCAACCTAACCACGAGATAAACCGTTACTGCAGTATCGGTGCAATCGTATCAGCTGGTCCATTACAGATTTTACGGATAAAAGCTAAGATAAACTAGGTCACAGGGATAATGCCAACACGTGTTCTGGAGTCCCCTAGTGACGTGCACGATCGGGCAAAGACATTAAATTTATATCGAGAAGGCAACATAAGATGCCGTCGCCATTATGTCCGCAGTAAGTGTGTTTTTGGATGTACGCCGTTAAAGTTAGAGTGTTATAAAGTGGGCTTTCAATGCGGTTTACAAGATATATGTGCGACAAGCTGTTGCCCGCGGATCTGTTCGTAATTTGGTCTGTTATAGAGAGATTATATTAAGCGTCTCCCGGGGTCTAAGCCTATGACGAAATTCATTCAGATCTGCTTGTTAGTTCTTTAGTGATTAAGTCATAATCATCCATTCAAACTTTCGCATTTATAATAGTAATTTAAATAGTTCATAAGATTATTTTGCCCTTATTTTATATTAAAATTTTAACTATACGTCATAATTTAAACGTTACTGATTACTTTCTATAGAGTGGAATATTATATTACCTAAATATTAATATATATTATTATTATTTCGTGTATGGCGTCTTACAAACAACACTCTAAACATGTTTACAATTTTTTTACGACAATATAACTACATATAATAGAAACTAACTACATTCATATCTGTACAAAATCTGGTACATGCTCTAGCATTTTTCAGATTTCTCATCCCATACCTATAACCTCTAACTATACTATAAAATCTGCTTAACGTCTTAAACTAAATCACAGTCATTAGTCCCCCGCTCTCCTCTCGTGGTGTAAGCCACGCCGAAGCAGTTTCGTAGCAACTTGATTTATCGCCGGCTATACCGCAGTAACTTACAGTTCAGTTATGTATAACGAATGCTGTTGTAGATCACGTGCACCGTTCGGATTATATTACTAAACTAAGTAAACGTTCGATGTTCACTATAATTTGAATGAGAGTTGCTTCAATAGGAGAGACTGCAATAGAAGTAGTAGCATGAAGACTTTAATACATCGTAACCCTGGTCTATGTACTATATTGTCGTTAGTCAATTGGACAGAGACCCTGTCCACGGAACTGAGGGTCATGTGTTCGAATCCCGCTAAGGGCAAATGTTTCGTGTGGTGAACATGGACAGTTGTACTCGAGTCATGGATGTTTATAAACGTATTTATGTATGTCTATCCCTTCACCTAGTCTCCATAGCACAAGCACAAGCTTAGTTTGGGACTAGGGAATTGGTGTGTAAGTCTGGAGAATTTATTTATTTTAATTTATTTTTACATTACCTACACATACAGAAGAAACTTACTGCCTAATTGGTTCACGAATTAATCAATGTACCTACATCTAAATTCAGTCTATAAGAACTGCCTTAATAGCTATTTAAATGTCTAAACACTAAAAAGTATAAAATAAATTCTTTCGACTGCTTCGATGAAAGAATTAATCTTTAACACGTATTTAAATATTTACAATAATCAGTTAGTTTTGAAGTCGGTGCCAGCCCGCGTAATTATATCATCATTTCGGAATTTGCAATTATTTGTTTCTTGGTGAAGGGTGGTAAAATAGGTTTTGAATATACAAAATCAATAGTAAGTTAATATACTCATATTTTACCTAATTTGTTTCATATTGTTATTAGTAAGGTAATTTATTATTAAGCGTCTACTTTTTTTTTAGTTTGGCTGGCACCGACTCCAAAACTAACTGATTATTGTAAATATTTAAATACGTGTTAAAGATAAATACTTTCATCGAAGCAGTCGAAAGAATTTATTTTATACTTTTTAGTGTTTAGACATTTAAATAGCTATTAAGGCAGTTCTTACCTGTGTTTTTTATAAACATTTTTTGCAGGGTTTTTTGAAGTCGGTTTTTATTTTTGTTAAAATTTAACTTATTTGTTACGTTTTTGTGAAATTTATTAATAGGTAGGTAGACCAAATCAAAACGAGCTGCTATAATGAGACAGTGCCGGTCTAATGAGACTAAAGACGAAAAGGTATAACGAGCCTTTAATGTTTAAAGACTTACTTAAAACTACTAATCTTCAAAGAGTTATACCTTTCATCATCAGCTAAGCAACATAACATAATGAGCACGAGACGCAAATACTGGAATCGTTTTAGAAAAAATAAATATAACACTTAACATGTCGTTAAAATTTAAGAGTGGCCCTCGTTTTCATGGAATCCCATCACTAGACCAAGACTTGGTGAAATTGAGACTATCTCTAGAATAACACTCAATATGACCCTATAATATTGAAAGAATTATCCACAAACTCCTAATCGTTAAGGAGTTACACCTTCCATCATCAGCTCAGCAACATGAGATTATGAATACCAGACGTAAATACTTGAACTGTTTTAGAAAATAACTAAAATAGATTGTACGCGCCTATAATTCTTGAGGGTTTCCCTCGATTTGCCTAAGATTCCTTCATCAGATGCAGATGTGGTGCCAATAGGACCAACTCAAGGATATACCCTTTTGAATAAAAAAAAAGTCTAAAAATCGTCTTACAATTCTCAAAGATATCAATATTTAAAGAATCATAAACTAATACCTAATCGTTAAGGAGTTGTACCTTCCATCATCAGCTTACCAACATAAGATGATAAGTACCATGCGTAAATACTTGAACAATCTTAGAAAATGTCTAAAACACATGTGTTATAAAATTTGAGGGTTTCCCTCGATTTTCCTCGGATCCCTTCATCATATCCTGATTTGGTGGCAATGGGACCATCTCGGGAATAAACCCTTTCGATTAAAAAAAAAAATTTTGGAAATCGGTTAACTATTCTCGGAGATATCGACTAACATACAAAAAAAAAAAAAAAAAAACCTTTAACCACATTCAGCCATAAACAAAACACGGCTGGGTTAGATGAAAAAATGTAGTGACAAGTAGCTAGCCTGTCGCCCACACAAACACATACCCAAAACCCGATACACTATTAGTCGTCTTCTACGACATGCTAGACAAGAATCACAATTGGTACATTATTTTTAAGTGCCAGGCCAACATGGGACAAGAATATGTGAACGGCTGAAGGCCAATATTAATTATTACAACAAAATGTGGTCAGTACGAAACGAAAGAAATGGATATATTTCTGTGTTCACTTTTTGTATGAAAACCGATAACATAATTTATCACAATAACATTACATCATAGACATATTGCAAAAAAATACGGAATCTATTACACTGAAAGGCTTTTAATGTGCTCTTTAATCATGGTTCCTAACAGCGAATATCTATTTGCGTAATATTTTGTTGGATCATGTTTTCCTTACTTTGAAGTCGAGATAGAAAGTTGTTATTTTTGCATTCTTTTCCACAAAAGTAATGTTTGTTTGCGGCAGTGGTATATTTTCATTTTTATCTTTTTATGAGTGAGAATGAGTTAATATAAGTTCATTACGAAGGTAAATGTGTTTATAAATGGTGGCTGCATACATACAGTACTAATGATTCCTGTATATGATGTAAAAAAATAACAAATCGAGGTAGATATGTACTTGAAATTTAATCATTAAATCTGCCAATCTACTCGTGACCAGTGAAATCTAAAGATTACGTATATTCTACAAAAAAGGGCAGTATGGGAATTTTCATTATATGTTAATACTATCCCTAATTAGTGATGATAATGACTTAAAAAAATAGTAGATATATATTTCATTATAAATTCACCACATTAGATGTTTGATCAAGATATTCGATATGGAATATATTTCTCTTTTACTTAATTGTAATTTGTGTATTTGTAACTTAAAGTAAATAAATGAATAAATTCACCAGACTGACACACCAATTCCCTAGTTCCAAACTAAGCTTATGCTAGTGCTATGAATACTAGGTGAACGGATAGACATACCTACTTAAATACGTATATAAATATCCATGACTCGAGTACAAATGTCCAAGTTCATCACACGAAAACATTTGCCCCTAGCGGGATTCGAACCCGCATCCCTTGGTTACCTGACCAAAGTCTCTGACCAGTCGATCAACGGGCCATTCATAGTGAATCAATAAGATATATATGTCTAACATTGACTTATTGTTTGTTTCAGGTATGAACGTGAAGCATATTGGGATCCAATAAGCTAAAAGTTTCAACGACAACTATAGATTATCCAGCGAGTTTCACATTTCCCAAACTAAAATAGCTAGCACATTTTGCGAATAGAAATTTGCGTCAGCGAAAATATTAAAGAGATTATTAATTGAAATATTAACAAGGCCATTGCACGGGGCTGTGTTAAGCTGGTCCGTGCATGATTCATGTCCAAGTCCGAGCGTTAATTTTTGATGAGTTTTCAAAATCCAATATAATATCGTGCCGAAATAAGCGGCGGGGTAAACCGATGCTATAAATCCGTTGTAGTCGGTTTGACGGGTACAGCCCCTAAATAATGGGCGGAATTTCGCGCCATAGACCAAAGCATAAACTATTAAAAGAGACGGCTACCGCCGATGGTACGATTTTATGAGCCGCTTTTGCATATTGAATGGCCACGCAGCCACTTCGGTTTGGCAAATGGCTACGTTTTTTGTGCGAACGAATTAACGTTTACGAGTTGCGGCGGCGTGCGTTGCGTTGGCAACACTGTTCCTTTGCTGCTCTAAAAACGTTTGTTTAAGGGTCATTTTCAAACAAACTCGAGCTCTGTCTAATTACGGTATCGAAACCCTAAATCAGTTAATTTTCTTTTGAAGTATAACCAATTTTAATTGATTGTAAACGTTTAATGAATGTTATATTGCATTGGTCAAAAAATACTTAAGTTACGCATGTAAGGATTCGACACCGTAATAAAGCAGGGGTCACGATTGTTTAAAATGACCCATATAATGTTACTGTGGCTCAATCTATAGACATCTGCCTACTAAGCCACAACGGTCACTAAGAATATAGTATAAACAGAGATGTATGTTAGTCGGACCTGGACATCAAAGCAAAAAATATTTTTATTACGCTAACATAAAAACGCGATGTCAATGCAGCTGTCAACTCATAACTGTTTAATTATAATAGCAAAACTAATTATGTTAAAACGCCTAAGAAAACTGTTTAATAAAACATAATTGCTGAAAAAACAATATTTTAACGATAAAACTACAAACATTGAAATTACAACATAAGTAACAAAATATAAGTGTTTCCAAAACGTGGTGGTTGCTATTATTCTTCCGCTGCCTCAGCTGGGGCCTCCTCGGCGGGAGCCTCACCTTCAGCGGGTGCCTCGGGTGCTTCGGCTTCGGCTTCAGCAGGTGCCTCAGCTTCCTCAGGAGGAGCCTCAGCTTTAGCCTCGTCTGGGGCCTCTGCTGGGGCCTCTTCTGGCGGTGGTTCTGGAGCTGCTTCTGGTTCTTCCTTAATAACATCTACAGGCTTCTCTTCCTCAGCCTCTGTAGTTGCTGGTGTGACTGTCACTGCACTTTCTTTATCAACCGGTTCCTCTTTTGGCGTTTCTGGGGCTGGTGGGGGCGCTGCGGCTGGTGGAGGGGCAGCTGGCGCAGCCGGCGCTTCCTCTTTCTTCTCCTCCTTCCCTTTTCCTTTTTTCTTCCTTTCTAAAGGCAGATACAGCTTATAGTCCTGAGGCAACTCGTCTTCAGTGTATAGACGTTCACTGAAATAGATTCTGCGTATACGCGCATTTGCATGAACCTGAACTCGAAGCGTTTCTATGAATTGAGTCCCATAAGCTCTTCGTGTGAAATCTGACAAATTAAACTGAATCTGGTTCCATCCTCCTGAAAGCCCAATCGGCATACTAGTGCAGAACGGTTTTATTTTTGTTGTCGATTGGAAATTGGATATCCTAAACCTTCGCCGCATGTTCTTGTCGTCGAGTATTGTTATTTCGAAAGAGAAGTACCTCTTGAGATTTTTCACAATCATCACCAAAAATGGTAATTTGATTCCTAACACTTGATTTCTTTTCGGGCAACTAATGTAAGTGGTTGCAACATTAGTGCTTACGATCTCAAGAACTATGGAATTCACTTCGTTGTCTGTTAGTCGCTTGATGTGGCCATTTTTCACTTCCATATCCCAAATGGCTAGTGGATTTGAACCGCAACTGTAAAATATTGACAGTAAACCGTTTTGATATGTATTTTTAAACATATTGGTACTATTTCTCGACACAATTATAAAAACTAGTTTTTTATTTACAACTTTACACACGTCAGTGGATTGACATGCGATGCTTGTCAAAAATTTATTTTTTCTTTTGTGACCAAAGTGTAATGTGCCTGTATTCCAGACTAAAAAGTATAACTTTTATTATAAAAAAGATGTTTACGTACAATACATTCTACCAAACTAATGTATCTTTAAAGATGCAATATATGTCGGTATATGTATTTTTTGTTGTTATAACATAATTTTACTTGATACTGATACTTAGCTAAATTTTAATTTTGGCTAAATGTTTTAGTGATTTTTGCTCCGTAAACTCGTTTTCACCTTCGGGGAACCCATGCTTATACTGTATGTAAATGTGATTTTTCTTAAAATATCGAATTATGTATGCAAGATTAAATAGAAACACTATAGGTATTTAAAAAAATAGTATTAGTTTTAATATTTCACCCATAGCAATTACATAATAATAAATAATAAAATTTATAAACTAATCATTATTCCATAGAACATTAATAATTGTTAAGTAATAAGTACAAAGATGATTAAGATAATACGTAAATCGATCACTCTCAACGCTAGTGGAAAAAAATAAACATATTTTGACATCTCTACATCTGATTAGACAGGAGTTACTCTGCAGGGGCTGGCTCAGCCTCTGGTGCAGGGGCCTCTGGTGCAGGGGCCTCTGTTGCAGGGGCCTCTGCCTCTGGTACTGGTTCACCTTCATGAGGACCTCCTTCAGTGGCTGGCGGCTCTGCAGCCTCTTCGCCTCCCGGAGTAGCTTCTCCGCCTGGCGTCTCACTCTCAGCAACCGTCGCTGGTATACTAACAACAGACGTCCTCTTACTCCCCGGTGGGGCCTCTCCTTCCGGAATCTCTTCCATCTTAGCCTTGGACCCTTGTTTCGAAGGAATCTTTTTCGCTGAGTGCACAGATGCTCTAGATCCAGCCTTCACCACTTCTGTTTTACTGCCTTTTACCTCTTCTATTTTAGGTTCTTCTATCTTCTCCACTGGTGGCTCAGCCTGAGGAGCCGCTGCTTGAATATTCTCTTTATCTTTTGATTCAGATTCTACTGGTTTCTTCCCTTTAGCCCCTTTGCTTGCCAGAGGAAAGTACAATTTGTATTCTGGTGGAAGCTGATCTTCCGGAATTAACCTTTCTGTAAAATATATTCGTCGCAAGCGTATATTAGCGTTTATTTTTAACTTTTGAACTTCAACGAATTGCTTTTTATAGGCACGCCTTGTAAATTCTGCCAAATTAAACTGGATTTGGTTCCATCCTTCGGAGAGGCCAATTGGCATAACTGTGCACAAAGGTAGGATTTGTGTGCTGCTCTGGAAATTTGATACACGGAATCTGCGGCGGGTCCCTGTCTCATCGAGAATTGTCACTTCAAACGTAAAATACTTCTTTAGATTCTTAACTATCATGACCAAAAAGGGCATTGTTATCCCTAATACCGTATTGCCTTTTGGGCAAGTCATGTACGTTGTGCTTACATTAGTTCCACCTATTTCTAAAACCATGGACTTAATGTCTTGATCCAGAAACCTAGTAATATAGCCATCTTGTGTGTGAGTTTCCCAAATACTTAGAGGTTTGGAGCCGACACTGAAAAATACTGTTAACATACCCCGCTGATACGCATTTCTGTACATTTTAACTTGAACTAATATATTTTTTTGGTATTTTGTGCTTTTAAGATTTTCAAAATTACTGACAGTAGCTGAAAATGTCTGCCAAAATTAAGTACATGTCAAATTTTTTAGTCATTTAACATCCTCATGTTGACAATTTGACTTATTTTTATCAAAAGAGTTCGAATGCTTATTGGTCAGCCGATTTTACGCGAATTTTTTTACGTACTATTAAAACTCCTGATGGTAAATCTTAGCAATATAAAGAGAAATAAAACAATTTCTTTTACAGCTATGATTAATCTGACCATTTGTCATCCTAAAATGATAAAGTCTGAATGGCTGTGATACGTACCTCAAACACATAGTTGCCAAGCTTATAACACCTAGTTTTAACTGACGTAGGAGTACATATCATAAAATCTGTTTTTCAATGGAAAATTTCAAGAGAACTAAGAACAGGATGACAAAACGCTTGGCAAAAATGCTAATTTCCGCCGGCGCCGAGGCTGAAACACTCTGGAGTTGGAGCTACATTTGGTCCTTCACCTTTGCACAATGAGGCGATGGCGTCTGCTATTGTGCAAATTGTGTCGAGTGATAAATCTTTTATTCTTTTGTTCAAGAGCTTAGACATGCCAAGTCTAGATATTAAATTGGGCACGAGGCGAGTTATTTGTTCTTCACTTTTTGTAAGACGAAATTGAATTTGAGAACCGTAAATGTTGTATGTTTTTTTTAATACTGTGCTTAGATAACTTTTGGAAACTATTTTCTCTAATGGTGAATACTTTTTTTTTACTAAAAAAAAACCTTTCCAGAAGACAATAATGACACGAAAATACGAACTTTGACCTTAGTCACCTTTGAAGAACGAACTTTAGTCATTAACTATATCAAAATATTCGATAACAATCCTATACTAACAATATTTATTAATGTCCCAAGTTATTCCCATAGCTCCGTCCTCAAATAACACGCCAACATTTCAAATCGTCTACGCGTCAGCCGAAATCAGTCGAAATAAATGACGCCGTCAGTCGTAACAGAAAAACTTCCACGGATACGTAGAAATAAAACTTTTAAAAGAAAAGCTCGCTATCGCTATGATTTATCTGGCCATTTGTCATCCTCGACACTAGGAAAATATGTCACGCAAACCCACAAGTAACGTTCACACACGGTCCGTAACAAAAATAACATTTTTGTCGTCTCTAAATCACGTGACTTTTCCACTATGCCGAGCGCCCTTAGAGACAGCCGCGTACACTGGCAAAAAATCTGAGCGTCGAGGAACAAAGGAAAAATGAAAAAGTGCCTTTCCACTGTCATGATAAGGAGTGCATGGGCGTGTTTAGACGTGCTGCTGTAGTTCGCCACCTACGACGTCGCTTTTCCACCGAATAATTTTTTGCACGCCTGTATCCAGCACTCCGTTTTTTATAACTTAGGGGAGAGCCCCACATGTTATGTAGTTAAGATATCATTGCTATTTTCCGAAATCAATGGCGCAGAAAACGGTTGCCGATAACACTAACGGCTGACGGAAAGCGATTGAATGAATAATGTTTGCCTAAGTTATTTTCGCAGACGCAAATCTGGTTACCAGCGAAAACAAGTTTTATAACAGTGTTATGTATTTTCGTGCTAAGTTCAGAGTTGATTGAAACGTGGGGAAAGAATATTACGGATATAGATATATAATATAATAGATAAAAAGAAGACTTGAATCATTAAATTTAAATTCCTGATTACAAAGATAGCAGTAAAGTTTAATTTCAAGATATAGTTCACCAGTTCACAGTTTCAGATATTTTAATAGACTAAGCTACAATTCCATCGTAAATTAAAGAGGACAGTACAGTTGTTCACTTACTTTTAATTTAAAGACAGCACTCGCTTAGAGTTAGCATGGAGATCGTTCTAAAATCAACATTGGAGGACCGAGCGCCGCGAATGGTCTAATTCAGGCTGTTCAAAAAAGACGATTGTAGTAAGAGAGAATAACGGGTATATTGAGAGTCGTACTCGTCATAAAGATTCCACATTTACATTAAATACTCTATTACGTTTTGAACTTGATTTAATAAGCAAAATTGTAATTGAGTTGGGTTAGATGGTAAATTGTTGAAAAATAGAGACAAGGAGTTTAAAGAGCTTTTTGCTCTTTGGACTTCACCTACCCCTACAAGGATTACGTGCATGGTGACATGTATGCAAGTGGCTAGGTCATGGTCTACCACAATTCTTAAACAAATAAATCACCATGAGTCGCCTTTTACGACACGGTGGGCAAGAAACACAGTTGGTCCATTATTTTTAAATCTATCCAACACGTAAATTAGGATAGTACATAAGAATCTGTTTATCTTATACGTGTGTACAGACCCCTCAAATGTACAGTAAACGTACAAAGCTCATCGCAGCGTGGCGCGGCGTGGTCTGCATAATGTATCGAACGCGATTCAGCAGAGCTTCGTCTGCTTATTTGCAGCCGGCCGCTGGGAAATTGAGCTATGTTAGACAATATATTAAGAAATAAATTAAATGGAAACGTATAGTAAAATGTTGCTACTGAAGTGAACGGATATGGAAATATATAGTAAGTGGTTACTGTAACGAATGGTGGGGCGTAGACTACTGAAGTAATAAAAGCACCACAACACAATTTTTTAACATGCCGCTCTTATGAACAGCATGTTAAAAAAAAACTCTTGTGGTGAAGGCGAAATGGGTATTAAATATCTGCATGCTTGCAGCAAATAAAATATGAATTTAATCTGTATATATCATTATGAAACAAAGAAAGGGCAAGAGTCCCATGTTGGTCTGGGACTTAAAAATAATGTGCCAACTGTGTTTCTTACCTAGCATGTCGTAAAAGGCGACTAATAGAATATCGGGTTTTAGTTATGTCATTGTGTAAGTGACAAGATAGCCTTTTGTCACTACTTTTTCATAATTTTCCATCTGACCCAGCCCGGCTTTTTTTTGGCTGAATGTGGTTGATGGTGTGCCTACCCCTTCGGGGATTCTGGGCGTGATGTTATGTATATATGTAAGAGCAAGTCGTAAAAAGCTTCTAATAGTGTATTGTATAATTAATTAAGTGATAATGTAGGGACTTGTCGCTACTTTCTTACAATATTTCATCTAAGCCAATTTGATTAAATTTTTGGCTAAAGGGGGCTTGATATGTGCCTACGCCTTCTGGGATAGCGGGTGTGATGATACGTTTGTATTTATCATTAGACTATTAATAGAATGTTTAAAAGCTCCCTACTGCCTTCCCCCGGCGCTGCTCGGAGCCTATACACATTGGTCACCAAAGACCGTTGGTTCGAATGCCGCTAATGGCAATTATATCGTGTAGTAAACATGGTCGTTTGTATATGTATGTAGCTCATGGGCGCAACGAAGCGTGGTCTGCATAATGTATCGAGCGCTCCGATTCCAGCAACAATCTTTTCTCCCAACCAGTCGATGCTTTTGGAGGAAATTGCATGCGTAATATAAGATAGCAAGAGACAGTGATATCGCATATAAATAAAAGGTAGATAAGACTAGAAAACTTCGTAATTGTAACGTTTCGTTTTTGTATGTGTCTTATTGACATTTGTTTTAATTTACGCATGATATAATAAACGCTTACTGTATTTCCTAGATACTAGATGTTAAAAAGCTCCCTACTGCCTTCCCCCGGCGCTGCGTGGAGCCATATACGTACGTAGCTCATGGGCGCAACGAAGCGTGGTCTGCATAATGTATCGAGCGCTCCGATTCCGGGACAGCTTTGTCTGCTTTATTTACAACCGGCCTGTGTATTCGCGAGGAAATTGGGTTTGTGAAAAGACATTATATAAATAATCTTTATCTCATATTTCTGTCGCGTTGTTAAGTTTTTTGTGGCGATGGTTGCGCGTGAAACTTTTTGTATAGGCTATATCGATTGTTTAAGTTAGTAATTTTTTTTTTTATTAAGCTCGACTTTTAGTTTAACTACTTACTACTATACTTATTTAAATATAAAAACGTTTTTTTCTACTTAGGATCTAATCATTCCTTTTGTACCTAAAGAACTGAAAGAACATTGCCTGCACAAATCTTGTACTTATAAAAAAAAATTGTCCAAAAATAAATAATTAATCTTGTACAAGGTATAAAATGGCACCATAATTCCTTGAAGCTAGCACGGAATAAGCCCACAATTTCCTCCGCACAAAACCTCGTAAAACTACCTCGCCTCCACTCGAACTTCTTTGCGGAAAAAAATTCAGCTCCATGTAAGCGAGCGGCTGGTTTAATTATCCGCATTCCGCGCGGACAAATTGTCCTCCGCTCCGGCCGGATATTAATTTCGATACATTGTCCGCCGCGGGCGGACGGCGATTATTTCCAGCCGAGGTCCACGGCTAAGCGCCACTGTCAACGACTGGAAAAAAATCCGCAGAAATATTAGTCCGCGTTAACTTAATGTGGCACATTCGCCGCGATACACTAGGGGCGGCGGACTAAATAAGGACGTCTGTTAAAGATTGCTTGATATATTTCGTGCGGCGAAAAAATCGCTTGTTTTCGTGTAGTGCTTGCGTGGGCGGAGAGTTACAATCTCCGGTGACGGTTGTTATTTTGTCATATTTTTTTTAACTTCGTACTGCCAGGGTTACTTTTACGGGTTAAAACGTTAGGGATATTATCAAACATTATTTAAATACTTTTCATGTAGTCTTAATTAACAGTTTGAGCTAAAGAAAGCTATTATTTCATATATTTTTTTTAAATACTTTCGTCACAAATCTCTGTCTCAATATTCTTAGTGCGCAGCCGGCGCACTCCGCTCACTTCATAGCTTGAAATAAAACATACACTCCCGCAGTTTATCAAAAAGTTTGGCACTACTTTTTCCATTTCGCATATTTTCCAAAAGAAAAAACTTTATTCAACTTGCCTCACAATCTAGTCTCTCAATTTTAGAAGATAAAGTTTAACCTCAACGTCCTACAAATACAGCGAAATAACGTCATAGTCCGGGTAAATACAAAATTCCCGGGCGTATTCGCAATAATTTCAAATTTTCTTATTAACCTCAAAAACAAAGAACCGCTGGGAGGTTTATTCCTCGTTCCGCTCATAATGGCGTAACGACATCGATCCGGCGCGCGACGTTTATTGCTATTTATTCGATGTCGAGACGCAAACAGTCCCCGCTAATCGACGACGCAGATTTATGGGCGATGGATTAGGCACTTTCTTTCCGCCATACCATTACAAGTCTTGTATCACGGTTTTCAATACGTTAATTCATTTGTAGGATTTTTAATTTTTCTGCATTTTGATTAGAAATTATACAATGTCCTCTTAACCAAAACGTCAAATTATCGTGTTGCTTAAACTGTCGACGTCACACTATTCATTCTAATATAATGCTCTTCAGGTTTTCAAACTACAATAAAAGTAGTTTGAAAAAATTGCTTCTGTTCGACTCTGACTGCCGAATCTACGTACACCATATCTAAACAGTAGGTGCAAAATAAGCGTTAAAGTACGCATTCCTGGCTTCTTGGCAAGGTATCCTGCATTGTGCCTCAAAGGCTTTGCACGCTCCACGAGCCAGCGCCCGTCCGCCCGGCGGACCTACTTCGTGATCGCTGCTAACTGTCACCCACACGGTCCCTAAGGCGTGCATACGCCTGGCCACGACACCTCATCAGTGCGCTTGAATTATTCTACTTAGCTTTAAACATCCAGAGAAAAGCTCAATGTACAACAAACTAGAATCCATTATGTACGAAATTTTTTTTAGGTGACTGATGAACGAGGAATTTATTCATCTCCTTTCCGCTTACGTTACGCCGCTTATCTCCGCACGAAACAAATAAATAAAGGAATTATTATCATTCATTCTCATTCAAACGATACGGCATGGCATTTGCAATCCGAAAACGTAATGATTTAGTTTTTTTTTAACAAAGTACTAGAAACTACAAATGTGTATTTCACATACTCAATCTTCAGCTAGCTCTCTTAAACGAGAGCTAATATACGTTTAAAGGTTTCACGTACATACGAAAATAATATTCCTTTGTCGGAACACCAACGTACAATTTTATCAACATACGAACTGTATCTATATACATTCGGAACGCTCGAACGTGGAAGCGCAAATGAGCTGGAATACAGCCGGATTCTCGTACACCAAACCTTATCTAAAACGGCGCATTGGAAAGAGAATATTGTTGAATTTAGAACCGTCCTGGGACATTCGGGTAAATATGTGTCTGACTCGCGAGAAGATAGGTACACCGGTTCTGCGATAGAATACTTTAGGACCGTTTTTCATTTTAATGCTGTTTTTAACCAAGCTATCTAGATAACGATGGTTGTAAACTAAAAGTCGAGTGACTTATTGAATATTAGATTTCAAAGCACAATAAAGTATCGTTTACTGTTAGATATTTCGATTGAAGTACTTTCATCTTGGTCGAGATTTAACCAACAATTGTATTATTACCTAGATATTGTGTATGTATTCCGGTGCCGCTTTCTAATACTATTCGTTTTTGTTTGTCACTTAACCTTATAAGCGTTGAAAAATATAAATGACAAAAATAGTAATTTCAATGTTAATCATCATTTGAATATATTGGTTAGGTACCTCAGTTTTCTCTAAAAAAGAATTGATGGTATAAATGCTGTACACCGATTTCTAACAATTAGAATTACCTTGCCTGCTTCGAACGAGAATCGATATGCCAATAAGTGAACCTCGAACCCTTAAATAGTTCCTGAAATCATGGTTGAGCTAATAATGGAAACTGATAAATGGATGATATTGACGGTACTGGGCACTTAAATATTCGAAGAATAGAACATTCTAAAACGAAACCGTTAGAAAAAGTAGCTTATATATATAAACTAGCTTCTGTCCGCGGCTTTTCTCGCGTTGGACATCGATAAAACATAGCCCATATGTGAAACAGGTGTATAAGCTATATTATTGTAAAGTTTCACTAAAAGAAATTCAGTAGTTTTTGCGTGAAAGAGTAACAAATATCCATACATCCTGCCAAATTTCCGTGTTTATAATATGATAGTAGGATATGGATTTCTCTGCAATCCCACAAAACTATGCTTTAAATTTTTTTATCATTTCTATACTAATAGCAAAGATTTTATCGTTTGTTTGTGTGTTTGTATCGAATAGGTTCCGAAACCACTGGACATATTTGAATAATTATTTCACAAATGAAAAGATACTTTATCAGCGAGTAACATAGTCTATATTTTATCCCCGTATTCCCACGGGAACGGGAACTATACGGGTGAAACCGCGGGGCGCTGCTAGTAATACAATAATACGGCAAGGTCCCAGTTCTTGCGTAACCCAAGACCTATTTTATCCGGCCAGTAATTCGCCAGGGTATTAAGTGTCGCGGAAAAATATAAACGGCCCCACATTTTTTTGGATGTAAAATGACATCCACTATTGTTGCACCAGCCAAGAATGTACTAAAACCCTGAAAATTTGCTAACACAAATTGAGTTCGCGTATTAAAGATTCCGCCACCATACAAATAAATGTTCTGCCAAGAATTCCTGCCAAGATTTCTCAAGTTGCGTTTTGTTTCGTGCCAATATGCAATGAAAACAAGCTATTCCGAAGATTTACTTTGAAACACATATTTTATCTACCGTGTAAATGGTATCTTTGTGTACTTGTATTTGTACGTTCACATATTCTAAGAAAATACCTTGTTAAAATTAAAATGAACCGTCATTGAAACAAGAATATCTTCCAAAACGTTCATTCCTTGTTTTTTTCAGGTAAATGGAACAAATAAATAAAATATGCATTTTCCACGTTAAACGGAATTACGTAATACGTGAAAACTAAATGAACGTTTAGGAAGATTGTAAAAAAAACAGATTCTTACTAGAAAATGTTTTTTTTATTTCATGCGCGTTGTATGGATTTTCTTGTTATATTTATTTGTCTGAACAAACCTTTATGCATATCTATATTTGCACAGGACTTTATATTTTCGAAGGTCAGATGCCTAGACTCTTAAAATCTATATTCATGGTCCAAGTGGACCCCAGCTAAATCTAGGAATATAAAGCGAAGACAAGCATAACTTACTTACGTATAAAAATTAACTAAAGAATCTCCTCGGCATTAATTAAGTAAGAATAAATATTTGCAAATATGCAACTAACATATATATGTATATATATTGTAAAACATTAATTAAAAAAATATTACATGAAGTAAAAGTTTTTTTTAAAGTAGCTAACATTATAACATAGGCTGGGGAGATTATCTGTATTAGTGTTGCCGAAAAATCAATAGTTTTGCAATAGATAACTTAACGGCCGAATCATCGAAACGTTCCATAGGACAATCAATAGTATCGATTGTATCGATGTCTCTGTTAGTGCAATACTATCGGTAAATAGCAATACCATCAATAGTATCGATAGTTTCGTTCGCTGCCAACCAATTAACTATCGATAGTATCGATACAATCGATAGGCAATCGATATTGGCCTATCGAGTGGCAACACAATTAAATTTATAGCCTTACTTCTATTTTAATAATTTTAACACAATTGTAACAATTAAAAAAATTCGCGCGCGGGTCAAAGGGCATGCAGGACCGTACAACCCTCCGGTGGTCGCGCAAAAGATTTATACGTCAAAAAGCGAAAAGGACGTTTTAAGTTGGAATTTGTAAATTTTCCCAAAGCCATCATTAGTCGGTTTGGGAGTTATTTGTTAGGCGCGCGTCTCGCTGTGAAAAGTTAATGATATGTGAAGATCCGTAGGAAATCCTTCGTATAATTGTTAGTGAATTTAATGGTTCGTATAAGGGTCGTCTTTGGATTAGACGCGACGAATTTTGGACTGTATGCTCCAGTTCCCTTAGGTTTACTTAATTCGACTGACTTATGCGCCGGCTTGGAATTTATTGGCTTGTCTGATAAAATGTATTTCTGTAAAATTCAATTGAATAGAGGTGTGTGTTACGGAAAGAGTGGCCATAGGCTTATAATTTGACGGATCGTTTTCATTGTTATTCAAAAAATTCATGGTCCAAACTAAAGGCTAGGTGCTAAAATTATGGATCTTTATTTTATTAAATATGTATATCAGTCTCCTGCAAAAAGAAAACAGTATACCAATATGTTTCATTTGAAGATGGGAAATTGCAGTAGCTACTATTAGCAAAATAGTCTGAATAAAATAAATATATAACACTAAATTTTACCTAAACTTTTGGAAAGCAAAGCAACGAAGCGTACAATATAATAGAATATAATTTCTCATTCACGAGTACAACACATACGTGTTACAGAAATTTACATAAAAATGTTAGTCCTTATTTTATATAACATCCAACGAAACATATTACTAATAAAATAATAAGCATAATGAGTTATAGAGATTTAAAAAAATATAAAAAAGAATTTAAAAATAAACTGCACTCCGCTAGAGTGTTCTAAAGATTACAAAAAAGATAAAACGGAAATTCGGAACACAAGACAAAAAGTAAATAAAAAATTCTCTAAAAGCGACCCTTCACATAAGGCGACGTACACACATACACACATACGTCGCTTCAAGCAATCACAGAAAAAATCTTCATCACCGCCCCCGTCACGGAATCGTAAACACAAAACGTCGGAATTTCCATCCGGTAAATGCAATTTTCGACAATAAACTGCACACGGTCCATTAGTGGTAGTAAGTGAAGGCAGTAAACACCCCGCCAGGGCTATTATGTCTCTTTTATATTCACACTTAAGGTTTATTGAAAGCTTCGGTGCTACCATTGTTTACTCTAAGTAACACTTAAGTGTGCAATAAAATAAAGAATGGTGTTGCAGAATGGTTTTTTTTTTTCAAATATGTTGCATTTGTTGTAATGTGTGCACCGTGCATTAGTCTTAATCTTTTGATCGGGAGTGGTAGTTGAATTTTCTATTTATCAAAGTATGTATAATAAAATGAATAAAACGTCTTCATATCTCAATTCACAATTTCGATTCACGTTCTTGAAAATAATATAAAATAATTTATACCTTACTAGCAGCGCTCCGCGGTTACACCTGCGTAGTTCTCTTACCCTTAGAAATACGGTAATAAAATAGCCTATTTTTCTTGTTGATTAAGTAGCTTTCCATTAGTGGAAGAATTTTTCAAATCCAGTAGTTTAGTTTAGTAGTAGTTCCAGAGCCTATTAAATGCAAACCAACAGTCAAATCTTTATAATATTAAAATATGATGTACTCGTTGCTCTATCGGCGTAAAATCTGTCATTTAGATTATTTTAGTTTCAAACATCGGTATATCTTAAAACACTTAATTTCTATTAAAAATAAAATATATATTTCAACCACGATCAGACTATAAGATCGTCTGTCTCCTATACCACATTTCCAATTGCATTACAATACCTTACATAAATTCCACATACGAATGTATTGATATCACATTTGACGCTGTAGCTCAATTTACTTCTAGGAACATTCCTGATATAGTCTTCCTCGTTATTCATAGTGCCACCAGTAAGACCTAGTTTAGGATCCAATAAATGTGTTACAAATGCCTTCCATATATATTAGTAAATTCCAATGTAGAATTCCATCAAGACATTTAGAAGATTCAGAAGTTAAGGTAAGATATCACTAGTTTTGTATTGTTTCTTTTGTGTATAACTAGCTAACGAATCTATTTATGTGAAGTATATTTAGGTTTCACTATAAAACTTCCCTCCCTAAGAATAAGTAAATTAGAAAAGAAGTCAATGTAGAACTAAACAATGTTCTCTCGAAATTTCTAATCTCTATATTGTTCTCGGTATGTGATCGTGCTTGATATATCGGTAAATCACAATTATATTCATAAGGGTTTATAAAACTATACACTTAGATTAAGAATATATCTCACACTTATACTTTGAAGTACGAATGAAAAAATATATAAAATATAGTAATACATATATACAATATAAAATACAGGATGCTTAAACCAGCTATAAACAACGTAGATTTTATTGCTGTCTCCTCTAACAAAAATTAAAGAGAAGGTGATTCTTTGCGGATTTCTCTTTAATACCAGTTCAGGAGCCCCGTTTTATGCCTACTTTGGGGCAATGCCGGTTACTTTATATCATTTAAGACGACAGTTTCCACATCGATTTTTATCGAATTGTTTCACACCCCTCGGCCCTGTCACTTATCCCGGATTATCCCTAGTAATGGCCACCTCTGTATTTTAGTTACGGTCTCGTAGGCGGTGTGTGTAAATGGACTCTATCTGTTTGAATCCTGGGAAAACGAAAAGGCAAGGATTTTATTTTAATTCGACACCCATGGCATTGCTTAAAAAATTCCAACCGTTTTTTTGTATTTTATTTTACCTGTAATACAATAGATAAGATTCTCTTCATTCATCAGTTTATGCGTAACAAATGCCATTATCTATGTTTTTTTAAATCTTGCGAATGTACTCAATCCTTTAGTTTGGCGCCCTCCTCAAAATACATAATACACATATTTATTTCAGCTATAATAGTCTCGATTACATATGTACATGATTATATAATACGGCCAGCTAAATCATCTTCTTAACACTAATTAAGTTTAATTTAGTAATATACTCAATTAGAGTAGATTGCATTCCGAAATCGAATTAGCAGAGAAATTTGGGACCTATATTATTATTATCTATATCAAATCATTACATTTCACATTAAATTACAAAGTAAAATACGCGCTAGAGAAAATAAAAATAAAATAAATACACATCAAAAATACAAAAATCCAGCCATACCATTTGAAATGGTTTAACTTTACAAAGGTCTCGTTTGAAATTCAAAAAGGCGACTTCATTAAAAAATTATATTACTCTTTCCGAGGAATCCGGTGTACGCATTTTCCAACGCATTCCAAATCCACGACTGGGACGCAACGCCAATGTTTGCAAGATGTCGCCGGAGTCATCTCCGGAAAATTCCGTTATAACAACACTAATGGCTTGCAAATAGCTCCACCAATCGTCTTACACTCTTATATCATTCGCGACTCACCCGTTGCATTATTCAGTATTTTGCTTTTTAATATTCAGACGACATATTTGAGTCTCCTTTCAATTTTTTCCCGCGCCGCCCGTATCCCGTTGTGCACGGAATTTTGAAAGCCACTTATTGATGTTCGTTTCTTAATCCCAACATATCACGTTGGGTGTTCCATTTATTTTTTTTATCGATACCGCTGAGGGGCTCGTTCACTTGTGAGCGTCATTTTTTATAACCTATAGATTTATTGAGGTTGATCCACATCGAGACGGAAGTTTCTATCGCCGGTAATTTATACGAGCTAGATTCGGGATTAAAAAGAAAATGAAAGCGGGATATATGGGTCTGTCGATCGGCAGAATAGGTAGATGCAGGTCCGTTTAATTATCGGCATTCCTGCAACGCGGCTTCGACAAATTGTTTTTGTCGGCGCCCGATATTCGCCGATATTTCATTATTATAACCTGCGTCCGAACGACAACACGTATTACGACAGTATTTATAACCGTGAATGAGTTATGTGTCATGGCGATTGTGAAGTCATATTGGATACTGATTTATGGCTCATTAGCTTCACCATTTCTAAACTGACCAGTCCGTTTCTTTTATAGGGTAATAGGGTAATAATTCAAGGCGGTGACAATAAAATGTGATTTATGGAGCTTGTTAGAAGTGGCGACACGAGACATCGTTCGATACGGGCCGACATCTTCCAAGTTAATATGGAGCGGAGTGCAGCTTTGGCAGAAATAATGCCTATGCAAGCGGTTACTAGGACCGTTGAAACTACTGCCAAAATTATATGTCTTGCAAAATGTGGCGCGAATTTTGTACAATGTCATATTTATGGCCGTTGGATTTCATATCTCCAAAAATATAATAATAAAGAGAATTGCCAATAAATTACTATCGTGGAGTTTGATACAGAATACCGTGGAAGGAAGGAATTATAAATTGAAGAAAAATAATAAACTAAATTCTAAACCTGAAACCTCGAACGATGTTAACAAAAACAAAATCTTTAATTATAAGAACAGCATTGTAATAAAAAGTTATGATTACTTACTCACCCAACTCCCTCATTCATACAACGTATCCCCAGTAACGGTCCCCAGTACTTAGACCCATTGTGCTACAAGTATAACTTATTGTATTACACCATTCCCGGAACTTATGACCGGAGGCGGTCTACATCAGCGAGATAGATTAGCTGACCGTACCACCCCATCCTTATTACTTAGCGAGATAACGGCATTTATTCCTTCGCAAACAATGCCGGCTCTTCCAGTAGCTTCCATAGCCATAAATCAATGGAGGTCGGTCCATTCGGGCAGATTGCCTGCAGTTACCCTTGCACTTATTGCCGATTCTGTTCCTCCAATCTCAGCCCCCGTTGTCCTCCCCCTAGGAGGGTTACAGGTTCTCGTTAACACCACCGCTTCATTTGTTTGGATTTGCCGACTAGTTGGGTGCCCGTGGAAACTGGGAGCTGTTCTGAAGTATGCTGTCGCCATTTTGTTTTTTTTTTTACAGAATACAGTTTGGTTAGCTTTAACGACTTCATTTATGTAGGAGCTAAAGCACCAATCGATTTGTATTAATTTCGGACAAGTGACTTTCTATAATTTAAACGAACCAAATGCATCCTTTGTACTCAATGCTTGTGAAATTTGAAATGTGATTATAAGTCGCAGAAAAATATGAAATTGTTTAAATAACTCCATTTCTAGAAAGCTTACATAGGCGTATTTGTATCTACACTTGGCAACCATTGTTTCGTATGATGAACATGGACATTTGTACTCGAGTCATGGATGTTTTTAAACTTATTTAAGTATATCTATGCGTTGGCCTAGTATACATAGTACAAGCATAAGCTTAGTTTGTAACTAGGGAATTGGTGTGTCATTCAGGACACATAAAAAAAAAATCCGACAAAAATTTTGCATATCAAATGAACATTAGATAGAAATCGAACGAACAATATAAATCATTATACCATACATACATTTAAAATTTTTGTATCATTTGCACCATCAATTTACTATGTATGTTTCAATGTTTGGTGTCGACACGCTGAAACACAGTGATGTTAAAACAATATGTTATAGAAATATAATTAGTAACGCATTGACATGCAAATATAATTATTTCAGCACATTAGACTATACTGAAAATGCGACATATGAGTTAGCTTTCACACAGATATTAATTTACTCATTATGAATATGTTGTTATGTTATTTAGACAGTAAATTGTTTACGTACATAGTCACGAAATGGTAAATACGACAACCTGAAAGTGTAATTTGTATGAATTAAGTACAATAGGCACAAATCGATCTAGATATTTCGGAACAAAATTTTCAAAATGCAAAAATCATTCACATTTTAAAAGACCGTTTGTGTCGTTTTATTAAGAAGGTTTTTAAAGTATAAGTCGTGAAAATTGTTTGACCTTTAATTAGCGCAAATACATTATTTTATAACTGGGCAGATTATAACCCAGTTTTGTTTTGCCAAAAGAGGTTAAAAAAGGCATACTGCAACTTAGACTCTGGCTTTCGTTTAAGGATTGCAGGCTTATTGATATGTACCTATTTATGGCTAGAATATACTCGAACACATAGATAAAACATAATGAAAAAGTAAATACTGTTTATGTATACAAGACATTTAAAAAGAGCGTGGCATCTCTTGCAACTTCTCCTTTTAGACCTTAGCCATCACAATTAAAATATGAACATAAAGCTATACATACATGAATGCTCCTCGCTAATCAATATTATGAGATTCTTTTAACGCAATAAGTTAGTGTGACCAAGAATGTGGTGTCTTTCTTGACAGGACTTGTAATCGTCCAATTTTTCCGGCAGAGGCGCTAGCGTTGCATAAATATCAGCCAATTACCGAATCTCGTTTCACGCCTCTTACACACCCAGATGACACTTGGATTTTAGGAAAATTCCTATTAAACCGGGGTTGATGTCAAGTTAATTATAATCGGCTTAGCTGTGACCCGGATTCGATCGTTAACTATTTTCCTTAGACGGGATTTTAAAAGATAATGTGATTTTTTTATTTCCGTAAAAAATCTTACAATTTCATGTAAAATGTCCCTTTTATATTCAGTGGCCATTAGTAATTGAACAACTAGTTTAACTATACATAAAATATTAAAAATAATTAATACATATAATAATTAAAAAATCTCGAATAAATAATTTATTCATATAATCCCTCCATTAAGACATATGATATACTTAATATGAATCCATCCAGTGTGAGGTAAAATAACCTTTCACCACCATAGGACGATTATATAACTTATAACATATAATATATATATATAGTATAATGTTATAGTTTGTTTATTGGTTTAGCGAGCGAATTATTAAACATATCGGCAACAAGGTTTGTAGTAAAAGACGAATTCTGCTTACTGAAAGCATTTTGCGCGGCCATCAAATTTCAGGAACAGGCACATAAATCTACCCCCGAATTTGTATATTAACGAGTGAAAACAGAAAGCTTTGTATACCGGCATCAGTTCATGACGGCGATACTTGGTAGGGTCGCCATAATTAAAAATTTTAAAGGATTTATTAAAAACACAATAAAATAGAATAAAATTCCTGTTTTTGTGTATTGGCCGCTTAGTCTAGTGATCAAAGACATTGACCATGAGAGCGAAGACACCAGTTTTTATGGATCTTTCATCGTTTGGGCCGTTCTTTTATTGGCCTGCAGGGCAAAACTATGATTATAAAAAATCACGGAGTTAATAAAATAAATTAGGAAGATGAGTGGGGACTCATCTCCCTAATTAATAAGACACTTCCCGTTGGGATAAATTATTTTATGTTATGTATGCATAGCCATTTTAACCCAAGTTATAATTAAAAAATTTGGTTATATCAAATGCAAAAAATCCATTAGTATGATTTAAAAATATATTCTAAGATCACATCTTATGCTTTTTCTGAGGCTTAATTTAGAATTATTTCGCGTTATTAATACTTATTTTCAAAAAATATCAATAGGAATTATCAATACTTTTTACAGTGTAGCACACCCATTTTCAATTAAATTTTATGCGATGACATCAGTCAACCACCTAATTTTTCAATAAAACGGACATATTTCAAAATCCTCCTACCCCATGGCCACCCTACTGCCTAATATTTGAACCAGCAGCGTATCGCAGCAAAAGGCAGTCAGTTCAGGCGCCCCGGCTCATCGTTGTGAAACTAATGATAATGTAATTAGATCTTACGCAGACTATCTCGGGCCCGTGGCTCTTCTTTTGCGATGCCACTCTAAATATTATACGAAGTTAGTCCGAAGGGAACTAATCTAAACAGTTGTTTTTAGCAACTAAGCACAGGTCTGAAACTTTTTAAACTGCATACTGTAGAGTCTACGCTTTAAGATGCATCGAATAGCTTGAAGGATGTCATTGTCAGTTTCTTTGAGTATAAATAATGAAGACAGTACTCGAAAAAAGTAGCTTCTACAGTCTCAGAGACCTGCTGAGCCACTTTAATAAATCAGAAAAGCCATTGTTTTTTTTAATAGGATTTTTGTTTATATCAATAGATGATTTCCTCTCATATCCAACTTTTTGTTGTATAGTGTTAGATAGGCTTAAGGTTCGTAATGTAATTAAAGCAGTTTTGTTCTCTTTCAACTAACTACAAAAAAGGAGGAGGTTCTCAATTCGACCGTATATATTTTGCCAATATGTAATCATTATGATCCAAAATCCATCTTCGTTTTCAAAGATATGACTTCCGAAAACCCGCAGTACTTCATGCAAAACCCAGTCGCGTCCAGTCGATGCAACACAGCTATCTTACGGAATCCAGCGAGTACAAATTAACTTTTTTACTCCCCCCTCCCCCTATAGCGAAACGCAGCAATTTCCCCGCCAAATCGAGTGTGAACGAGGAACCGCGTTTAAACCACCGCTTTTATAGATGTTTTTTTCTAAACGCCGGGATACTCTGAGGGACAGAGTGGAGTCCTCTTGGTCTTTTTGGAGTTCTATATTTGTCAACGTCGTCCACGAAATGCATCGGTAATGAAAAAACTAGATGGATTAAGTCAAATTCATAGTCATATATTTTATTACTCCTACTCCGTATCCAATGCATCCACATAACTAACTAACTATTTTTCTTTCTTAATATTTAGTAAAATACTAATGTAAAGAACTTAATAAAGTATCTCAACCTTACCTAAGTACATTTAAGCCTAATTTGATTTTGAAAAGTGTTAAACATAGCACTAAGTCAACTCCTCATGACGAAATAGACTTTAAAATGAATGTATCTCATATGATATTTAAAAACGGCCCCATTAAAAGCAATTTTCATAGTTGTAATTTTTAACACATACTAAGTAGTATTTTCACCTATTCTCAGCAAAAATTAGGTTCCATGGAATCATCTCAGAACTGCAATGTCTGAGAAGAATCCGCTAATAATTATTTTACAGACTAAAGGCCATCCAAAAGCATTGCTATAATTTCGTACAAGATATGGCACCCAGTACCGTCCAATAAACTCTCTACAAGACGGCGTCTACATTTCCCGGACTTCCCCTAAGTTTCTGCGCCATACAACAGCAACAAAACTAGCTGAATAGATTTGACCTCTATGTCAAAGGACATAAGGAAAAAATATTCTCTGTGGATGTCCGATTCGCCTCCCTGAACTATCAGTTGAATACTTTGACCTCTATCTCTTAGGACATAAGGACAAAATATGCCCAGCTGTCGATGACCGTCTCGACTCCCAGAAATACTAGCTGAACACTTTAAACTCTATGTCTAAGGGCATAAAGACAAAATATGCTCAGCCATCCGTCCGAATCGACTACCAGAAATAATGTTGAGCGACGCAAAATCAAAAATGCAATCGCTCTGGCTACGGTCCCTCGGGCTACTAGTTGTTTACTGCTAAGGGCTCCGGGTCCAGCCCACCTAAACCACGCACTTTACGGCAGCCCGCCATGTTTATGTGATTGTTCGAGGTCTACAACTTGAGCCCTTAAATTAATAACGAATAGTGCACTGCTAGACAACTCTATTGGATTGTAAAGGGCATTGGATCTTGTGTAATTGGGAAATAATTATGATGTTAGTGGAAACTACAGATTACGTAATAGTTGTTGTGTATCTAGCTATCCCTACTGTCGTCGAATATATAAGCAAATGTGATTTAACATCAAATGTAACAGTTCCCCAAAGGACGGTGTTTTATTACAAAGCAATATAAAAAGAAATACTACGAACAGAGCTCACACATACGTTTCAAAATACGAACGTTAATCGAAATACTGGTTGTATTTAAAAACGGTTCAAAATTAAACGAGCTCGAAGCCGTAAAAAAAAAGGAAAAGAGAAAGACAGCGCGTGACGTAAACACCAAACAAAAGAGAATCGGGGACCGTCGAAAATCAGCGCATGTGGCCTCAGGTTAAATGGCATCGAAGACAGCGGCCGGGGTCGGAATCTAATTTGCAAATGCATTCCTGCCTTTCGGTTCGGCGATGTGAACGGCGCTTTACATTTTTAAGGCGCCTCTATTTTGGGGTGATCGACTTGCGTGTGTGCGTCGCATTCGATTGTGGTGAAGTTTGAAGTTTTTATTCGGTTTGGCTGTTTCAAATTTCTGGTGCTGGGATAATTTGATTATTTGCTCCCGGTTTAAACATGGTGGCGCTATAGTGAACGCTACCAATTGGTACCGAGGCTTGAATTAGTTTTACACACTACCAATATTATCAACATCATAATACAATGAACACAGTAAGACTTATTTGATTCTATAACACATTTTTCAGGTTAGTTCTTTTTAATCAATATCAAGACTCCAATTGTTTTTCAGTGCAGTATCTACCTATTGCGTAATAGATCTGTAAGTAATACTAACATTTATGAATCTCGAAATTATCTTTACAAGATCGTTACTAAACAAACGCTTCTAAAAACAACTTTATTCAAAAGGAAGCTCCCGCCTTAATGCGTATATCGTGTTCGGATCACTTTATTAGCCCAAACGAAAATAGTGGGTCGTCCGCGTTCCGTATTTGGACAACATTTGTTATTGTTCCATTAAAGGATATGCGGGGTACGCGAGCACTAATTATGTAATGTTGTTCCTTCTATTTCGAGCAATTTCGGTCATTAACCTCATCCGGATAATGTTTTAGTCAGAACGCACGGCCGCATTTGTCGTATGGCTATGAATTTCTTAATTATATTTCGCTTTAACATTAGTCGTTAATGCTGTGAGTACTACTATTTAGAACTACACTTAACAAAAGAGTTGGTCACGATTCTATTAGAAAGTGAAGTAAATGAATGATTTAAAACGTAATTATAAAGCAAACAAAACCATTACCGCTGTTTTAACTGAGTTAATTTACGATTCTGAGAGTATGTTATACACACACCCGCAATCCCCTAAGGGGTAGATTCCAACCACAATATTGGTAAAAAAGTGACAAACTTGTTTAACCGACAAAAATGTCGTATCTGCGTTTCGATACTAGATATGTACGATCAAATACAAAAGTAACTAAACACTTTCAACCCTTCCTCAAAGACAAGAACAAAGTATACAGCTACTTCTTTCCCTGCCCTATAATATATGTGTATATCTCTATAACATTCCCAAAGACCCTTCGGACGGTAAGTGCGAATGTTTCCCTCGCTTACCACTCCAGTTAGCCGATCTCTCAGCCCGCTGCACATGTCAACGCGAACTTGACGCCCGCGAACAAACTTGTGCATTAGAGATGACGGCGCAACTTGAGCGAATGAACGGAAAGAAATCTCCGGAACAAAATAAACAAGCGGCGAGTTTCCCGTCTCTAGCTGGTCCTTGGATATTAAGTGAAATAGTAGGCTGAATGATTCGATTCGAAATCGATATCATAAATAGCAGTCCAATAAAAATATCTAATTATATATTCAAATTCAAAGATCACATTCAAATATTCAAAGATCACTGAATACCATCAAATAATTACGGCGCGTAATTTACATTTCAGAAACCATACAATGATTTTTTTTGTCCTGAAAAAATACTAATCTCATGTTCAAAGTACCATCCCACGGGATACCTGGTATTAATATCTCAAACAGATTTCCAATTAAAGTAGCGATTAAAAATTTCCAATATTTACTGATAACAAGAATATACAAAAACTCGAGCTAAAACTATGCTTGCCTTATTATGAGTGAATTTATTGAATTTTATTGCTTAATTCATTTCATTTATTCGGTAAATAATTTGACTTTTCGACAGTAAAATAAATGTAGCAACAATATCCAACACGCTGAGCCCAGCTGAACTAAGTTGTGCCTTGTCTTAATTAACGTGATAACGATCTTTCGAATTAATTGCCTTTTCATTTTAAGTTTGACAAGTGAATCTTTAGCGGGTACCACTCACTATCTGAAAGGAAGAAGTTACAAGCGGGAATGAATTAAAAGGCTATGATTGAGAATTCAAACGTTTTTCTTTTTTAGTTAAAAGTCGTCTTTTTTAATTGACTAATTAAATGCATATATACGTACCTGTTTAGTAGGTAAAGGAAATTTCCAAACAGATAATTTTGATATCTTTCGACGGTTTACATGGAATTAACATATAAATATTTTGTTGCTATCAATACACAACGTATGTACATATAAATGGACAAAGCTAACTTTTATATTTTTGCGCTTTTTATTTTGACTTAGGTACCTACTATTATTCTTCTATAAAATAACAAAAGTCCTGATCTTAGAATGTGTATTTATTGCTTTACGTTTTATGTTTATAATAGGGATGATGACTGCATTAAAAAGCTATAATTCTATTTTGTCCGTCTGTTAGATTATAAAAAAATACTAGACACATATTTTCCGCTTTATCAAATGAACAAAAATCACAAAGATAAAGAGCATCAAAGTTTTGGAGTGGCGGTTTGCGACGTCACTATTTAGTAAAAATTTTACGAAAGCGTGACGTCACGCGCAACTTGCATGCATTGCATCTTCGTCAATGTTTGTTTGACAAATAAATAAAAAAATACGTTTTCAAAATTTCTTTATAGTCTAACTGACGGACTAAACAGATTTTTTAGTCATCTAGCCTATTACTATGAATCATTCAAGTCACGATACAGGTATTATTTTAATTACGGTATACTACTTGTAGGCTCACGGAATGTCTATATCACACAAATGTTTTACCCAGATATATAAGATAAAGTCACACATTTATTAATCCACATAACAAAGTGAAATCGCAGCATATTCCATTCTTCCTCGTGTTTCGAGAGAACGCGCCCAACCAGACTCGTAAAATAAATCAAAAATTAATTTTATATATTTCCTGATCTTATGATGTTCCTGTTTTAGCCTTTTATCCCTCGAAGTGGATTCGGGACCGCGTTATCAAGTTGACAGATTATTTGTGGCGCCATGTTTTGTGCGTTTCGGCAGATATTTAATTTAGCAATGATTGCTTCCATTCCGCGATCCTTTTAATATTTATCCGAGTTCTCGGAATCTCCGACGTCTCTTTTAACGATTAAACCTTTTTATACTATAAGTTCTCTTTACCGACATTTTTGAATATAACCTTTTGAATAAGTGTCAGTTATTTACAATTTCAAAATCACTTTAAAAAATCTAATAAGCCGATTAGCTTATCTTATTTAAATAGTTGTAATATTCATTTTCTATTCAAAAATGTAGAAATACCAAACATGTGGTCTAGTAAATGACTTGTGTTAAATAGCTGAATTTGGTCCAATTATCGGATTGATTAGTATAATTGCCATTAATTAACGAAAATGCGTAATACAATAATAGTGGCCAGTGTTGTTGTCCACTTATACCGCATCAAATAACATACTTTCCAGGTATAGATTTCAAATCATAAAAACAAATTATGCAGGTACTGTAATGTAAAGCATGCATGTATATTTCCGTAAACAAACACGCCTGTAATTTATTTCCAGATAGGTACTTGTTGTATAACTTCTTACACCTCTTACATAATGGCCGACGGTACTTAAAAACAATAAACAATATATCTATTTCTATAAGTATATTGGTTTTACAAATTATATTTTAAATTACTGTTCTTAAAACTTTAAACGAACAGCAGTGCCAGGGAACATGGCGACAACAATTCATAAGCTGATTTATTTTGCCTACTTCCAGTAATTGACGATATTTCGTAAGTTCGCGACAGTGTAGCCAGACGGCCGGTTATTTTGCCTTTTATTATGTAACTTCCTAAAATATTGGACTTTTACAAGAGGAATTTCCATTTTGTTTAATGAAAAGATGGCGGTGATGTAAACGTTGGCAAGAGTTCAGACGCCCTGAATGGGCTAGCTCATCGCGTATTGAGGCCGGTGTAATAGTGTGTTCCTCTTCTGGGAACAGCGAATTAGAGGTGTGACATTACCTTTTGAACTTTTTTTATAGCGAAGGGCATTTTTGATGAAACAGTTTTAAAAGGTTTCTTGAAGTATAAAATGAGAGTAATTTTATCAAGTCTAAGATGTATGTTATTACACATCAACGTATTGAAAACTGTCTTATATTACCTATGTACCTGCGTTTATGTATAGTTTGATTTCGGTCAAAATAAGTCAAGGTCAAGTTAATGGTTTCATAACAAAGAAATTAAACTTTTCTAGTAAATTATTATTTATAGTATCAAGCTATTTAAGTAGGCACTTTAGTAGATGTTAAATCATTTTGAAAAACTATCATATAAATTCAAATTCATAATGTTGCTTCGAAGTTCTCTGTGCAATCTTTTAAAAAATAATAGTGAACACTTTAATTGAACTGTTGTCCTCAGTTAATTTAACAGCTCTCTTGTGACGTGATTTGCATCGTAATATGAAATAAGCAATATTAATTATCTCTTTTGTCACAAACGTACGTTTTCTCTTACCATAACGTTTTATTTCGAATACTGCAATTCACTGGAGGCTTTCCCTGTGACGGACGTTTTTAATTAATTTATTTATTCCTTGTATTGTTTCAGGTAAATGTCAACCGTAATGCACTCGTATGTACAAAAGATTATAACGGATGGCTGTAGTTGTAAGTATTACGTATTTATATATAGTTCATTACATAACCCGCCAACGGTCTCAGTCATGCAATAAAAAATGTGTCAATCGGTCATAAATTCATATAATAAAATAAAATATTCGGATTATACATTTAACAGATCGGATGCTTTCAAAATAATACAGATTACTAAGTCTTGAACGACTACATACAGACTCTTGTCACTAAATTAACTTTTAAGACTATGGGAATGGGAATGGGATGGGAATTAGTAATTCCCCACTTTTACTGTTGTAAAAGTTGGGAATTAGTATAGTCTTAAATATAGCTTAGATAAATACCACACTCTTAACCCTATTTTATTACCATTAGAGGCTCAAAGACTTAACTGTACCATATTAACCTTTCAACCTCTTACCACCAAAGGTGACTATAAAAGTGACCTAAATACAACATAATAGCGATATTAGCGACATTATCGAGATGTCGGCAAGTCCCTTCGTTTGTAAATCGGCTTAGCAGGACAATAAAACGACGACGGGTGTGCGTTGCCTGCAGCGAAACCGCTCATATTTATGTTCTGAGTAAGGCAACGCGTATACTGGACGAAGCAACTTTAAGCAACTGTTAATAAATTAGTTGACATGCATAAACCATCTCGACCGAGATCCTCGAAATAACATAGTTCAAAGAGAGATAAACCACATTCAGTCAAACACAGAAGTCGAGATGGCTTAGTGATGGCTAAATATACATACATACATAACATCACGCCCATAATCCCCGAAGGGGTAGGCAGAGTCAAAGGGGCAGCAAGCCCCTTTAACCAAAAGGGCTGGGTTAGATGGAAAATTGTGAAAGTGACAAGTAGCTAGCTTGTGGCCTAATTAGTTGAGATCACTGATTAATATCATTATTATCAATCTTGTCCGGACAATACAGGTTTTAAATTCAGTCCATGAAACGGCGGACATCTTTTCGTGCACTATGAGTGAATTCGCAAGAGTGACGCTAAGTATTCTTAGTTACCAGGTTAGTACAATATAATTAGGCTCGCCACGCTATCGCATTAGGTTAAGTTACCTGTAAGGATAGTTGTAAGTTTATGATAAATAAATAAATAAATATGAATAAATAAATAAAATCATACACGAAGAGTAAAAGGTTACTAAAGCTGCATTGGACATTGTAAATATGTATACTAAGCGACGAGCTAGCTTGTCGTTCCTTTTTTACAATTTTCTATCTAACACTACTCAATTCCGTTTTTGGCTAAAAGTGATTATTAATATCAGACAACATCACATACATTGATCTGACTCCGAGCTAAGTAGCTTAAGCACTTGTGTTGCGGATAGCAGAATCAACAGTGGTATTACAAATATATACAGCAAAATATAATAATATTAAGGCAAATATATACTTAAATATTGAATATTAACAAACAGACACAGAATAAATACAAGTATTCATCACACGAATGTTTGTCCTGGGTGGAGATCGAACCCACAACGGCGCATGGGGCAGGATCACTACCGAATGCGTCATCGAGCCAGTCAAAGAAGAACTTCGGGCGTGATGCTCACCAAAACATAAATATATATGAAAATTAATATAATTAAATCTTCATCAAGTTAGACTTAGACATAGGCTGGCTCGTTGGCGCATTCGGTAGTGATCGTGTCGTATGCGATTTGTGGGTTCGATCCTCACTCAGGACAAACAATCGTGTGATGAATACTTGTGTTTGTTCTGTGTCTAGGTGTTAATATAGAATATTTAAGTATATATTTGTAATACCACTGTGGATTCTGATATCCGTAACACAAATGAAAAAGTTGTTCAATCCATCTTGCTTAGAAAGAGAAGCAAATGTACTCCAAATCTTCTCCTTCTCCTTCCAAGTGGCTATGACTTACTATCATGCACCAGCTATCTTGCCTCGCAGCCATGTTTTACGGGACGTTAAGCTGTCACGATAGTCATGAATAAATAAATTGATAGTTAAAATTTTACTGAGCTCCTAAAGGATAGTATAACGGCTTCCTCATCGTTTGTAAATCGGCTTTATGAGCACAATAAAACATCGTTGCCGCTAATGTGCTGTCGCGGTGAGTATTAAGTGTATTCAGGTACCTACTACTTACTCAAGGACACCGGTATAAAGCCTTATCAAATTGGTATTGCAGTTTTTATGTGTACGAGTGAATTATATGTGTTGTATTACATATTTCAAGCATATCTATACAAATAGCGAAAATTTTAAATGGTTGATGTCATGCCATTAATTATATAATAATAAAAAAAAGTGTTAGAATCCAAAAAGAAAAAAAAAATGTGTGTTATAATTCCAAGAAAATAAGCAAGGCTCTTCAGATCTATACATAAATAATAAAATCTGATGCAATAAGTTAAATATTCCGACGGAAAATAAACAGTTCTACTCTGAGTGGGAACATTTCTACTCTGAGCGGGAACAGTTCTGCTTGGAGCGGGTACAATTCTGCACTGAGCAACAGTTCCCAGTCGAGCGGGAACAGTTCGGCTTTGCGTGGCAGCACTTCAGTGAACGCTCCCGCGTTCGGCAATAAACTTAATGGCGTCCCCATACACGCTTATCGGTCAAGATTATGGACGTCGGGACCCTCTAATGCGGCTGATATATTACTTTATTTGTCAAATATCAATATCGGCCACTTTGTGTGAAAGTCGATATCGTTGAATATGGAATTATTTCGTGGCACTTTCGCGGCGCCGTTGAATTATTCGGATAAAATACATTACATCGTATTAGACCGTTGGGGGTAGCGGTCTCGTTTTTATTTGTGTTGATACATTTTATTTATGGGGTAGTTACATGTAATAGAGCCACGCCCAATGAATTAGATGTATGAATAAAATAGGCGTCTATGTTTATATATATGTAAGAAAACATGAGAATTCGTAAACTTATCTATTTTAGATAACATTCTTGACTAAACTATTTCGGTTCTAAATCTGGTAGGTGCGGAAATGATTTTTGGTCGGGAGACTCATGAAAATAAATGTATCTATATCCCCCACAAAAAAGGAAAGCATAATCGAATAAAAATGCTATTTTAATAATTTATTGTTAAAAAATATTAAGTACATAACTGGGATCTCACATTATTTAAATAAATATTTGAGATAAGTGATTTACATACTCTATTTGTAATCTTTGTAAAAATCTAATCATTAATTAAATATGCCGGTGAGAAGATATTAATACATACTTAGTATAAAAGTAAGTCCTCCGATGCGTATATCAGTCTGTCGGTCTGTGTAGGCTACTCTCAGATACTATTGGGCTGATTTTATGCGTTTTTTACCAGTAACTAAAGTGTCCCTCACTTTAGTTTAAGATTTATGTATGTAATTTGTATATATCTCGTTGTAAATAACTAAGCAATTTCAGGTTTCAATCTAGAAAAAACATGCTTCTCAACTGGCGCAAATACCTGTGCGAAGCCAAGGTGGACCGCTAGTTAAAGTATAAATGCCAATGACTTTTATAGCGTAAGCCTCCCTTTACTCATAGGCTCAACGTTGAACACGCACTGGCCTTAATATACGAGTACATCGTTTGTTATACACGCTGATTAATTAAGAAATATAACGTACACGCCGCAATCGTCACGTCGCAACGTAAATGTGTCACAATTACGCGTATTCACGGTAAATCCTTGATGTTTCGTACAAACATGTTTTCTAAAGCTGAATTCACATTAATACAGACAGAAATAACTAAATTGCTAATTCTAAATACATATATACGCCCGCAATCCTCGAAGGGAATTAAAGGACTAATTAGCTTTATTTAATCGCTTTTAGCTAAAAATAAGTTTTCTTTTAGTATAATGAAAAATCGACAAGTGATTAAACTCGTCGACTTCACAATCACAAACCCTTTTGCGATATTCAACGAATACACTTGACATATTATTATTATTAACAATCGTGTATCAACAGAAGGTGAGTCATAAAAACCGTAGAGCGTGTATGAAAAGGATCATGAATGTTGAAGAGGCGAGTAAGGTGTGTAAGTTCGTACCATATGGCGTTCGGTTCTCTCTGCTTACTCCGCTAGGGAAGTGACGTGAAGTTTTAGATAGTAGTTAGTTAGAATATTATTATTTCAAATCCCTAGACTAAATCACTTCCTATTTTACATCGAACCCACATGGTGCGAATACGATCCCAATACCGGGACAAATCGATGATTAACAATTTAAGTATTTATCTCGATCATTGTGTTTCATTAGTTGATTCTCATACCCCTAGTTTAAATGCTTAGTCTGCTATCCTTAATATCGACGCAATCTGTATAAAAATCTGTCAAAAATAAACGTTACTCTTCATTAAACCCTAACTTAATAAATAAATAAAATTAAGATTTTCTATTAATAAACATTACAAAAGGTCACTAAAATATTTCCAAATCAAAATTTTAAACGCCTCAGCAATTTTGTTTATTTTGTTTGCCTCATTTTCAACATCGCTACATTGCTACGAGAATGTTTTAACAGTCGAAATTTTCCTTTAACGACAATTAAATAAACAGTGGTATTGCGTCTTTTATAAACATACTAGCTTCTGCCCGCAGCTTACCTCGCATGGTACATCGTTGAAACATAGCTTATGTGTTATTCTAATGTATAAGCTACACTATTGTTAATTTTAATTAAAATCCATGCAGTGCTTTTTGCGTGAAAGAGTAACAAACATCCACACATCCATCCATCCATCCATACAAACGTTTGCGTTTATTATATTGGCAAGATTGTACAATGTATATTTAAAGACCACCGTTACCTCAATGGTAAAATATGAGTTGCCAAAGTACCCAAATTCATTCTTAGATTTTAAAATCCAGATATATAAGAATGAATTTGGGTATACTACTACTACACGGGAAAAATAACGTGAAGAAATCTGCACTTTCAAGTAACTATAAAAATATGATTGTAATCTAATATGTCTGGTTCCCTTAATTATCTAAGAATTATGAAATTCGATAGTATCTTCTATGTAGACTCATTAATGATCTAAGCAGACCCTAGCTAGGAACATAACGGTAAACAATGAAAAACATATGCATATACCTATATGTGTACATAGATATCTAGTAGAATGTGGTCGGTATACCTACCGCAAACTAATAATGATATGAACATTGGGCAGCCATTTTTGATCGTAAATCATAATTTGACCACCCGCCGCCACTTCCCCCAGCTAACACGATTAGTCGTTCATAAAGACATTCCGGACAACGTTTTTAAATAATCCTATGAAGCCATTAACTACTTAATTGAGCAATATTGATGACCAAAACTGTATTGTGTCATCAACTCATATTAGCTGGAAATGGATATTGTAGTTTGTGGGTACTTTAATTTGGAAGATATTTATCTATGGACGGAACTTGTATACATATCTATGTTTCTAATTATTCATAATTCGCTCTTTAATCTACTTTTATTTATTTACATGCATTAATATAGTGTTAACAAAAGGTCAGGTAAAGAGCACCCTTAACCGCCGAGCATGTATGAAAAGACTTATGAAAGTATAAGAAGCGAGAGGTGTATGTATATATATGTAGGATCGTAGCAAATGGAAGTACGTGATCTCTGCCTACCCCACTGGGAAAAAGGCGTGATATTATGTATGTATGTATGTATAAATCAACGTCATTTCGCTCCGTTGTCATGGCAAATGCTGAGTGGCAACCATTTCGGCTTCACATCTTACCTTATAATTTATATTATGTGGAATTACTGTTTGATTTTGTTATGCTAGGTTAAGTATAGCACCAAAAAAAAATTATTTTTTTTTCTTTCTATTAATGTAGGCCAATTAATAGTTGACTTTTAGCTGATTATTCTTTTAGCTTATGACTGGCTCGATGGCGCATTCGGTAGTGATGCTGCCCATGCGCCAAGAGTTGTGGTTTCGATCCCCACCCAGGACAAACATTCGTGAGATGAATACTTGTGTTTGCTCTGTGTCTGGGTGTTATTATCCAATATTTAAGTATATATTTGTAATACCACTGTTGATTCTGATATCCGTAACCCAAGTGCTTAAGCTACTTAGCTTAGCCAGTATTATATTCTATAATACATAGCACAATTTAATCTGCTATTTATATTTTTATAGCTTAATCAAGTTTAAGCTATATGCGAGTGAGACAAAAGTTTCGAGTGCCATTACTAGTAACTGTGACAGCCTATTATAAGGTTAGCCATAAGCTAGATTATCTTCCTAGTGGCTAAAACAAATATTAGATGTTCGAAGAAAACACGGTCATAAAAATATCGCGAAGGTCATAAACCTAAGCTACTTCCAAGTTTATATCTTGTTAAACTAAAGATTATCACATGTAGCGAGGTTGTTTTCTATTGAATGTATGTTATATTCACATGTGAGTTATACAAATAACAAACGAGTGGCAGCTCTTTTCCACGTTTGCGAGCACACGTGAAATAAGCAGTCCTCAATAATATTTTCTTCGAACACGATAATGTATCGTACGTAGAATTAAGTATTTTCCGTGTAATGAATTGAATCTAATACGTCTTAGATGATCATATGTTTGTTTGTAATCCTGTTAGAGTTTTATTACAGACCTTTGATTCTAGTATAATGAAGAATATTGGGAGTGACTTACATTAGCGCCCGGCTCTGTTCTGTAACAGAGACTTGTCGTACTCGTGAGACCGATATTTAATACCGGTATGAAAAGTAATAACATTGGTTCGGACTCTATATTTTTCGCTGTGCCAAATTTTACCAAAACGGTCATGTACTTTAGGTGTAAAAACGGAGAAAATAGACTTGGAATTGGCGTCCTCATGCGAAAAGCGAAAAGTGCAAATCATCAGGAATTTTAATTATGAAAAAAAAAAGAAAATAAACTTTACTTGGTAACTTTGTTTAAGGCGATCTAATTTAACAATTTATTTATGGTTACAATTTTGTTGCGAACTTTTTGAAGTTTACTCTTTCATTAAATTATTAAAACAAACAACTCCGTCTAAATAACATTAACAGAAGCTTTTATTTATTTATAAAAGCTCTATCCGATTTTGATATTTTATGAGACCTTATTATGGAAAGTCCCAAACTATAGTTAGGGACTTGACTTTGAGTCTAGATAGGTTTTATATAACTGTCCCAGTTACCAACGCCCTTCTTGAAAAAAATTGGGCACAGATTTAATACCGCCGTATTATATTATTCTTATCATCGCCTACCAACCTAACCAAACCGTCTCATTTTCTATACAAATAAACCTCTTAGTAACTTATGTCATTGATTTGCCTCAGAAACAGAAGTGTTGTTTGTCTTGCTGGATATGTATTTCTAAGATACATAATGGGAGATGTTTTTCTTTAGAAAATATAATTCATTCACCACCTATAATTACAATTAGAAGATATCAGAATTAAAAGTGGTATTACAGATATATACTTAAATTTTGGATATTAACACCCAGATACAAAACAAACGCAAGTATTCATCACACGAAAGTTTGTCCTGAGTGGGGATCGAACTCACACATCCTGGTGCATGGGGCCGGGTCACTACCGTATGCGTCATCGAGCCAGTCACATGCAAATAGTTTTCATTCAATATCCTTTTACTACAGACAAAACTTAACTATTAGTTATCAAGTTACATAGCCCGGCTAATTCCGTGAACATCGTTCGCGAGGCTAATACCTACCCCGTCCGAAGTTCTAATAGACTACTAGTCCAGTGCAAATTTGCATAATGCCGTGTGAAGCTAATTTACTGAACTCAATATCGGTGCAACACCTGCAGCCTGCAAAATGCACTTTATTAACTAAGCAAGCAAATATTTGACGAAAATTTTGTTAATTGAGTTAATTTTTTATTTTAAATTGTTATTAAATTAATTTTTGTTAACTAGGTGGAGCTTGCTAAATTCCGAAATAAGATGAGCAGTTATTCTAAGCAGTTATGTAGCATTGCTGAAATATTATTCTAAACTAGCTGTGCCAGCGGTGTCACCCGCGTATGGTTAATATTATAAAGACTATTTCCGTCATACATGATTTCTATGTAACTTTAACCATTACGGCTGCACACGCGACGGAAGCTTAAAAAATGGAGTAACTTCTCCCGTTTTCCCAACATTTCCCTTCACTACTCTGCTCCTATTGATTGTAGGAGGAGTATGAAGAATAATTGTACCAAGTTTCGTTAAAATCCGTCGAGTATTTTTTGTTTCTATAAGGAACATACAGACAGACAGACATACAGACAGACAGACATACAGACAGACAGACAAAAATTTTACTGATTGCATTTTTGGCATCAGTATCGATCACTAATCACCCCCTGATAGTTATTTTTTTGAAAATATATTTAATGTACAGAATTGACCGCTCTACATATTTATAATAAGTATAGATAATGCGCTAACTTCGTCCATTTATTTCATTACTATTTATTATAATGGTATATGGGGTTTGGGTATGTGATTGTGTAGGCGACGAGCTTAATAGCCACTTGTCACAATTTTTTCACAATTTTCCATCCAACTCAGTCCCGTTTTGTTCTGCTGCCCCTTTAACTCTGCCTACCCCTTCGGTGATCATGGGCGTGATGTATGTATGTATATTTTACATCAATCTAGTGAAGCACACAGATTTTGCTCTTTTATAAAGTAGGCATTTTTGACTGACGACGGCGTAATGTAAGAACTGCAATGGAAATGTTTGGTGTGAAATATTTTGTTTTTCCACTACACCACCGTTACACACCACATAAATACTTTATTTTCTCTTAAACTGCCAATAATAAATATATACCAATAAAAATCTAGCTAAGTAACATCAGATATCACTCTAACACGTAATAGAGAAAAAGCAGCGCGAAGACAATACGCAGTTCAGGATGCAATCCGACGCGGTGTCATAAGACGGGCGTCATAAGACGGCGGTCGATCGGGAACCGCAGTTGCGACTCGGAAATAATCCAATCGCTCCACCGCGGTGTCATTTCGAACTAACAAACTAGAAATTTTCAAGTCGATATTTCCAACCTGATTCCCGGCCGCGGCAAAACGAGCAAGGAAAATTTTCCGACTTGTTACTCCATCGACGGTTCTCTTATTGTGGAAACTTACTAGTCTTGAGCGGGCTAGAGTGACACTTGGCTTTTTTACTTTTACTACGTTGTTAGCGACGTTGAGACGGTTTACGGCGATGTTATTAGTTTGCGGAGGTCCGGAAGTGGGGTGGAGTAAATATCCGATACGGTTTACTTTCAATCTGTCATAAATGGAGGCTTTACACTTTTTTACTCTGTTGAGTTTGATAGCTCAACTACCAGGGGAAATCTCACTATTTATGCGAGAAATGTTGTTCAATCTTTGTTCTATCACCAGTGCTCTAAAACTGTGTGTAGTATTTATTTAACTCAAAGAAGTAAAGTAATATGTCTGACAGAAATTCTATTATGACTGTCAACAGCTATTTTATGAAAATAATTGCACTTAAATTTCCAGAATAATGGTTGGCATTAGGAATCCATTTATAGTCTAATAGTTAGATAATAAATATCCTAATTTGGCTCGAATGTTCTAGGCAAACCCTTTAAATTGGAAACTACAGGCTTCCATTCAATAACTTGATAATGCGCCTACATGACGTAGCTAAGCACCAATATATTAACGTTTCTAGAAATTACTTCCTAAAGCACCAGGATGGGTTCGCCATTGTTACAGAGAATTTACACAGCACACGAACCAAAACTACGTATGAATGTTATTGTTATTGGTCATAGGAATTCTATTGTCCCATCCGCAATTTACTGGGAGTCACAGCTTTGTTGCCTTCTACTCAACGATTTTCCGAGCAAAGCATTCGGAAACTATTCAACTATTTGAATCATTACATATATACAAAGTAATTCAGATCCCTTTGACCATTTAATTGGTCGATTTCAATCTAGGTTGACATAAACCTCTTCATTGTATCACGGAAGGCTCGATCTCTGGATTGGAACAGTCACTGATCAAACCTATATTGGTCTCAGGGCGGGTATTATATTGTACAGTAGTATATTAGTGGCTTCTGATATTCATAACAAAAGCGCCTGTTCTATAAAAGCGATATTAAATAAAATACCTTTAAAGAAACTATTGACATTGCCAAAACAATGCTGCAAATTCTTGCAAATATATTATTATTATTTTTTTTAAATATTGCCCCATTATACTTATGTAAATTAGAGAATAAGGGAAGGCATTAGAACAGTAAGCATTGGTAAGATTACCAAAATGACCCATACCTACAACCAATTACGATTCCAAAGTACCTTTCCGATAAAATATGAGCAACAAACCAGATGTCCACTTCCTAAAATGCCCATTGCAATCGGCTTTTTGCCCCTAAAGATCCGACTTAAAGCAGCACTTAAACAAATTACAGGATAAGAACACGCTCTCGAATGTTCGAATCATATCCAGGATTATAAGGGCTGGCATTGTGTATGCATCACCCTCATTATTCAGCAAATCGTCTCATTATTTCGGGGCAGTTAATCCTGGGCTTACAGCTCGCTTTTTAATTGTACCTTCACTGTCTGACCCTCATCGAGTCGCTTGTTTTTCAGAATTTGCCGTCTCGTTAGCCTCGACTAGGTTATGGTGTGGTGCAAGTCACAATGAGAAGATGAGTGTGGTGTAATGGCTCCGACATAAATGGCCGACCCTTCACTCAAGTTAACCCTTTAAACAATTTGGATGTTCTAAAATATTCATAGCACAAGATTAAACATTTAAAGGTAATATTTAAAAAAATCTGTTTCTATTTCTTGGATATCCGAATTTATAATGTAATTAATAATTCCAACATTTTATGTCACATATAAAGAGGGGCCATCCTATACCGCGCCCTACATATTCGAAAGACCGCGGCCCTGTACAGATAAATTGCTCGTACACTTTACACACAGAAATATGAATTACGCGCCCTAGTTTGTAGAACAATTTCTCCTTAGAACCCCACATCTCATACATGGCAATTAAAAGTTTACGTTTTATCATAATAATCAGCTCTATTTTTGTCCTGACACTTAATTATTCATGAAATTAAATCAATTGCTATGGTTCGTTTGTTCCATAGCGATTTCATTGCACTTTTATGCTACAACAATAAAGTGTGGGCTAGAGTTGTACCCTGAGCGAACCCATTCGCTCCCGCTCCTAACTCGAGTCAAATCATTAGGTTGTTATCACAATCGCGCATCCATGGACCCAAACCCTTTCGTTACATAATTTCGTGATTAATTAAACCCAGTGATCGTTTACATTGTTTAAGACGGACAGAATAATTTGTTTAACCCCTCATCTTTCGCGCGACGTCTGTTTTTTGCGCAAACATTCCCTTGCAATTATCATTTTTCACAGATAACAAAAGGATCAGAAATGTCCTCAATGGAAAGAAATGTGTTCCAATTAAACTGGTTGGGATTCAATTTTGTGATTGTTTGTTGAAAATGTTATAGCTTTCATTTTGATGTCCTTTTGAGATTTGTTATTTATTTATTCAAATCGAGATTACTTAGGTAAAGCTACATATAGAAAAATGGGTCATATCAAAATGTTTGCATTAATAAATTCAGTAATAATGATGAGATTCTACTGTAGGCATGATTTATGTTTACATGTTGCTATGTCTATGGTTTGAAAATGCTACTTTTGCGTGTAAGTACATAAAGATCAAACCACATCATTATCAGTTCCAAAGAAGTACAAGTTTTGCTCTATGTAAATATTCTGTGATCATTTCAGCATTAAAGAGACTAAAGAGAGAATGATAGTCGCCCAAGATCACGTTTTCCTCGTCATTCGCCGAAATGAATATCTCACGAGAAAACTTTCCTTTGTCATGAACGGAGGAGAAATAGTCGTACATACATTATTGGCATGGCGTCCTAATGACCCAAGTGAAGTAAGCTGAGTTATGTAAAGCTAGTTCGCGTTCTCAACTCGCAAGTTCGAGTCTACTTGGAACTTTCCTGTCTGCCTGCTGTGTCTCTCACAGAGTCTTAGAAACTGTGAAATATATTTTGGGAGACAATTACCAAGTACTTTTATTCCATGTTGCTGATATATTATTTAGAATTGGAAAAAAATTTACAAGCTTGATGGCTCATTCGGTAGTGACGGGGTCAGATCAATGTATGTGATGTAGTCTGATATATCAAATGTGCAATTTAGATTGTTCCTAAGATAGAGGAGGACGAGTTGACAAATGTGAAAAAACAGCATAAAGACTTGAAGCCGTTGAGACAAATTTCATCATTAATCATATTCGAAATTTCTTGTTGGACATCCCTCCATTTCTCAATCGAATCAAATCAAACTCAATTATGCCCAGAAGTAGGTACATAGAATTCAAATGATAAATGGATAATGTTGGTACAATGCATCATCAGACAATACGCGAAATATACTCGTAGTTCCAAAACATTACTTGTCCCTATTACTCCAGCATCCGTTATCCTATTGAAACTTGATTAAATTAACGACCAAAAACAAGTCAAAGCGATCCGAATCCCTATCCGCTAGTCCAAAGCCATTTTGCGTAAAGCAATAAGGGCAAAAGTTAGTTCCCTCAGCTTATATTGAATCGTAGTTCGATCGGATGCAGTCCGCGTAGCCAGCCTCAAGTGGCAAACTTCCGAATGTATAACTGTGTGACGTCGCGGACTCCGCCCTCACTTCCCAACAAATGCTGCTTACGCCGTGTGAATTGGATATTGGCTGCGGAATGTTTGATCAAAGTTTCCTGTAATAATGGCGCCGCGGCGAACTACTGCCAGAATTAAGTTGGAGAACGAGGACACAGCGGTTCTGATAAATATTTAGGTAAGCTAACACTTAGCAAAACATTTATCGGGCTAATAAGATGGGAAAATGTATTAAGAATGTCGTAGGAAAACTAATCATTATGGTAATAAACTAACTATAAGAATTACGCTTATCGTCATCGCGATGATAGGAGGTTTTACACAGTACAGAAAATAAATACTAATAAATAAATTCTTCAGACTGACACACCAATTCCCTAGTCCCAAACTAAGCTTATGCTTGTGCTGTGGATACTAGGTGAACAGATATTTAAATACGTTTATGAACATCCATGACTCGAGTACAAATGTCCATGTTCATCACACGAATCATGTGCCCCTAGCGGGATTCGAACCCGCGACCCTTGGTTTCGTGTCTCTCACCACTCGACCAACGGGCTAGTCCAGTGAGAAGCAAGCATATCTTACGTTCTGCCCGTTAGTATAATGTCGCAGTAGCCTATAAACATTGCAGCACCAGAGGTATACAAAAGTGCGTTAAGTACCTAATTTGTGCAGGACATAGTTTTAAAACAAATCAGGAAGAATTGCAGTCGCCAAAATCCAATATTACGAGGATGTTTCGTGTTCATAACTATCACAGACGATAATAAAAGTCCCCCAATGTAATAATGACGAAATAAATTATCCCAAATAAGTCCATCTTGCCGCATAAAACTGAACATTTGACTTGTCATTCAAAAATGCAACCTGTCAATTTTCCGTCGTAAAATTTGTTTGTCCAGCGACTATAAAACCATTCGTATAAAACTAGCCGTTCCGTGATACCCACATAAAAATAACTGCCGAAATTTCCATCGGCTCATAAACTGAGGATGTCACCCTTTTAATCCTATAAAATTTATGTAACAATGTTCAGAGGGAGTACGCATTATTATTTTAAGGGTGATCTATTTATTAGGCAACCCCTGGCGATGTTATAAACAATCTATTAATGAATTAGGAGCGACCGTCCTCGGGGATGCGACGACGTGCCAGAAATATGTATTATAAACTATAACTATTCGACGGCCTGAGGATTTGGACAGATTGTTGGAGGTCAGAGGGAAGTTGGGAGACGTCGCTTCTTGCCCCAAATAAACTCTGTAGTTCTAGAGATGCTATATGTACCCTTTGTCTTAAGTGTTGTAATCCTGCTGTAATTGATCAATCGGATATATAGTAGTAATGTCGACATGTATGATAATGCATGCATCGAATTCGTACCTTTGTCTCAGAAATTTTCTGTGCACAGTTTATTTGTTTCTTTCGCGTTGAAAGATGAACTTTAGTGAGTGGAACATTTGTAACAATTGCCCATACTTTCAAAATATTTTCGGACCAAAAACCGAAGAATGTTCTAGAAAAAACATTTCTAACGACGTGTTTATTACCCACAATGACTTGCCAAAGTGACAAACTGATGAAATACCGGATCATTTGAACAATAGTCTGCTCTTCTAAAGCAGACTTCGTCTAGACTGACAAGTTGAAATGTGTAAATATACCAGTGGAACCGCAAGGCATTGTCATGCATGTCTGAACATTTTTCACGTACAAAATCCTAGTTTTAGGTGTCAACAACAGCGCCACCTACTCTAAAGTTTCTAAACCAGCGAGGATTTCATTTCTTTGATTTTTTTTAATATTCAAATCGGCTCGATTTTAATCCTTCAAATAATAATTAGATATAAATATAAGAATTCATATTTTATATATTCCTTATTTTTTGATCGAAATGTAAATCTTACATTTATCTTTTGCGAACTATACCTACTATACTTCTCAGTTTTGCTATGAGTAAACCAAAATCGGTACATTTTGGTGCTATAGTTTGAAATACATTAGACAAAACTTATTTTAATGTAATTAATTCATAATGAATGGGACTGACACTAATTACCTATTCTGTGGTATAATGTTAAATAAATGGGATGCAGGTGTTATTGTCAGCCTAATTGGCGCATTGTTTAGATTTCAACTTACACACGCGAGGGGTGCGAGTTTGATTCCCGCGTTAAGGCTAATCGTTGTTAAATAAACTGTTATTTGACTCAGGTGTACATTGCTATATATTCATTGGTTATGATTTCCATAACTGCTTACTTTGAAAGCAGATTATGATATGTCAAGATGTTATGTTATCTGTTGTTTTTGTTTCCAATTAGTGTAACATTACAAACAAACGTAAGTAGTAACTTAACTTAGTCATACAATTTCAGCTAATCCATTAACATTTCGGCGTTACACCCAGACAGTGATGGTACAGTTTCAGAATTAATATCAACTTTAACTCAATTCGCCAGCACGAGGCGCATTTAGGAATCAATTTAATAAATGTCACTTTCACTGAATGAGATGTCATAAGCCGGAATCAACTAGCTAATAGATTTTTAATCAATTTAGTTTGTCGTCCGCCATTTTGGGGTATGGCGAGCGCCGGTTGGCCGGTTTGAATTCGGAATGAGCGCGAGCGGCGCCCATCAATCACGGTGCGGGCCGGCCTGACGCGTCCAAATTATGATTTAGATTTATGCCCTTTTGTCGTTCTCCTGGCAGTATACCACTGTAAGGAAGATTACGGTTCGACAATAGTTTTTGGCTGTGCTAAGTATTCGCTGAGGACTAGGTACTTTTGACGTCTTTTAGTTAAGGCGAGGCTTAAGGCTTGCAGTAGATTCTGTACAAGTATGGGGTTTCGTAACGTAAAAAACGGTTTTTATACAGTTTGGATGACTGACATAAATAGACGATTTAAAATTTTAGTTAATATAGATTAAAATATGCTGCTTTGTCTCCGCGTTTGACTTTACACCAAAAATCACTGTGGTTTCGTATAATTCGTGCTATTGTCTTTTCCTCCGCTCTTCTCCCGATTAAAGCAACATAATTTAATTTTGTATTATATACTATTAGTAGAATAATTTTTTTAACTCGTCCAAATTCGTCAGCGAACCAAGACTGATTATTCGAAAATATTCTTATACTTAACATTAAAACATCGCATCTATTACATATCCACGTTCAGTCTCCCCAAAAATCGCGCTACATTGAACGGTGTCCTTGTTTAGCCCAGGGGAGCCTTAACAAAGAACCCTGATAGCTCACTCGTGTGTTATCGCGTTTCCAATACACGGCACCGATGAGCTATAGCGTTCAGATAACCGACAATGCGGCACACGGAATTTGGCACTCGATCTTGTTACTTAGACGACTAACAGCCGTTTTGAATTTGGAATCTTACGGTAAGATCGTGTGATTTCAGATTGTTAAACACAATCTGAAATGAGAAACTGTGGTAACTGAACACATGGTTGCTTCGGCGCGTGACAGTAGTGTACATGATAATTAAGGGGGTGAAAAATCATCTATCTCAATAAAGACGTTTTTTTTTTGTACATCATCTTTTCAGCGCAAATTATAATTTCGATACACCTAGGTAGTAAAATATGCAAGAAAGTAATAGTCAGCTTATTCACAAGTCGGTCTTCCTACTTATTTCTATGTAAATAACTAGCAGCGCCCCGCGATTTTACCCGCGTTGTTAGCAATAGCAATCAAACAACAATCAAATCTCCTCCTCTTTATAATATTTTAGTGTAGAAGGTCCCCATACACTGACTGGTTGATCTTTTCGCGTATTTCACCTTTCTAATCCTAAAGACGACAAACGACTGACCAACGCAATGGACATTGCAACACCAAAGGTATCATTTACCGTACACAGTGTAGATCTCAACATGTGTTTATCAGCACAAAAAGCTGTCAGATAAACCTCTGATGCGCTTAAAGCGATTTTAGCGGGCGATATACTCAATCCGATCTCTCGGGAGCGGTCGGCTCCGATCCGATCTTGCGCCTAATGCCTGCAGTTCGGCATAGCATTGCTATTCCACCTTATCTTGTTAACTATTGCCCCCATTGTGCTTTGATAACCAACTAAAAAGGACTTGTGTGCAAGGGCTGTGGTTTGGATACTAGGTGAACGGATAGATATACTTATATACGTTTATAAACATCCATGACTCGAGTACAAATGTCCATGTTTATCACACGAAACATTTGCCCCTAGCGGGATTCGAACCCGCGACCCTTGGTTTCGTGGCCAGGGTCTCTGACCACTCGACCAACGGGCCATTCATTATGTTGTGCATGTTCGCGGTTCGCTTTGATCATTATCCTAGATTTAGTGAGTTTTTATATAAAATAGAAACATCGTCTATCTGAACTTTTAACCCTTAAATAGGTTAATCAGAAATAGTTATTCTAGTGTGTAGAGTTACTCGCAATGTTTTTCTTCCTAAATTCCTGCCTCTGGTTTCACGTGATTTCAATGTGAGAAAAGTATTTTTGTACAATCCATTAATGATTTGCTCCAATAATCTTATCCTCATACGGGTCTCTCTGCATATGTAGTTCCACTCCACACTTCTCTAATACAAATGTCACATAAAATTTCCTACAAAGTTTCTTTCTAAAGTTTCTACAATTGTCGTAACTTTTCCAATTTGATTAACAATCATTCACTTTGGAATTATTTATGTTATATTAATTTATATAAAAAATATGAATTTGCAGGTGTTTTACGAGTTCCAAAGGGATTTGAAACAATTATTATGACAGTTTGCGCCAAAATTACAAGTTACATTCTTCCTATTTCAAATTCAAACGATCCGCAACGATCAATTCGCCATCGAGAGAATCGAAGAATAAAAAGACAAAAACGCAACGGCTAGTAATGCGCTATCAAAATGACAATATCAAATCAACCGGCGGAAACTAGTCGGCGCGCCGGCCGCGGCGAAATTCGCCGATTGTGGAGCCATTACCGCCGCCCCGGGCGAGAACTAAATATTCATGGGAATAATTCGACAGATTCCCTTAACTGTCAAAAAGCGACTCGTGCCGACAGTAGTGATGTTCCTACAGTCGTATTTCGATCGAATCGGGTAACAACTTCAATTGAGTCGTTGTGATTTCTCTGCGGTCCTTCGAAACGGTCGGTTTGTCGGTTTTTTAACAATCCTTGAATTCACTACAGATGGAACACTTATTTGATTATTTATGATACAGTTGAACACAATTTTTCTAGTTTTGTAAATGTTCACGGACTGTTTTTTATATTTACTGTGTCAAATATAAAATAAATGACATCATAACAATTCTTCATATGCATCTTATAAAATAATATACTACAAATATAATATAAACTTTTTTAAGGTCTGTCTCATAAAACATATTCAATTTACTTAAAACAATAAAAAAACGTGTCTTATAAAACTTGTTTATACTTGTTTCGTCTCGACGAAGTAAAATATGATTAAGACGGTATGAGTATTTTATTATAGTTTTTTACGAATCTAATTTATCAAAAAACGTAAGTTTCATTAAAAAAGTTAAGACTTTATAAAACTGTTTGTTTTAAGCTAGTTGGCTCGACAGGCGACTCGAATGCGATCGAGTTCAAATCGATACTTTTGACTCGATACGTTTTATCTCAATGCTATTCGAGTGGTCCCGCGTCGCAGTAGGTACTAGTGAAGCTAGCCACCGCAATCGAGTTACGTATATCAGTCGCGTATGCACAATGTTTTTGCGGACCGTAAAAGTGCATTATTTCGTTATGGGACTGGCATGCAGGAGATTTTTTGCGCTGCAATTGTGTAATGCTATTAGGCATCGTGGCTAAGTCGGTTTCAGTGTTTGTAATACTAGCCTTTTACTCATTAGCAAGGAATTAAAAAGGTCTCTTCAACAGGTTTTCATACGTGAGACAATGTAACCATTTCGTACAATGACTAAAGTGTACTCGATATAATAGCAGAGTAATTACATCAAGGTTTTATTTACAAGGTTTTATACTCCTATTATGTATAACAGTTAAACCAGTTTATATAATGTGATGAAGATGTGTACATCTGATTAATTAGTCTTGATATATTTGTTTTTTGTTTTGTTTTGGAAATGTTCATATTACCATTTAATAATAACTTCAATAACTAATACTATTATATAAAAGTATCAACTTATACCATATTTAAATTTAGGCATCAAATGTTATAATAAAAAACATTCTATTTTTTTTTATTTCAATAAACAAGTCTGTTTTCATCTGACAAATTCAAAGGACTCGTGAAAAAGAGCATAATCAATCTACCGAATAATAAACCCGTTTGCTATATTTCACTGCTTACAAAAGTATTTTACTCTCAAAAGCACTTGGAGAGCGATGAAAACTCCACGACAAGCCAAATGTTGCGTGAAACATCGAATAGTGATGCGCGAGTCACGTTTGCACTCAGTCAACGATACATACATGACATTCATCTTAAACCGCACTTTACGGGACCCTAAATATACTAACCTACCCTAAAAAAAACGAAAAGAAGGGTCTCAGTCTTCTAAAACGTAAAGTAGCATTGTATATGAAAAATATTGTTATTATATTCATATTATATTTATGCAATAGACACTCTTAGTTTATATCACAACTATATAATACAGAATAGCTCGTGATAATGTCTATCGCTGGAAAAGCTGACTTGAATTGAGAATACATATACATAGTTACATAATCACGCCCGTAATCCCCGAAAGGTAGGCAGAGTCAAAGGGCCAGGAAGCCCCTTTAACCACATAAGCCAATTATATAATGGCGTCAGATGGAAAATTGTGAAAAAGTAGTGACAAGTGGCTAGCTTGTCGCCTACACAATCACACATCCATGCTAGGGAAGGAACACAATTGGCAAATTTTTTAAGTCCCAGACCAACTTGGGACTATTCGATGTTCTTTTTAAATACATAACGTAAGATGTATACTAAAAAAGTTTTTTATGCTCAGAATCAGTTATAATATGAGAATTTATTTGCATATTTATTTGTATTTTACCTAGAATATGCTAAGAATTTCAACTTTACTAATAAGTTAAAATTAGGTATATAAAAAATTATAACTTTCTGTGACTTTTTGTATAATATGACCCAAGAAAGGACGAGCCACGCCTTCAATGTCATATGCACAAAAACTTGTATCTGTAACTTGTCTTGTATGAGAATCATAAAATAACTCTTAAGTCTTATTGACCTATTTAAATAAAAATCTTTCATCATCTTCCTAGCGTTATTTTCCAAATTTAGCGTCTGTAGTCTAGTAATTACGTTGAAGCAACTGCCGATCTGATCTTCGTAACACAATTTTTGGATCATGGTTACACATCCATAGCTGTTTGAATGTGCTTGTATTATCAAGATGCTTTTCCTTATCGCCGAGCCAGTGGTAAAAATAGGTACATAGATTTGTAAAATTCAGAGGTGCGTGCCCAGGAACCCACACTCCTCAGATCAGAAGCGCGTGTCCTTACCATAGAGCTACCGTTCTATAAATACAATTCTTTACCGGACGTTAAAATGCAAATGTTTTCGTGTCCCGCCGAAGAGTGGCGAGTCGCAATCAGCCTGCGTCGCGTCAACAAATCGAGCAGACATTAATCTCCCGCGCACTTATTGCGATTTTTGTGAGAATAAAACATGAACATCCATAGAGAATGTCAATGGTTGGCAGCTGGTTCCGTCTTTTTTCTAAAACAACATTTTAGATATTTTATAAAAAATGCTAGGACGATAAACTAACAAATAATTAAAAGTGCGCATTTGAACAATTCGTCTAGAACTTTTGATACCTAATAAAATTTAAAATATATATACTGGGTTTTTACCTGCGAACTTAGAATATATAATTTATCATACTTAAATTCCATGCTTAGGAATCTTCTCATATTTTGATAGAACACTATATACACAATATAAAAATATCAAGTTTTTTCAATGAAACATGAAATATATATGAATAGTAAAGTACAGCTTTTTTTATACACATACCATTGATCGAATGCATACCGTCAAAATATATACACTATTTCCGTAAAAAAATCTCAAAGTTTACAACCTACGAGTACATTTTTAGTCATCCCAACAGCCGAATTTCATATTTCCGCCACAAAACCGCGGCGCAGTTATTAAAAATATCACGCTCTCAACCAGGGAACCCCGAAAAGCGTAACAGCTCTTTCGGCTTGACAAGGAAAAAGGGGAAGCCTCTGATTGCCCCGGTGAAAAATTACACATCATCGTAGATGTCTGAAAGCTCTTACAACATACATGCGTAATGCGACTGGAAGCATTTAGCCCGTTCAATGGCGAATCTTCGCGTTATTGCACGCCTCGCCGCTGTAAAACGTAATAAAATTTTGATTTCTACGCGTATTAACATTCGTGCGTATTAAATGTACTTATTTACTCGGATTTTCGTGACGTGAGCGTCATCAAAGTTGTGTAAAATGAAATCGTAATACTCATGGATTTTTTTTACTTCGTTTTTGGTTATGAATTTCTGGAGGAAAATGTTTAATATATGCCATTTATCCATCACATTTTTTTAAATGCATAACCATATTTAAAGTCTACATCTTTTACGTAAAAACAAAGTCTTAGAAATAATAGCGTTATCTAATATATCCCAGAATATAAAAGGTTAAAACGAGGCAAGCAACAAAGGAGTCAAACCAACATACCTCGTGTTTAAACCCACATCCCTCGTAGCTGAGGGACGTGTCTTTACCATTGAGCTACCACCACTAAATAAGAAAGAGCTAATTTTGTTATTTACACATACATTACCAATCATCATATGATTTTTTTTAATCATTCCGTAGTGACCCTGCCCCATCCGCCAACAGTTGTGGGTTCGATCACTACCCAGGACAAACATTCATGTGATGAATACTTGTGTTTATTATGTTTCTGGGTGTTAATATCCAATATTTAAGTATATATTTGTAATACCACTGTTGATTCTGATATCTGGTACACAAGTGCTTAAGCTACTTACCTCGGAGTCAGATTAATGTATGTGATGTCGTCGGTATGTGAAAAAAAATTAACCACATTTTTGAATTCAGAAACAATCATACTCCACAACCCACTACTTAAATGAATGAACATTAACAATCTGTATAATGAGAAGCAGTCCTGGTGGATCCACTCAGCGGCTCCATGTCGCCAATTGCGATGGGCGTGCAATCAAACCGAAAGCGATCTTCAGACGGAATCTTAATTTCGTTCGAATTATGCAAATTAAAGTTTTGTTATAAAGGCCCATGTAGACGGCGTACGATTGCGGAGCGTTTGGTATGTACGACCGAATCGCTCGTAATTAACAAATCATATAAATTCATGTGTTTAAAAAAACGTTTGCAAAAATCAATGTCTTTTTGAATTATATTTTTGTCTGTGTTCAGAAGAACTAGAAAAGATGCACAAATTTATATGGTGGGTCTATCTGAGGACTTGCCCAGAAAGCACTAAAACAGTTCTAGAAGTAACTGCAATGTTGCTGTAATATGTAGTTTATGATAATTTTTATATATTCGTTCTGTTCTAATGATGTATGATGTTTTTTTTTTGCATACAGAGGCGCCGCCTATGGAATGCCTTTTGATAGATGATACATAAATTACACTTGGCATAAGTGCACTTTACTATCCATAATATAAAGTATAAAGTAAAAAAAATCTTGCTGTAACAGGCCCTTCCGGCAACCGTCCAGAGTATTAAGTGCATTATCATGATATACGAAATAATAAAATTAAGTATGTTCGAACAATTCAAATCATGCCGTATTTGTACGACCCCCATTCATTTCCACAATAACTTTACGGAGCACATAAAAAATCGTCAAAAATCAGCACCGATAAATCCCCACTCCACACACCACAAAGACACATCTGTCCCGAAAACAATAACTCGACATCGAATTTTCGTCCCGACATCCACTTAAAGCACTCAATCGGGGTAATCGAGGTCTCACTCTTTGCAATTCGCGAACGATTCCCGAATACAAGCCCGGAATACAAGCGAGAGAGCGACCGCCCGGGATCGTTAATCTTAATGCAAATTCGTGCCAAGCGTCCCTAATGGCACCCGTATTTACTATTTACACGTCTTATTCTTCACGTTGAATTACTCTGTACGTGGTGTGAATTTGCAGAGCGTCGTGCCGTAGTCTCCTTTATCTAGGACGTTACAGGAATTGCTAACTATAAAAGCTAGACGTTGCACGCTGACTATTCGAAAATTTGATGACCTCGTTTATGTAGGTAGTGCTATTATGTTCTGGCGAACGGTTTCAGAATCGAGGTCTGTGTATGTGTGTATAAGATTTTTTTCTATTACACAGCTATTTCGTTCATATGTAAGAGGAAACAAACGCTTATAAGCTTTTTCATCAACGAATGGGTTAGTAACTGAAACTAAACATAATCGTATCTATTCTAACAACCACTTACATATATCGTGGTAAAATTTCAAGAACTGATCTGGCTGACAGACGAAGTTTTAAACACTAGTCTAATTTCATTGAAACTGCTATAGATACTGGAAACTTTCAGCCCTAAGAAAGGACATGCTATAAGTATACATACTAAAAGCGCGCAACTTAAAAACAATAAAAAAGTATTCGCATCCCAGAACCGAAACTTTCATTAATACCATTTGTAAGCACATAATAACTTTTATCTTGCCCAATTCCACCATAAAACAGCGGTCGTACAGTTCCATTTGAAACTCCAAATTATACAGTTGCATAGTTAAATTCTTTGTCTGTAGAGAATTCGTTGGTATAATGTAGGCTCTTGATCCAGCCAGTAAATGGAGCATAACTAGGTATTAGACAAATTGGCAAAGTGCCAGGCGCCCCGCCAGGCTGGTAATTCCGTGTGTATATGGCTTTAGTGGCACTAGTGTGCGCTCGCGACACCGCCCTTAGGATATATGGGAATGTTCGAAACTATAGTTACCGCCGTTTTAATTTCTGTTTCGAGTTCTTCGATTAGTAGGAATTTGAGAAATCAAATATTGCCAATTGAAATTTGTTTTGCATTGTGAAGTTTTTCAACCATGGTATATAATTGTAAAACCACTACCACTAGTGTAATAAATTAGAATGTAACTCTATCTGTTGGTTTGCCTGTTAACTCTTCACACCTAAACTAATATTTAAAACGCCGAATATTTGAACCAGAAGTTAGCCAACATATTATCTCGGTAAAATTGATAGATCCCACGGGACGCACAATAACGTCTCAGTAACGGACCGAATATTATGAAATTGGAGCCATGGACAATAGCTTGTGATAAATAATGAGGTAGTGAAAGAGACATTTCAATTAGTGTCTGTTCCAAAATACACACATTCCACACGCCCACAACGCGTTTTGTATAACCGTTATTGAGATTCTAAGAGAACAGAGTAGAACCATATCTGTTTCAAAACAAATCCCGAGTAATACTTGACCACTGGATTTTATAAATAACGTTTCAAAATAATTAATCCATGTACATACATGTATGGAAAATTCACGCCAAAAACACCCAAATAACTGCCACCGTAGCAGATCAATTTCAATCCCCGGTCATTGAGAAAGTCTGTGTTCCGAAGCCGTATTACTTTCAAAAGCAACCCATTGAATTTTTTCCCAAAACGTTCCGGACATTTACAAGGCTCCTAAGGTAACAACACTTTGCTGGTCCGGTCACAAACGCTAATCTCTTAGCCAAACATAAAACAAAATGGCCGGTTATTCACAGAGGGGGATCGTATCACTTAATTGCATCACACGGATATGAGAGCCGGTCTAAAAATCATGAAAATACTGTTTTAGAAACGTACAGGGTATGGCGTTATTGAATTAGCTCGGCGCATTGCAGTGTTCTGCAAGGTGGGCGGAGGAAATTGAACAAAATTTAATGTCTGCTCTTTATGTGAATTAGTTTTTGGACGGGAAGAATCGGGGGAATTAGCTTTTGGTTCTTTTAGTTTTGGACCGTCTGAGCTGCAGTCGCTTTTGGAAAACCGGTTTAAATTAATTTGGTCGGTTGGTGTGTTTATTAGCTTTTTAGTTTTAGTACTAGCGTTATAATAATTATGTGTCATTCATAGGCGATGTGACGACAGTTTTAGCAATATATAGCCGCAGCATCCAAAATATTTCTTTATTCTTTTTATTTTTACACCGCATCTTCAACTATTGTCAACTGAAAACAAAAATGTTGAGATATTTTAGTATTGAAACAATTTTTGGATTTTGCATTTTAACAATTACGGTCATCTATCTTAGTTACGACGTCTGGTACATTACTAGATATTCGTTATAGTTATAAGTAAAAAAATGTCTAACAGTAACTAATACTCTTGTTCTCTTATTTTCCTTTATTAAGCGAAGTATTGGCGAAACTACAAGTATCGTATAGTTACCCTTAACGAGCATATCGGAAGTTGAAGGAATTGACGTAATAGAGTATTATTAGTATTATTACGATTAGAGGGCTGGCGCGGCGCCTGCTCCCTCAAGTAGACTTAGCGATAAGGCCTAGATCTAACCCGAGTATTAAGAGATAGTGGGATTTATTATGTAGGCACTAAGAACGGAACTAGTTTACGCCTCGTCTATTTGTTAGGTATTCCCGATTGAAACTAATGTTCGGCTCCAATTCGATACAATACGACTCGCTATCTGAATTAATAAAAAATCTGCCTCCAAAACTATGTTGTACTGGAAACAGTCTCATATATCCTTTGTATGGCATATCATCGTTTCGTTTCTACAGCAACAACATAAAAAAAAATTGTACTATTGTGTAAACCACATTTGAAATACGTATCAAATTTCTTATAATAGGGATGTCTACCTATGTTTCTAAATTCATAGTTTCAAGATTCGAAGGCGTATTCAGCTGGATTAACATAATATCATACAACCATCATACCAAGATGTAGAAGCTTAACATTAAGCTCAAACATGTTTTTCCATGAACTCAAAACAATTTTTATTACGATAATATGTCAAGGCGATAATATGAGAGTAGCACTCTCAAATATTTGACTATTCAATGACTTTAAAATGTTTAAAAATAAAATTTAATAAGTAATCGCAAACAATAACTCAAATACCATCTTCATCTTGTAAAATTGTTTACAATTTTATTTATACTTTATTACAAAATTGTATTTTATTACAAATATATATTTAAATATTGGATTTTACCACCAAAACACAGAACAAACAAGAGTAGCCCTGGGTGGGGATCGAACCCAAAACTCTTGGTAGATGGGGCAGGGCCACTACCGAAAACGCCATCGAGCCAGTCATTGTCGCGAAACTCATTTGTATTTTATAGCCTCCACAAATTAGCATTGCTTTTCCGTTAAAATCGCGTCGATGACTCATTCAAAATGATAGTTTAATACGACAGTCTCGACGCGCCATTAATGAATGCCAACAGGCAATAACCGGTAATATCCAGTTATAACCAGTGGTAATGACGCTTGCGATTGGCAGTTCGGTTCGCAACGTTATTGGGTTTAACAATTGACATAAGTTATCCATGCTACGATTGCTTCTTTTTGATATGGCAGTACTATACCAACAGATGAGCGTAAGCTGAAAATTTGATTTAAAGATTTTTATTCTATTAACTGTTATGAATGTATGTATGTATTCTATTAACTATCTAACTTTGAATTTGATACAAGAAAAGTTTACATTCGATAAATATTACCATATAAATGAATAAATAGCATTATTTATATATATTTATTTCTTACATAAAATGATATATTGATATAAAATCAATACAAACATACGCACAAAATCCATCATAAAATGTACATCGTTAACCTTTAGCAGACAATAAATATGGAATAACATAAAATCAAATACATTTAAGAAACGGCAACGAACAGATTATAATCTAATTCGAATCAGCTCATATTCAGTCAATAAAAACTAAATTTGCCTACAAACGGCCTATGCGGCCCTATATATTATCTAAACGACATTTCGGCCTATGCACGGCCATCCATTCACCCCTTGACCTTATTAACCATACAACCCCACGCGAACTACGACAGATGTGTGAATTAAAAATACTGCGCCTTAAATTTATTTACAACACGACATTCGACTATTAATCCCGGACTATTGGGCTTTTAATCCGTTAATACCCATTTTGTTTGAACACCGTCAAATGGCCAAAACTTTTATTACACAAGGGAAAATTATCTCTAAAAATAGCCGTCCAAATATCATTTTTAAATGTCGCTAAATTTATTGGCGGCTAATCCTAAAAAGGGGAGTAGTTTAAAAATTGAACTTTAGGAACTGTGAGTAAAGGTTTACATTTGTTTGTGTTGGGATTACAATTTTTCAACACTTAACTAATTAAGGGGATGGCAGGCAATAACGGAACACTGGAAAGGCGTAATGGTGATTGTAGAAATTATTGCCGTGGACGACTATGAATATTCATTTTGTTTTGTTTTTATTAATGTTGTGAAAATTGCAATAAATCTCTTCTACAGTGTTGAATGTGACTGACACTTAAATTAACCGTTTAACAAAGTGACATATATCATTAGGAGAATACATAAATTAAAATGATAATAGTTTCATAAAAACAATTTACGCCCAAAGTAAATAAATTGCTTAGTTACTAAAATATTTTTTCATAAAAAGTATAAGAAAAATCTCCATAAAAGAACCAGCCGGCATCCTTACAAATGAAAAATAATCACCAATCAAAGTAAATATTTCGGACGACCTTTCGAATTCTATTGGAATAAATTTCTCGACAATATTCGCAAATTGAGCCTAGCTTTAAGTACAGTCTAAAAGGCTCAATTAAGAGATACGATTTATTCACAGCAATGGTACACATTAAATAAATAAATTTGAATACAGATTAATCTTGTTCGTTTATAAAAATGAATGTTGATAACAAGTCATCGCGTGAATACAGAATAGAATAAACACGATTGTTTAAATAGGCTCTTTTTCTCAAAACATTCTTATAGTCAACTATTGAGATCACAAAAAATATTGCTTACGTATTTTTTCTTTTGTTCAACAAACTTAAATGATGAAGATACAGCGCGTTAAAGTACCGCATGAAATTTTACCGTCCAAGTGACGTAAAGCGCTAAATATCAGATCTTTGAAGCCCTGTATCTTTGTCATTTTTCGAGTATCAGATAAAGTAAAAAATACGTTTTCAATATTTGATAATTTAACTTAGGACTAAAAAATGTTTTGAGGATAATACCTTATTGTTCGTTACTTATGAAGTTCAAATTGTCGTTTTAAAATAAAAATACCAATTATATTCAACTGTGTATGGAACCATGTAATATTTTTCCGATCCACATTGATTACATCCGTGATTACATTTTAGCTTTATGTTTGCTAACGTTTTCACCAAGTTTCGTTTGTAACAATTCACACATCACACATTACCATAAAGATAATGACGATTCATTCTATGGCCCTAAAGTCGACACATGATCATCATCATACAAGTCAGGAATCATCATTATCATATCATCATACACGTTTCGCGGTAGAACCTTTTAAGCTAAACCACGGTTTTGCTAAGACTCATTTAAAGTTACAGTCAGCACCAACATAACTGTCATGCTGGATAAAAATTTAATTCAGGGCCACTTCATTCAGTGTAAAAGCCCAAAGATTTTTCATCTTAATATTCGGCGATAAAGTGTATAGAGGCAGAGGGGCCGATTATTTTCAATCGAAGATTTTCAACGGAGGAAAAATATTCGTTTCCCATTCAATCTGTCCCTCGCTGTGTCTTGTTTCCCTCGCCTCCCCTCCGGTATACCGCATTGCAGCCGACTTTATGAGATATTTGGATCGGTTTACAGAGGAAAAAAATGCGCTGCGATATTTGTACGGCTGAATTGTGGGACTGGTTTCTGAGAAATTTTGCTTTTTTATCATGCAGATGTTTTATTAAATGTGAGGATTTCGTTCAAGTTTTCTTTAATTATTGGTTTGTGGTTTGAGTCTGGATAGTCGCTTTGTCCGTTTTGTGTTTTCATTTGTACTAATTGCGGTTTATATATATGTTTTAAATTTTATAAATAACTGACTAAAACGATGCATTCTTACTTTAATTACTTTTGAACTAATAACGTTTTTTTTCTTGTTTCAGGTACTGCATGATTTCTAGCGCTTGAGAAGTAGTATATATAATATTATACAGATAAATAACAGCTTAAATATCCTGCAGCCTAAACTCAACAAGACTATAACTAGACGACGCTTTTAAAAATTAAGAGGGAAGTACACAGCGACACTATGAAGTAAGGTTCCGAATAAATTCATTTTTTAACTTTTGAGAAGAATTCTCTTTCTTCAAGGCGTGGGTGGTTTATCTTTTTTATCTTTCCTCCCCGGCCGGTTTGTGTTTACTTTTTGGTTGGCCCTTAATTTTTCGCTGAGTAATTTTTTCGTTCGCTAACGATGGCAGATTTGGAATTGCAAATGTCGTTAATTGTCCAATGGAAGTTAGCATTCGCACTTAGAGGAACGCTAGCGACTGATTGTTGAAATATTTAACGTTCCCAAGCCGAATAATTTAGTGGAATGCCTTTGCTGTCAAATAATCACGCCCCTGTTGTCAGGCTGATCTAAAATTCTTATTGTATTTGTAAACCGTTTGACTTTAAATTAATCCTTACTTGTATAAAATGCTTAGACGTAATTGCATAGTCCTGGCGCGAACCCTTTTATTATTCGATTTTGAGTGCCATCTTTTTAAATTGCTTACGAATTCATTAATGACATTAGGGAAGTTTGCAAGTTAACTTAAAGAAATTAAACTTTATTATTTCAACATATTTTGTACCCATTCTGTCTTACAGTTAATTTTGATACCTACTACCAACTGATACCCAAATAACCAATAATATATTAACAAAACATTCATTTTTAATTGTCAACTAATTACAAAATGATATGTTTATATTCTCATGCTCAGTAAAAATAAACTTTGTTTATAGTACATTTATAACAGATATCTACTCGAAATGCTCAGGAATTTGTTGCAACTATTTTGTACGAGACAATTCATTAGTTGTCTCATTCTCTCACGATCACGATCACAATCTCATTAGATTAATCACAATTTTTTTTATATTTATTAAAACAGTGTTATTGTAAATACTTAACGTTGACGAAATATTTTACAAAGCATAGTCTAAAAACAATCGCAGACAGTGTGTTATTATCGATCTAATATAAATTGATACCCTTGTTTCAACAACTCTCAGCGATCCAGAATTCCCAAAACAACTGTACTTAAGTCTACGAAGGAACGAAAGTATTTCCCGATGTTTCTCAACTTTGGCCGAGATCCCCAATGAATTCATCAGTATTATTTGTACTGAAACACAGCTAAATTGGTGGCCTCCTCGTATTGAGAGTTTCCAACTTTCTAGCATAATATTTAGTCCGAATTTCACACAATAGAACCGCGGAAAATTTGGAAAACCAATATCAAGCTTAGCGAAATTTCCTTGTTTCGTTTCCTTAGTTTTAATTAGGCCCATTTGCTTTGAAGACTTTGACCTTAATATTATATTTACTTGTCAAGTTAGATGGACAAATTGATGGGTACACACAAATCTTTTAAGTATTTGATGGTCCTTTGACAAACAAATAAGTGGTCATTATCTTTGCAAAAAACATTTCAGGTAGAATGTTCACTGTAAATAAAATAATGGATAGGTACAATAAATTAAGTTAGTCAGTTCCTTTCCATATGGACTAATTGTTGTTGGTAACGTTGTCATTTATGTAATAATTGAAAAAATGAATAAATAAATAAATAAAAAGAAATATCACTGTTCTTACTAGCCCAGCTCATATAAAGCTATTCTCAATAATCTAACATTGGCGACTATCCCGTACCCACTACAAGCCACAGCCACGCATTTTATTGGAATAACATTTGTATTGGTTATTTCCTGGGCAACTGTAGGTATTATTTCAAACTTTGTAACAGGATATTTCTGCGGAAGCTGTGTAACGTTTTTATTTTGTTTATTTCATCGCGAAATTGCGGCATAACTTTTAATATCGATGTTGGAATAGGTTTTTAGGCTTGACAATATAGTTGGACAACAATGTACCTACTGTTTATTATTATATATATTTGAAGCTGTTCATTGAACGTCTGTCTAATCCAGTTCAACTCGCGTAAACAGCCAGTTTTATTAGTCTGTAGTGTGCAAGAAATTTCGGCGTCCACCAATAGAAATAATCTTGTCGAATGGACCTGTATCTTAGAGAGTAAAGGAATGCAAATGAAAAAATAAAAATGCAAAAGACATTTTTGCGAAAAGTTTTACGAGTTGTAAGCAGAGATGACGTGGAGATAAGAAAAATTTCGCAGCTCCAACCGCTCCGACGAGGCTGCTCGGGAATTTTGCAAGGACATACTTTACAGTTATGAATAGCGGCTATAAATCTAAAAACAATATGAAATGCCTTCGAAGGCTGTTCAATGGCGACTCGGCGTAATCGACGGGGCCGATCTTGTCGCGTCCCTTGGAGGTTGCTTTTTAGGGAAAATTAAGGTCTAAATGCTGAGTTCTTTTGAGGCACTGAGAATATTTTTTAAGAAAAGCTTTCGTAAATTCTCTTTTGCGTTACATCACTGCTCGTACATGTAGTTAGAAGTATATTTACAAACCTTAACCACACGAAAAAAAGGTTGAGAACGATTTTTTTCTAATTGCATCTACTCCTAGTTGCTTTGGAAAAGCTGCCATTATATATTTGGTTGTAGTTAAGGAACTATCTAATTTTCGATGAAATTGGCGTACTATATCTGGTATAAACATTTCCACCGTTACTGCTTTAAATCGAGGTTATAACTGACATAATATGCCAAGAGTAAACCCACCGAGTTGAAATATGAGAACATTAACTTTGATGCGTGTGTGACGACACGCTTCCGCGGACTAATAGAGCGATTGTGTACAGGGTGTTCCCTCGGTGAGCAAGCACGCTATCGCCCTACAATCTAGCGGCATTTACATCAAACAGCTATTCTGATCTAGCTAAGCCCAGGATTGGCAATGCAAATACATCCATCAGCGGTAATGCATAGGAAGTAATCACTCGGCCGACGATATAAATCAAACTGGATTATACCGGTTTAGACTCGATGATTGTAAGAATAAGGGTCGTGATTAATTCCCATTGGAAGTGCTGAGAGGATTATGTAAAGGCTGGAAAATGCACTATTACGTAGATAGCGGATAAGTTTGGATTTATGGGCTATTAGAACTAGAAGTTTCTACGTGGTTTTCTCGGAAAGTTGATGTATAGAGTAAGGTGGTGCTTTAAATCTTCTAGCCAGATTTTCAAATAAGAGATAGTGAAAAAAGATAGATAGTTATAATAAAACCCGTCAAACTCATTTATAAGTTAAACTTTTATTTTATACATAATTAACTTTGAGGTGATAGTACATAATTGTTTTCTACTTCAACGCTTCCAGATAAAATATATGACATTTTTAAAATTCTTATAGCATGCAATTCTTACTCATTCCTACATTTAAAGTCAGAATGTCAAAGAGTGACAAAACTTCTGAAAACAGCTAATGAATCATCAGTCATGACAAGACTATATTAATGATTATTCCAATTCAATAGACCCAAAAAATGAAAGAGAAAAAATGCGTATGACAAGAGTAAGTATGCAATATTTATAACAGAAACAGCAGACTCAACGACAATCGAAAGTGCACAATTACCCCGACTCGGCCGCACAAATAGGTACTTCGTTCGCAAATAGACAGATGGCCTTCTATGTCACGTCCTCGTCCACGGTCATATGGCGTGGGCGAATCACTCGTCAGTATTGACACGTGGCGCAAATGATCCGATCGATGCCGCGGTAATGACTTTCGGTTTCGATACATCCCCTCTGGCGATTTACACATTGCGACTTTTACCAGCGATGCAAATGCGTTGCACACTATTAATAACACTGTTAACATTTACGGAGCGCAGAAACAGCGAACTTTTTATATAAATAAATAAATATCAGACTATATATATGTGGGACATTTGGTTCTTTTCTTTTTATCTGCAGGACATTGCTTACACTGCAGTTAAATTCATACAATAGACAATACACCTGAAAATAATGTACGTATGTCTTGACATCTCGGCGGATTTTCTATGATAGGGTCACTTTTATTTGCGTCTAATAAAAATTCCGTCGTCTTCGGGCTCCCTTATTTCACTTATTTATCAAAATTTACCCACACTAGTGTGACATTTAGAAGCCATACAATCGTACTATTGATGCAAAAGCGCTACTAACTGCGATGGTGAAATGCATTTTTATAATGTTGCAGCATCAATATTATAAAAATGCATTTCATCGCTCGTCACGTCGTAAGTTCGCGTCGAAATTGTTAAAACATGCGTTATTCGATAGCACAGTAATAGAGTATCAATACAATATGACTGTGTATATTTATTGGCGCAATCTATTATGTTTCTAAAGCCAATGTATCGAGTGTAGATCGGCGCAAGCGCGTTTAAAAATCGCGCCGCCAAAAGTCGTAGCGTGTAAAGACCCCCAATACAAAGATAAACATCGCGGTGTTCCATTAAAACCAACTGTTGATCCGATATTTACGTCGCGGTTTACTTTTTGAAGATCTAATTTGGTTCGCGAACTTCAACTTACACGCGTATAATTTATTTCGACTTATTTCGAATTTGCCGCCACTCGTGCCGTCTATAATGTGGCAGACCTTCAGAATTTTTGATTACAGACTTTCTTGTAAGACTAAGTTATAATTGAACATTTAGTAAGTAAACATTCTCACAATATAGTAACTAGTTCTTGGTTCTTGCTATCAAGGGGCCTACCAAGGATACAAAAATAATGAATCCCATATTTTATTATTAAAAGGATTTCATTGCTTCGTGTGAAACTCTCACATGTATTTTCATACCGGAGTTGCTCACAATTTAATAATAACAAATTTACTCATGAGATAAAACAAAACTAGATTCTCCCTACTCGTGTGGTCAGCAGCCACTAATTGAGTTTTTTTTAACTAGTGTCATTAAGCCATTGTTTTTATTGGTCTAATTTTCTCACACAGCTCAATATATAATATATCAAAATGATAAACAATAATTGGTGAGATGTACTACGAGAACAAATCTACCTAACATTTAATCAAGCTCCAGAAAGAGCTCCGCTTAGATATATCACCTAAACGTCTAAACCATTAATTCGTATAAAACCGGGACTCGAGTAATCTATTTCTTATTTTCCATACCGCTCTCATTCCACGATTTGTAAGTAAAATACTCAGTCGACAGAGAGAAATAAATTGCTTGGCAAAACTACCATGGCGCCGGTTCCCCCGGGACGCATCAGGACTTAGTAATTGATGAAAATGCCTACGTTAGCAAATATCAATCGTTAAGTAGGGAATCATTTAAGTTTCAAGTGATTTTTGAGTGTCTTTCCCTTTATTGGCAAGGTTGCTGGTGTTTTGTTAATAAGTACTTAAGATTTTACATAACATACTTAAAACATAATTATCAACCCATAAACATAGGTTGAAGTTATAACAGTACCCAGAGTATTGAACTCTATGATTGAAAAGTTCACATGACATGATGTGATGATTGTATTGAAGTAATATTTTTTAAACTAACTAACTAAACTTCACGCCACTTCCCCAGCAGGGTAAGCAGAGGGAATCGAACGCCATATGGCACGATCCATACACAAATCACATGCTACTTCAATATTCATGATCCTTTTCATACAAGCTCTCTATATACTAAACAGAAGAATGTAGTCTAATTTATACGTGGTACTTATTAATTGGTAATTAAATATATTTTAAAATCTGCGGGTTGGGCTTAAAATATTGGGGCACTAAAGACTACATTCCTGTAACAGTCTTTCAACACAACATTATTTCTATACATATCATTAAGCTAATTAATATTAATGCTAACAAAGCAGTAACAATCATAGAAATTACAATAAATAAGGTTAATACAAATGAATAGCGGACCAAATTGAAATTTAATTTAGTGAAATTGAGATCACGATACCCAAGTTGGGAGTGAATTTGTAATAACGATAACATTTCTCGAAATGTAGCTACGGTAACGGGCGGCCAGAAACTCTGGAATAATAGAAGCAGCAGTGCTACTTCTAATTGTGAAATATTAGTGCCTACGAGGTATTTCGGAAGACTAGCGGTTTATCGTGAAAAGGGTTGGATAACGTTGTACAGTCTACATTGTTACGTTAATACATATAACGCATACTAACAACCGCCACTACGAGAAAATTCTTCAGTTATATTAAAATTTTTGATATTAACGCAATAAACAAATAAATAATCAGACTACATCACATACATTGAACTGACTCCGAGGTAAGTAGCTTAAGCACTTGTGTTACGGATATTAGAATCAACAGTGGTATTACAAATATATACTTAAATATTAGATATTAACACCCAGGCACAGAACAAACACAAGTATTCATCATACGAATGTTTGTCCTGGGTGGGGATCGAACACACAACTCTTGGCGCATGAGGCAGGGTCACTACCGATTGCGCCATCGAGCTTGTCAAGCAATATAAAATATCTCCTAAAAATGTAGTTTGTTTTCATAAATACCTAAATGTAATTAATGCAATAAATTTTAAAAAATCATTCTAGAAACCAAAAACAATGAAGTTATGTTAAACAACAGAGTTAGTTGAACATATTTCGTTCTTATATCCATAGAAATAAAGGCTAAAAGTGTTAAGCATTTTTATTATTGAACACACCACACACACATTTGTTTTAGTGCAATTTGAAAATGTTTAAATTAACTCTGATCAAATTAACTCTATTGCGTTTTAAAAGGCAATTTTAACCTTTAGGTGTGATGTAAATTTAACGAATAAAAATAACTTTCTTCTTTTTTCGTGCACTTATCATTGATCTTTTCTACGTTATTATTATTGGAACTTTCCCCACTACTAGGCACTTACTAATAAATATCTACTATAGTAATTTTAATTGGTGCTAACTGTACATACATACGTATGAATAGTATTGTAATCAGAGTCTTATTACATGTCCCACTTGAGAAGACCCTTTGTAATGCCGTCGTCACATTATTCATGTTAAAATTAACTTTATGGTAATGAAATTGGACTCCACCAGTAATTAACAATGTGAAAATGTTTTATTCTGGGGACACAAATGTGTTATATAAATATTTACTGTATATGTACTGGTTAAAGATTTAACGTCACGTGAGAAGTAAAATGATGCATAGTTAATTTTACAATGATATTCAAAGATTATTTCTAACAGTATACATATCGACATTATTGTAAACAGTACCATTCATAGTTAAACATAAAGTAAATGGATCAAATTTGAAGTGCAAATATTATAAAATTAATAATCACGGATCCTATATAAAAACAAATCTTAATGACGTACATATATTAAAGCGCATAATGCGTTTTGCCTGTTTTTTATTAAAAGCATAAAACGCGTTGCATTCTTTGAGCGAACAAAACGGAATGGCACAAATCTGGAACAAAAGAATAATGAAATGCAATACATACAAGGCGTTTGTTTTCCATTCGTTCTAATGGCGATTGTATATACCGATCTGTAGTTGATTTTCACAATTCATTTCATTTACAGTAATGAGTTCATTTAATTTACAATATCAAGTTCATTTAATGATGTTTGACCACGCGATAAGAGAGATTAATGTTTTTGTTCAGTTAAAAATATATTAGGCTATAAATTAATTTATATTGATGTTTATTTGTGTATACTCTTTGCATGTCAGAAACCGTAGATTTTAAATATAAACACCAAGTGCGTACCATATTTGTATTTAAATTCTACTTATTTAAATCATTTTATTTATGTTTATGCAAACATATGCCTTGGATTACAGCTAGTTTAAACTTTTTAACCAATAATTTAATACGTGTCCGAAGATTCTCTTAACTTGGTACTAAAAACGTCAAGACACATTCAAATCTATTCAGATGCTCGTTATGCGTGAATTAAGCAAACAAAAGATCCAAAAACTATCAAAGCGATTCTGTAGTGAGTATAAACTAAACGTTTTTTATCTTCAATAGATACTCTTTCAACCTTCAACAGCCTTATTTATTTTATTTTATTTTATTTCTTTATTAGGTCAACCAACAAGATAAACACTAAAACAACATAATCAAATGAAGAAAGAAAAATACATAAACTAATAGCTATGTGCCACCTTAATTAGAGGTTGCCACGTCATGCTATGGGGACTATAATTATCTTTAATATGAGTATAATTAACTTAAATATTAACTAACAATAAGGTAAAATAAAATGGTATTGTGTTCAGTTACCCATTTGGCGCCTTGTCTAACTATCTAACTAAACTTCACGCCACTTCCCTAGCGGGGTAGGCAGAGAGAACCGAACGCCATATGACACGGTCCTTGTCTAAGGACTGTAATATGCGATACCTACCTAAATTTCTGGTGCTTATGTGCAAAAATATCGATGCTACATAGATAGGTAGATAATTATAGGTCCTAACAACAATGTAATTGTGTATTCATATATTTAATTCATAGAACAATTTTTGTTACTTACTCAACATAATTGCATGCGTTTGTACGAGAAAATGGAATCATTTGGCGAAAACGTATTCAAACTTTATTCGGGCTAAATGCGTAAACTTAAACGAAATGTGTGAATTTAAACAGCTATCTGATTTGATTTTATTATTCATATTTTCCGTTTATCCGACGGTGCAAAATGATTCGCGAAAACAGAATTTTCGTTTGTGCCGTGTTATTGGCTATCAGCGGCCATTTTCGAGGGTGGGACGGCTCGTATCAAAACCTATTCATTTTATTCAAAGGTTTAAATTGATTCCAAAATATACATATGTCGGAGCAAATTTCTATTCGAACTCATTCGGTGTGTTTTTGAACCTTTCGTTCGATCCTTGTATTCGCTGCGCGGTATTGAGCGAATGGAACGCTTTTCAATATTTCTTTTGATATAATTGGCGACTCATGGAGACTACTCTAAATTATGAGGTCGTGGATGAATGGTCCTTTACAAAAATGGGAGCTTTTCCATAGTCTGGATAATACAACGTCGACAAATTCAGCAAGTGTACATCTTTGGAAACATCGATGTGGCTAATATAATTCAAATTGTAGTTTGTGTAAGCTATTGCAATATCTACAAATATGGACGACAAAGTAACAAATCTTTGTAAATGTTATTTAAATACTAGTTTATATAATATAGAAAGAAATCCATATTCCCATTAATAAATAAGTACTTACTACTTAGTCTAACTATAACGACAGTGTCGTTAGTTAGACAGGCCTTATGAATAATTTTTTTTACCACAAAAAACACTATGACAAGTTAAATACTATTTGAGTCAAACCGAGTCAATTTATGGTAAGTACAACTCTAATATAAGGCGGAGTTCTATGGAGCGTAGCGCCCTACCAACAATAATATTAGAGGAAATATCGTTGGTCACATACGTGACAATACTGTATATTGCATGTCTGTAGTTACAAACTTGTGGTTGGCATAGATAATTCACAACATTGAACTCGACTTCTCGGCATTGTCTTTTTGCTTTCGACGGCTGAAGGTCAAAGAAACACAAATTGCTGAGATTCAGACTTCAGATCTTAGGGAGTTTCAAGTGCTCAACTATAAACTTTTCAAAGAGCTGAAACAAGCGAGCTTTGATGTCAAGACTCACTTTGGGTAGCTACGAGTGAGCCTGAGATGTAACTAAGTACGGAGAAGCATTTTGATCGTAGTCAGAACTGGGATAGCGACGTACAACAGTTTCAAATACTGACTAAGGGATATAATTTTTAAATGATTTCGATTTATTACTATAGTTCTTTATATCATACTAGACACAGCTTCAAAACTAATTAAAACTTCATTATCAATTATGAAAAATGAATTGAATATTTATGAATAACAATAAAATTGGCTTGATATTTCTTATTGTCTCACAGTTTGAAAATATTTTCAAACAAATAGACATAATTAAAAATACAATATTGTTTAATACTGCAGTCACACTCTATTTGTGCCGTATAAATTCCATATTGACACTTGCTTTATCCGTGAGGAACTAGACATATCCTTTTAATCGAAAATTTCAGCAATTTTAATTACTTTTTTGATATACTTACTCAGGTTTTATATTTTATTCAAGCTCGATGACGCATTCGGTAGTGACCGTGCCCCATGCGCCAAGAATTTTGGGTTCCATCCCCAGCTATGACAAACATTCGTATGATGAATACTTGTGTTTTTTCTGTGTCTGGGTATTTATATCAAATATTTAAGTATATATTTGTAATACCACTGCTGTTTCTGATATCCGTAACACAAGTGCTTAAGCTACTTCCCTCGGAGTCAGATCAATGTATGTTATGTAGACCTCGTGTAGTCCAATATTTATTTATTAAAAGCGCTTTTTTGTCGTAACACAAATCAAAATATTAGTTAACTTCGAATTGAAATATAAGACTAACTATAACCTCAATTTAGAGTAGCTTAGAGTGATATTCTATTCCCTTTCAGATAGTTAATATAACTAGCTTTATCATCCTCCTAGCGTTATGTCCCGTGCTTAGTCGGGGTCAGCTTAGACCATGATCCAGGATTTAGCCAATCTGGTAATTTCATTGAAGCGACTACCTGACTTTCGTAAGACTCAGATAGGGAAACCAGACAATCTTGGATCACGGTTAAACATCCATAGCTGTTGGAATGTGCAGGTTTTATTATGATATTTTCCCTCACCGCGAAACTATACATACATAACATCACGCCCATAATCCCCGAAGGGGTAGGCAGAGTCGAAGGGGCAGCATGCCCCTTCAACCACATTCAGCAAAAATAAAGCCGGGCTGGCTAGATGGAAAATTATGAAAAAGCAGTGACAAGCGGCTAACCTGTCGCCTACACAATCACACATCCAAAACCCGAACCATTAGTCGCCTTTTACGACATGCTAGGCAAGAACCACAGTTGGCATATTCTTTATAAGTCCCAGACCAACATGGGACAGTGGGCTGGTGGAACGCGAAGCTAGTGGTATAAATACGTACATAGATTAGAAAAATCCAGAGGTACGTGCTCGGGTTTGACCCCGCACCCCTCAGTTAAGAGGCGTGGGGCCTTACCATTGAGCTGCCACCCAATATAACTAGCTTATCATATGAATATGGAAGTCCATCTTTCCAATCAGGAGCAAGTGGCTACCAAATGAAGAGCATTAGCGAAGAGACAAAGGTCACAGTTGGGATTGGTTCGTGCTCTATTATGCCAGGGTAGTAACGACGATTAACCCGGACTAGATATTGGCGCTTGGTCAGCGGCCCGGTCAATCTGCCAGTGCGGTTGTGTTGAGCTCAAGCTATGTTTACACAAGTTTAAGTGCAAGTGACAGACACATATGTGTTATGTAGTTTAGCGAGTGTAGACTGATATTGTTGTTGACAATGTTGGGGAAACTTCTTAGTACTGTAAATTGGACATGCGTATTCCCAGTAAACAGAATTTTAATAGCTTTTTACACTAATTTGAACATAATATATTTTGATGGGATGTTTAATTCACGATAACGCATCATTAAATACGCAATAACGATTTATATTAATCAAATAAACCATACTATTCTGAGTAAAAATTAGAATAAAATGATTTTTCATTATAATATAATAATAATATAATATTCAACGACATCACATACATTGATCTGACTCCGAAGTAAGTAGCTTAAGCACTTGTCAGAAACAACAGTGGTATTACAAATATATACTTATATATTGAATATTAACACCCAGACACAGAACAAACACAAGTATTCATCACACGAATGTTTGTCCTGGGTGGGGATCGAACCCACAACTCTTGGCGCACGGGGCAGGGTCACTACCGAATGCGCCATCGAGCTTGTCATAATACTTAATTACCTACCTATTCAAATACAAATTTTATAACAAATATTAAACCACACATATTTTCTATTCAATTTGCCCTTAAATGTCAATACTATTGTCAAAAGTAATAAGTGGTTATAATCTCCACTCTGTCATACGCGACATGTTATTAACTCGAACATCGCAAAGTTAATATGAAATTCGAGTAGGTCCTTAGAATCCCACTATTCGTGGAAAAAACATTAATTTCGTCACATCGGCTGGAGCGCCCCGGCAATATCCATCACGCTGGTAATATTTGCATTGAGGGTGGTGGATCCAGCCGAGAAATCTTATATGGGACGGCGATATTCGTCGCGATGTATCATCTCGGATTCATTTGTGACTTATTGCCCCACATTCAACGAGGATCCGGACCGTTCGATATGGTGGAATTGGAAAAAAATTGAAGTTACAATCAGTGTGGCGGCTTATTGCGCCGTTCGGTCTTCTCAATACGCCGATATCGGCGTTAAAATACTTTCTTATGCATGTTGTTTTAAACAACTAACGCTTTTAGACTTTTATTCTTTGTGTATTCTGTTATCAAATATTAGGCAAATCATAAAATACGTATTACTTACTTATTAAAAAAAAAAAAAAAAAAAAATTCTCCAGGCTGGACATCAATTCCCTGATTCTAAACTAAGTTTAAAGCTCGTCCTATGGATACTAGGTGAACATGACTCGAATACAAATGTCCATGTCCATCACACGTAACATTTGTCCCTTGCGGGATCCGAACCCGCGGCCCTTGGTTTCGCGGCCAGGGTCTCTGACCAGTCGACCACGGGCCTGTCAATTTTGATATGATTACATTAAAAAAATGCCAATACACCTACGAATTCTACTTGAAAATACTGCGAAGATTAATTAAAATAAAATACTTTCCAATTTATGAAAACAGTTGCGTTCCGCACGATCATCTGTAACGGAACGCGAGGATTGTTCATTTACATCTCCGGAAATGCCAATGCAAATGGGAAAGTGCATTGGATACAGTGTATACGCCACACGCCATCGGCGCTCTGAAGATTTAATATTAGCAATGTTAATTGTTGCCCATTTATAATAAATACCAATTTAAAATAACCTCTTAAAATTGCCGAATATTTCGAGAGACGCTTTCGAGCAACCGTATTGATAAAACCCAGGGACTAGTGAAAAAGAAGGACTCCGCGCCACTTACTACACGTTGAAGCTACGCAGGTGCTCCAACTTGACCCGCAACTTACGTCACACATTGACAAAAGTGCTCCAAATGACAGATTGCCGATACCTGGTATCCTTGAGAATCTCACTCATGCATAAACGTGTCTTCACGCTGTATATGACAGTACTATTTTACTAGTCCGTGATAAAACCATAATCACCCTCCAGAAACAGCAGAAAAAATAACAACAATTAACAAGTCTAAATATCTAAGAATTCTACCAGTTAGCACTGATACCTTTTTACGTTGAATCAACATTTCTTTTATTAACTGATCATCCATTATACTATCTCCGCTTAAGAAAAATATATTTCCCAGTTATTCCAAGTAGCTATGTTCTGTAATTCGCCAGCCATATTGCATACAGTTTTAACAATATTCGTAAGCTGTGATCCAAATCACCCCTTACGTTATTTAGATAACCTAAGTAATAGTTATATTACATAAGGTCCGAGAAAACAATTAGCCATTTATTTCCAGGTACTTTTACTTATTAATTTCATAAGAATACTTTATAGTATAAGTTCCACGTTTGATCTGCCTAACGGAACTTCTTTACGCATAGCATATTATAGAAATCCATAATTATTTATAGTTGTTTTTTCTGTTATTTGATCACACATGTGAAGAGAAAAGATATAAACTCGAAGAATCTTATTCTGAGCTAAGGTTAACACCATTATCGCTTTAACTATTTAAGGGAATGTGTAACTAATTTAAGCCATTGTTTAACGGTAAATTTTTTCAGTTTCAGGTGAGTCTTACCTCTTGGCGAGGGGCTCGAAGGTACATAAGTATCAAAGTATAAGAATGGTTGTTGTATTAATTGATTTCTGAAGTTATTTATTTTCAGTTCTCAATTGGCTGAAAATTTTACGGTGCGTATGGGGAATTGACCGTTGGATTTCATTTATTACAGATAAATTGATAAAAACATTGACTTCTCTCAATAGACTAGTGATCTTTTGGCCAATATAATCGGACAAAAGTTATAGATGACAAATGAAATCCAACTGCTGAGAGCCAAAATTTACGAAATTTATAAATTGAGCTTAGCTCATCCCTCCAAAATCGAACGATTCATCGAAATTTATTCATTTTACATTCTTTTTATTTTTATTCTGTCGTTTTATTTGCCGTACTTATCAATAATTTGAGGTTTGCAACCACAATCGCACTGTTTCCACAGGACTTCGATTGATTTCGTTAAATTTTTATTTTCGCCTTAAATGTTCCATATGTTATGAATATCTGTCTATATACTCTCTTTCTCTTATTGTTAGACCTATATTTCTGTCTGCTTCATTCGTATGTGTTGTCGTATACTAGCTATCTCTGTCATTGCCTGCACTATTTATTTCGCCCCTATTATTTATGATATGCAGTTGTTTTGCATCTATGTGTACGTATACATGTAGAGAGACAAATAGTTCGATGTGTATACTAAATTTTGTAGTTCACTTATTTAGATTCGTGTATTTGAACTTTCAGAAGACATGTGTACACACTACATCCGACACAACTGCATTGTTTTAAGTTCAATCATTCATCAGACATATTTCAACATAAAACGCTGTAAAAACACAAAGTTTTAAAACTATAAAAATTCTTCACACATACATTCTGCAAGAATTTTCAGCTCACAGGGAATTCTAAAAACTAAAGGTAGCAAAAATTTCAACCATCGCATAGTGGAAGCTCTAACATGCAGAGCATCTCCAATTATGCCTTCTCGCAACGTGCTCGCTAGATGGAATTTCAGATATAGAGAGCTCATAACAGTCATCAAGCTATATAAGACTTAATTACAGTACAAAAGCGAGGCGTTATGGAGCTACTAAAAATTTCATAAGTTGCCGAGGTGCAGCCTCAAAATATTGATCGCAGTCTGCTCATTCATGGCGACGCGCGACAAAGCCCGCTTTGGCTCGCGTTGGTAAGCCACACACACATGCACACACGAACACCAGCGCTATTAAGAACGAACGGGGCGGGGCGTCACCGCCAGCGGAGTCGGAGTAACGGAAGAAGACTATTTATGGCGTCATCAAGCAAGCGCTGAAACGTGACGCTAGCTAGTACTACGATACGACGCTGCAAACGAATTAGCATCGGCTTGCAAGTGTGGAAGACTATTTACATGTTTTTATAATGCGACATGCAAAGATTTTGTATTTAGCTCATCACTATGTTTTCTAACATACACAGGGTCATTTATAAAACATCAACAACATCGCAGGAGTAGATTACTAACATTATAAAAAAAAACATTTGTTCTACGATTTTGCTTATATGGACCAAAAAAAGCGAATTTTCATAAAATTACATCAGCTGTTTGGTCACTTAGTATGGAAAGCCGTTTTTTTGCCGATTTAGGAAGTCTAGAACAAATATTGTTATTTCTAATGTCAGTAATCTACTCCTGCGAGGTTGTTGTTGTTTTACAAATGACCCTGTACAGTGAGCTAGACTTAATCCTATATCAAGTAGTAAAAAAGCTATAATGAATATGATAATTAAATTCCTACCTCAGATGTAGTAATGAAAGATTTATAATGTACTGAATATAAACTAAGTTATCTGGTGAAATTACAGATTTAACGTCTTACGTTGATAAGGTATTGAGTTATTTACAACATGTAATTATCAAACCAGACGAAATGCGGTACAAAACAGTATTAAATAATGAGAGTAATTTAACATACAGAACATAGATGAAATGACCATCGTTAATTAAACACACCAACTGACTTAACATTTTTGTTCCGCTCATAGTCGAGCCGCTGACAGAGGGCGTCAGCTGACTACCGAGTCGAGGGCGGCTAACGACGCATGCGCACCAACCATAACGCGGTTAAAGCGCTTTATTGTCAAGCCGAGTGCTAGACTAACAAGTTGCGGTCGCCGCTTGACACGCTTGCTGGAGTTAAATCGCTACCCATTCAGAAAACAAACTGCATGTACATTATCTAAGTTGTGGGTAATGACGGTTGGCGCGCCCGCTCGCCAGGTGGCGAGACGGTGACGGGCGAGCTGTCAAATGTGACGTTTGATAGGTAGTACTAAACTTCAAACGATTGACGTGAAGAGCTGTACGAGGATTGTTAAAATATACTGTTCGCTTCGGTCACAATTACCAATTCAAGCTCAAAGTATTTATTGCAAGCATTAAAAGCGGTATTTGTTTTCAATTGCTGTTTTTGTATACACAGATAGGTACATTAGATAATAAAAGCAATTCAGGTGGTATATTAATAGCGACTTATCTTAATATGTAGATATAATAAAACGACACAAATATGGTTACAAAAAACAATAAAAGAGGTGCCTAACTTGCAAGCTAAAACAATCGAGATAGTCAAATTCCTGTTTTAATACCAAGCTCATAAGGAAACATTTTAGTTACTATAAAATTTTACCATATAAAAATGCAAACAGCGAAATTTTTTTAAACCTATTCGTAAATGCGAAAACTTTCATTTTCCTATTTTTCTTACTGAATATATTTTTATATTCTATAAAATATTTTAAAACGTTCAGAAATTTTCTAAATAAGGTCCTCAGACTTTATTGTAATTAGTTAAAATTATGATGAGAATCTATAGTATAAAAAAATATATAAATTAATGTAAATACATAATAAATATGCTGTTGAGAATTCATAACATTTGTTTTGAAATCTAAATGCAGTTGTTGTTATTAGTTGCGTAAAGCGTCACGTGATACTATAACACGTATTAACTTTCTAAGTGCCGTTTACAGCTAAAATGGCTACTAAATGCTAAAATATTCAGGCCGTCGTCGGCTGATGTGGATGTCATAACGACGGTCATTTAAAATACGTTATGCAGCTGAAAAAACATGGCGACCTGTCGTGAAGCCAAGAATAATTTTACGTCGCACGAATTAATTAATGCATTCCTGTGCAGTGTTTTAATAAAAATAGGGATTAAGAGACAAATTTCTGGAGAGCGTCTGATAAATTGATTGCTTTTATGCAAGGAAAAGCTGTATGTTAGTTCTTAATATAATTTATCTATTTACCGCCAACGCCCAAATATCCATGAGTTACCTCATTTCAATAATGAGTTATTAAAGTCCATCTACTTTTATTTACTTATTTTTAAGAGTGTTTATGGCTTATGGCGATCTCTTAATATTAACAAAAGGCAGGCAACTCTCAATTTGCTATTGCCGAATGCCGAAACATCAACGGTGATTTTATGCTAATTCATCAAAGAGAACTCCTGAAACTTGATAAACATGATATACGGGGTTAAATATTAAAATTAACGACAAATTGAACATGGTCACATTACATTGTCGGATACCCTTTTTTGCATAAAGAAAAGAGCTCCAATTTGAGATGAGGAAATTGGCATACACAACCGACCGAAAATCATTTTGCCTGTAGAAACGCCATGTTCAAATCGGCATTTCCACGCATAACGCTCCGTTTAAAAGTCATGCCGTGATCAAAAGCCCCGCGACAGACAATTACGGCGCCTTGTGGAGTGCGCGTGAACAGCCGTCGAGATTTTTAAGAGTTCGTTAATTTGAAGTGGCCGGCCGCGCCCGCGCAAATGAGCCAATCGCACCACTTTCGGCGCGAAACAAATTATTGCGTCGCCTATAAGCCGTGCGTGCCCATAAAAATATTGCTGGCCGTCGGAATTCAGCACGTTGAGTATTTTTTTATTTACTGAATTCGCAACTGTTAATTCAGAATTTAAAATTTCGAACGTGGAAAGGCTCTTATAATTTAATAAAGTGAAACTTTAATCCTCTGATATAGTTGTTGAATCTCACTATAGATGTTTGACACCAAAAGCTTGACGTACCTTTTAAAATAAAAAACGCAATGCTTTCATGTGTTTGTATAGCATTAGCACGTCAAAACGTCACGCCGTATTACTGACTGTACTCACTAACAAATATGGCGATATTAAAACAATTAGACCAACATTCAAACGATTGATGAATAACTAGTCTAAATTAAATATTATTATTGTTAGTATATTTCAAATGATTTATATCCTGGATTGTTTGTTAATGTTATCAATACATTACATACATGCAAGCCATACATATGATATGATGCTCAGATAATTCAAAAGATTACTAGGTTAATATTATTAAATATCTAATAATGAATATTACAGGCTATTTGTATATTCTTTCACGTAAACAGATTGGGCTTTAAAGAAATAAGTCTGATTTCCACGAAGTGTTTATAAATTTTCGTACCAGTTAATAACCAATTGCTGTTTATTGTTTCTATAATTCACCCTAATATAAAGATAAAAATTATGAATTCCGCCAGTAGACATTAACTTTATCAGAATATTTTGTAACAAAATTTCAATCACACATTAGGCTAGCCCAAACATTTAGCAACAAACTTATATTATTTATTGATAAAAGCATTGTTCAGCTACGTATGTACTGCTTACTGAACGATAATTACGGTGCGATGAGATCTAATAAATCAGATCGACAATATCATATTTCAAAATGTTCATTTCTTTCAGGTAAGTAATAATAAATATACGTAACTTCTCATGTTCGGATAAGTAATAAATGTACGTAACTGCCCTTGTTCGGATAAGTAAAAAATTGGGAATGCGTAACTAATGTAGCATGTAGCGAGTATCACGTTCTGTACGCTACGAGTTATTTGCCTCCGCTACGGGCGCACTCGTAGCTGCGGCGCTACGAGCCGTAGTCGCACGACAATACTTCTGATATCGGCTACGGAGCGTAGCGTATCCGTAGTCATGCTACATAGACTCGGTCATGCTACATCAAGTAGCTCCGCAACTTGAGAAAGTAATCATAAGTGTAGGTATAAAAATGGAGTTATAGATATAACGTGGATAAGGTCATACAAAATGTGTTTTTATTTTTTCTGGTGAACACATACGTTCTTAAAGGCTGACCTTTAAGAACGTATGTGTTCACCACGTACGTAACCTTTAAACCATGTCATACTGAAGGTAAAATTTAGAACATTTATTTATGGATCATGAGCAATTATGTTCAAGTTAATAAACGAAAATAATTTTTAGGTTTCAATTTGCAATCCGGTTAAGCTTAGAATTAAGAAATGGCAAGATTTAAAAAAACCATTCGTATATTTTAAAAATTTAACTCACTAGCATTTAGAACTCAGACTGTGCCTACCCATGAGTTGAATGTGTGATAGACTCACACGTACATCTCATTGCTCTAAAAATACACTCACTATACTTTACACAAATCCATCTCTGAATAGCCCCGAAAAAAAAAACAAAAAGTAATTTAAAACTCGTTACAGCGCAGGTCTTATCGCCGCGTACTGCTATTTATTGCGACAATATCCGAACGAACAACGGTCGGCGCCCAATAAAATCGCAACAGTATCTCAATCCGGCCCATTAACCATCAATTTGCATGTCCTAATCAGGCCCACCCCGATCACACCTCAGTCCGTCCCCAAGCCCTATTGAAAGATACAGACAGTTAATAAAATATTTCCGCCATTCCCGCCGCCGTTAAAACGTCACTCGGCATTAGAGTCTAGGGATGGATTCGTAACCGAAAACAATGAATGGAATCTTTGAATCGATTCAAATCGGTCCTCCAGGGATCAAATCATAAAAAGATTAAACGGGGTTGCACAGGATCACACTGTTTTGATATTACGATATTTGGTAAATATAAGTAATTGTGACTTAAGTAGATGTCATAGAATTTTTAGAAGCATTTAGAACCTTTTCTGTTTATAAATAGGCGTAATCAAGCAGAAACAAGATGAGACAAGCGCAGCTTTGCTAAAGTTAGTACGGATTTAATCTACATATACACTTATCCAACAATTTTTAATGTTTTCATTGAATTTGTAGTGACAGGTGTCAAATTGTTCGATTTTTAAACCGATCTTTTTAAAACTAATAATATAACTTTAATACTATAATTCTTATTTAGACCGATTATAAAAAATCGATTACAAATAGACTTCGTGTTGGATCATCGGTTCTACGATTAATCGCCCCCGCCACCCCTACAAGGGTAAACGCAAAACCCGCTCATGGAGCCCTATGATCCGTGAACGGATCCAAGCATTCGTTTAATTAAAAAAGGCCCTGATTTAATTGGAAAAGTATTCATTTACAGACTCTTTTGTTTGTTGTTGCCTCGTGATTTATATTTCGTGGACGGCGGTGAATAGGACTTGCTTTTTTTCGGCCGTTAATGGATCGTTGACACGTATTTCGATGTCCGGTATTGGATTGGGTGAAAGGAATGGATTCGGCCAGTGTTTACGTGATGATATTGAATGCTTTTTTAATAATTCGACTTTTTTAGCCTCCTTAGATGTTTTGAGGGTGAATGTTTTAGAAATATCTTAATTTAAAATTAGAAGAATTTACATAGATAGCATATATATACTCGTATGAATTTAATATTTGCAGATTTCACTCCTAATTTTGTAGATAACAAAGTTCAAAATTAATTCAGATAGAACTTCGGAATCAAATAACATGTTCAGTTAGCGAACCAATTTCAGCGTAAAATATCAATAAAACGCCACAAAAATCTTTTATTTCGAAGCCACCAGCTAAAAAACACGTACTTTTATGTGTATTTTTATTCATGCTAATATTATTTAAAATAGAAAAAATGCTTGCAATATTTTGAAAATCGTTTAAATTGTACGCGCACTACAAAATATTAACATTTTCACCAACGCCTGAAATCAATTTATATTCAATCCAATTTCACTATGCGATTTAAATCTCCGTTCCACCGAAACGCTACGACTCACCTATTTCACCAAAAACTTAAGATTTACAAGGGTGTGCAGACATTTCCGCCGCGGCCAACCAATGTCGCCCACCTGCAGGCAATATGCAAAGGCGCCGGCCTAAAAGTAATAAATAAGACCTCCCGTCAGACCATATTTCAGAAGTTGGCGACGCGACGACAAAATATCTGCAAGTCTAATGCCGAAGGATAGAGAAACTATTCTGGTATCTCAACGCGCACTCGCTTGTCTCTTTCCCACTAGTACAATTTGATCGATGTGCGAGCGAGATGTCGGAAGCGGGACGTCAGGATCGAGGCCCGGCTATTACGGATGCAGCGAAACTCGACGCAAACGCATCGCATTACGGCGGACAGGATTATGCGGACGGAAATTTCGCCTTTGTGAATATTTAAATAGCGCCGATTCGTGTTCGGCAACTCTGCCTTTTGTAAATTTTAACGACACTCTTATGGACTAGTCGGAATCGGAACAGCGCAGATCGCTTTTAAATGGAAGTGTAATCTTTATCTGACGATTACAACTATAAAAGTATTAAGTAAACCTTTTCATATAAACGCGTTTACTTTATAACAGGTATGAATGTTCGGCAAGGGACGATTATAGAATGGTGACGATAGTAAATATCTCTATAAAGAGCGCCCTCTATATTTTTATTGCGCTATAAACGTATACGATAGAATCCTATCATGATAAGTCCAATATCAAGACAAGTCCAGTTGCACTGCAACTTTAAATAACGTAAAGATTGCGTAGACTTACTTTGTGAATGGAACCTACAGAATCATAAAACACTATATGCTAGGTAGGAACATAAAGATATTAACTACAAGGATACTACTATAAATTTATATATTTTTATTATTCAATCTAAAAGCTACAGTAATACAGAATATCGCTCATTTTTCAATTACAAAACTTACAAATGAACAATCTAAAGGCTTCACCATGACATTCTAATTAACGGAGTGTAAAGCAGACGGGTAGTTAAGTAGTGTAACTAAAAACTCATTATTCGCTGTTTTTTAGCTGAACACGAAGGTTTAGTTGCGAACTGCCGAAGGCGGCACATAGAGGTTCCAAAACTCGGCGCTGGTCGCACGCGGTCAGAGCAGTCTAGGGTTGCTAACTTCTAACTAAATATCTCTCTAACATTAAGAATTATTTTTTTAATCAATTATCTTTAATAAAAACTACTCCTAAATTCAGTGTGATTGATTAATAACGAAGCGACTGCCTTTTAGTATTCGTATCGTACGTGCTTAGTTGTTTAAATGTGCTACATATATTGACGTTTTACCTCATTACCTAGTGGTAACACAAAATCAAAGTAACAGGTGGTTGTGCACTAACACATTAGGATGTGTATCGTAATAACTACATCATATACGCATAACTTCGCGCCCGTAATCCCTAAAGGAGGACTGAGGCAAAGGGACAGCAAGCCTCTTTAAACACATTCAGTCAAAAATAAAACTAGGCTAGGTTAGATTAAAAAATGTGAAAGTAGTGACAAGTGGCTAGCTCGTCGTCTTTACAATCACAGACCCAAAACCCGATATACCAAATTTTATTAGCCTATTAGTCGCCTTTTACGACATGCTAGGTAAAGATCCTTTTATAGTACATATACAAATCTCACACTTTCATGTGTGGCCATGACTTGAAATCAAATAACTATGTTCATAACCACTTTGGTGAAGGAATTTGTATATATGTACAAAGAAAACGACCCCCTATCTGCTCCCATTTTTTTTAACGCGGGGTATGCATTTGCACCCCTTCACGCCGTCCGGGGGAACGGCGTGGTGCGTGGGACTCACCCGTCCTGTAAAGAAATACAGGGACGGAAATACCCACTAAACCCCGGGGCGCTCCGCATCGCTCGAGTGGTGGGAACCATTGGAATCGTTATATGCCCATAGCCCCACCAGTGGCCTTACCTACACCCATGCTTCTACTTATGTAGCATCACATTAAAAGATTTACGAAGAACATTTTATTTTCCTCAAATAATATCGCGTTAAAATAGTTCCTCTAAGTGGCAGCCCTAGGGCTCGGACAGACACAAGGCCGTGTATCGCCCGGGGCGTTCTAACGCGCTGAGTGGTAACCCGTGTATAATGCACCCGGCGAATTACTGCACAAACGCACCGCCCGCCACTGCATTAACAACTGGGAACAAAAACTGCATTCATTATAGCAAAACATACGTTTTGCTGTAATGGTCATGTTGAATGAATAACTGCGTTTAAAAAAATCAAATCAAATCTTTATTTCACATGAAAAAACCGTGTTAATTCTAATCAAACATTTAATTGCTCACGATTGTATAGTTAATTAAAAACAAATGGCTTAAAATTTACAATTATGATGACGATACTTATCATGTCGGATAAAACCTACGTCAGTCTGTCACGTCCTCACGTCTTAAACATTAAACCTGTAGTATTGTCCGATATACTTCAAAAGTATATACGGACATAATGTACCTATATTCCCGGGAGAAAATTATTATTTGTCCTTTTCACGGTTTAAGCTTTTAGCACATCAAATTTCGCCACTAACTGTCGTTTAGGCATGAAAACATAACAGACAGTCAGATTAATAGTGTTCGTAAAGATTTCTCACACCATACTACACTATCAAACAATCGCATATTCAAGGTCAAATTCAAATTCAAAATGTCTTCATTTATATAGGCTTCAAGAAAGCACTTATAAATCGTCAAATTTACATAAGTGATCCTTAAAGCTACATGAATCTACTACCGGCTCGGAATATTGATTCTATGATGCAATGAGATACACTGCCGAACACATTATTTCATACACTATAGTAAATTAATTATGTAATTAATTACGAACCACACTGTACCAGCACAAGCTGTCACTTTCATGCCTAAAACATGAATACATTAATCAATTAACCTACAAAGGGAAAATTAACGAATCGATTGAAAACCTGCGTTTAATTTATGCATAAACGCGGCTGAGTCTCGACTCGTTGTTATTCAAATTTTGTATGAGTGATATTAACCGTTATTCAAATTTGTATGAGTATTATTAGCCCAGACCTAAGCGTTGGGAAATAGCATCTGTTGGGATTAACGATACCTTCTATAGTCTTTTGTAAGCTTTGTCTCTGATTGCATCAGAAACAATTTTATTGTATAACTTGTTCATATCATTTTTAAAATAGTTCCAGGTAAAGATTTAATTTTCTTATAGGTACATACATGGCTTTAGTTATATGTGAACTAGTTTTTCAAACATTGCCTTGGGATTTGCATCCAAGGTAGCATCGCTCTTGTAGCAGGGCATTCGCAATGATATGCAATAAGTTTAAATATATTTACCATTTTTTTTTTTATTAAACGTATAAGATATATTTACTTACAGAAAAGAAACGTTCGTTATAGCCAGTTCAACTAACAAACATTGTTGTTTTTTTTATTATATGTATTAGTCTTAGACTTGTGACAAAAAGTTTTGTTCGAATAATATTCTACATTAAAAAAACCATACGCCTGGGTGATATTAATATGATAAATTTAGTACAAAAACACACTCTCAAAAATCTGCTATAACCTAAAATATATTCTCGGTCGCCAAATAGGTCCTTTTAAGAGCACTGACGTTGATGAGGGCGCAACCCACTTTGAACCTAGTGAAAATGTAATTAGACATTAAAAATATTTGTTCAGGGTTTATGTAAAAAATTCTCCTTTAAAAAGGGTTAAGTAGTGATGCTGAAATTATACAAAAGGTGTTTTTTTGACGTAGTCTATTATTTTTTATAAATAAAATTTTGGAACTTGAACACAATACTTAAATAAACCTGAACTACTATACCTGCTAGTTAGTATACCATGCTACATGCTACAATCTAAATCACTAAGATATAGAAAAGGCCATTGACTGATTATTTGACTGGCTCGATGGCGCATTTGGTAGTGACCCTGCCCTATGCGGCAAGAACTGTGGGTTCGATCCCCACCCAGGTCAAAAATTCGTGTGATGAAAACTTGTGTTTGTCCTGTGTCTGGGTGTTAATATTTGATATTTAAGTATATATTTGTAATACCACTGTTGATTCTGATATCCGTAACACATGTGCTTAAGCTACTTACCTCGAAGTCAGATCAGTGCATGTGATGTTGTCGGATATATATTTATTTATTATTATTTATTGATCTTCCGAAAAAATACTAACATATTTTTTGTCTGCAACATCAAGGTGGCTTTACCACTTACAAATCCATAATACATATCTGAAGTACTCGTAAATGTACACAAAAACAAACAACATATAGTTTGTTACCACAGTGCGTACAACAAAAGACAATCGGGCAGCTCCTCCGAGTGTGGGAGGGCGACGAAGATTGATTCTCGGGTCCCTCACAGAGAGTGCTGACTCCGCTCAGCAACCGACAACCTATTATATCAGTGTTTTCATTATATGCTGACGAAAAAACAAAAATTCACGCTCCACTCGGTATGTACGAAAACATCTTAATGAGGTACATAAGGACCGTAATAATGAACAGGTTAATTAGTACCAGAATCTGTACCATAAACATAATTGTATATATGATATCTCACGGTGTTTTCACACACACTCACTCACCGCCGCCAGTGGTATAAATGCGCACATAGATTTGAAAAATCCAGAGGTACCTGGTAGCCATATTTGGTTAAGGGGCGTGTGTCCTTACAGCTTCTTCGCTCTCTAAGAAATACTGTTAAAAAAGTCAAAATCAATAAAAGTTAAACATCGGAAATCGATTCTCTCCTCAAATTCCTCGTCTGCCTATAAAATGTCTGGCTTCCAATCTGTATTCAGAATAAGGTCGCTACGTGCCGTCCTTCAGTCTTCGATATAATACAATGTTGTATATTCCCAGGAACAATTTAAGGGGATCCATTATAAATGAAGATCGAAATGTTCAGCCGTATTTTCATACGCTAGAATAAATTTGAAAACATTTTTCTATAGGCTGCTTCTCATTCAAGTAGTGTACAGAATGTTTAATGAGCAACGGTAACCTTTAACCTTAGGACCTTAATGCTAAATGTTTTTTTACCTTTGAAAATATTCTGTGACTGACAGACACCGCACAACCTTACACCAGTGATACGATTACGATTCCCGAGAAGATACGATTCATTGAACATATTTTAGAGTAGATCTGAGAACTGTCCAAGAATTCTTGGAGGATATATAAGGAAAAGGATCATGAATGTTGAAGAGGCGAGTGAGGTGAGTAAGGATCGTGCCATATGGCGTTCGGTGCTCTCTGCATACCCCGCTAAGGAAATGGCGTGAAGTTTAATTAGATAGTTGGATATAAGGAAAGCAATATTGTATGAGAAATCTTTTTTTCAATACACCACGATTGAATCTGACACACAATTAAAAACGATACTTTTTTCTATCATAATACGTGCGCTCTCCTCCGACTTTTTAGATTAGCCAAAGTTAAAGAGATACAAACTAGAATAAAATATAACACAATAAATGTGAACAATTGAAAGCATAATGATATCCGACATTTTCTATTATAATATAGTTCCATCTAGTAATAATTCGATAGAAAGTCGTCGACCAATCACTTTTGTCGGTATTCACATTATCAATAAGGATAATTTCGTCTTTTGTATTGTTACGTTGTTGACATTCCATCCTTCAGCTCAAAACGTTATGCAAATTCCTTTGTCATGCGAATGGCTAAGAAGCTGAATTCGCTATCCGCCTAAGTTTCCTTGAAGGCTAAACTTGGGACTCCACAAGATGAGATGAATAGGCACCATCTAGGTACTATCTTGAGCTACATTATGGAATTTGATTAAACGTTTATCGCGTGTAAAAGTACCTATACATATATATAAAGGTAAATTTCATATATTTTATATATATAAAAGTACAGTATATAATCGCTCGTAATCCCTAGAGGGCTAGGCAGAATCAAAGCGGAAACTAGCCTTCTTAACCACATTCAGCCAAAAAATAAGGCTGGGTTAGATGAAAAATTGTAAAAAGTAGTACCTAACAATATTTTTTTAAATTGTACTATCGGAAAAAGTCGATTTGAATAAGCAACGAACGTATAAGATATCAATCTTTCTTAAAGGCTTACAATGTCATAGTCTCATACATCAACAGAGAACCCCATTGATCGGTTACTTAGATGGTTCGTGTATAAACTTAAACTTTAAGGACCCCTGTCTCTTCCATTTTTCGGTAACTCTTCCATAAATTCGATTACGCTTGCTATCCCCTCATGGGTAAGCATAGTCCAAAGAGCTATATGCTCCTTAAACCACATTTAGCCAAAAATTTTATTGAGGCTCTTATTTCACCCCATACCTAAAAAATCATTGCGTCCATTTTTCCTATTTTTGACAATATATATCTATAGGTATGTAACGTAAATTTCAAATGAATTGATGAAATTTACAAACGAACATTAATATTTTTAACTGGCTTCAAAAAATAGGAGGTTCTCAATCCGACCGTATAATACAAACGATGTTCTATGTTGATAATAATATCTTATAAGATTAATGTTAAAAAACCTTGTCATCTTTTTAATAACTTATACAAACTACGCTGCTATCACAACCACGTGTGTTTACAAACGCAGCTCCACACTCAAGCCCTGTCAAACACACACGCATCGCCAAAACAAGTGAACGTAGCATCGGCTGCCCGCCGCAAAATGAACGTCACTTTAATGACAAGATGAGACCGATACTCTGCTGTTTGCGGCTGTGCTCTTTCATTTTTCACCGCTCCACAATCCAGCATCGATCGCCGAATAAAGGCAGCGCACATTGGGGCGCACGCATTAGGCTGCGTTCAGACGAGCTGCGTCGCCCGCGGCAGCCGTCGTAATCAACGGGGCTTTGTAGCAGGAGATGGGAATTACTGATACCCAGCCGGCCCAAGGCTTTGGGGGAGCGTTGAGACCGCCAATACACTCGTGCAAGTCGCTTCTGGGCAAGTTAAAGGCATGATAGTATTTTTATGTCTTCATACTATACCGGAACTTAAATATACACAAAGGAAAGTTTAAGAGTTTTAAGGATTACTTGAATTGTCCTATATCAATTACAAGTTATGTGGACGAGGTTACGAAAAACATATACCGAAGACAACATTATTTTCGGTATTTTCATAAAAAGCTCATAAAAATACTGCTTTTTAAAAATGTACCCCTAAGCCTTAACTACAAATCCATTATTTTTTTTGCTATATAATTTGTACCCAAACACCACATTGATGTATCCCCTAAATTCTATACAACCATTCAGTTTAGCCCCCCGACTGAACAAGCCCCAGGAGCATATGTTTGAGTGCGTTTTGTTCGCACGCCTCTGCCTCCGTCACGCCCTGAGAACGCTTTTGTTCTTTCCATTAGGCCCGCTCTAACGCTGTGTCTAAACCCTCGTCGGACGCCTAACTGATAGAGGCCTAAAACAGATATTGCATGGGCCTTCTTCTGAATCACAAGTAGTTGGGTCTGTATGAAAAAACTCCCCCAATACCCGCTACATCTTGATTAGGGATCCCAATTTGTAGTTATAGAGCCTTTGGATTTGATAATATTGCTGAATTAAATAGACATTGTTTGCTCTATTGGAAGTAACCGAAAACTGTCTTAGAAAACAGGTCGCTGTGTTTTGTAAAGTGAGATTGTGTTTAGGTTTATTAAGTGGAATTACTTACCATGAGTAGATACTTTTAACACTATCTGAAATACACGCAAAATCTAAATACATACATACATACATAACATCACGCCCATAATCCCCGAAGGGGTATGGCAGAGTCAAAGGGGCAGCATGCCCCTTCATCCACATTCAGCCAAAAATAAAGGCGGGCTGGGTTAGATAGAAAATTATGAAAAAGCAGTGACAAGCGGCTAACCTGTCGCCTACACAATCACACACCCAAAACCCGATATACCATTAGTCGCCTTTTACGACATGCTAGGCAAGAACCACAGTGTGCATATTCTTTTTAAGTCCCAGATCAACATGGGACAGTAGGCTGGGTTGAAAATCTAAATAAACTAGTTTAAATCTTAAATCCCAAGTCTCGCATTAGTTTGGAACGTATCAACTATGCCTTGCGTAGCATATGTTAAAGTGATTGATGGTGTATTAGATATTAGATTTATGATTAGTGTAGGCGATGAGCTATCTGATTGTCACTACATTCTCAAGTGTCCATCTAATCCAAGTAAATTTTTGGTCAAAACCGGTTGAAGGATCTTACTGATCCTTGTAATCCTACCCCTCGGGCTATTAGTAGTGTGATTATGTGTAGGATCTACCGTGTACTAAGAAGCTACTATTCTCTGATATACGAATCATTTATTAACATTATTCCAGGAATTGAATCTGCAGCGCAACTAATAACAAATGGTTAAAACAATACCTATAGCATAAATGACGTCAAAAAACATTTAAAAATGGAAACAGTATTTATCAAATCATTGTTATTAATTTCAATGAATTTACACAAAGCCTATCTATCTTTTGTAGTAATGCACCTACCACATAGATCAAAATGGACATAGAATTTACAATTTATAATATTTATTAAAACAATTGTGGTTTATTCCATTTGCATAGTAGAAGATACATGCATTTGCAACCTTTTGTTCCCAATTGAATGCAAATATACAATAGCTATATAAAATTGTTTGATTGCAGCAAACTATTTTAAAACAGAAAACAAATGTGCATAAATACAACAGTTGTTCTTCCAATAAACTAAATTCGCTGCGTCGAAACGAATAGTTTACAAAAGCTATGCAGATGTGTGGAGGTAAAAAATAACTGGTTAATACTATTGCGTTGTTTCCCGACTAAAAATGAATTTTGAGGCCGAGTCAACAATACTTTGTATTGTTAAGTTTAACATTCAAAATAAAAAACATATATAAAAGTAAACTATACGCCTATATTGTACCAATCTTATCAGGTTTTTTTTATATTCTGGTGAGACTATATAGCAGTATATTTTTATAAGACCCACTTGGATACATACTAATATTTTAAAAACTTGTTATTCACTATATCTAAAATCACATCCTAATCATATAGATGGTTGATTCTTCTTTTTAAGAGTTTTCTTTAATCCCATTACAAGCCTCCTCCATCTTGCGCCTTATACAAAGGTTCTGTGTAATTTATAAGATGTTACTAAAATACAAATTTAGAATTACATCGATATACAACCACCACTGGTCCAAAAAAAATCGCCTAACGTCTTAGTTCTAAGAAATTCGTCTTCCACGTGACCTCGCCGAAATGCCCGTCAAGAAAAGCGGGCAAAAGCCTTTGCCACCTCTCTACCCGTCGCTCATTTATTCCCGGCCAAACCAACCGTCGCGTCGTATTCCCGAAACTGCCATAGTTTTTAACACGACTTGGCTGTCACATCACGCATTCACCACGCGCCCAAAAGTTTCATAAGAGGCGAGGTTAGCTGTTTATAGATACATTGACACTTATTGGTATTGTCAAGTTGGAGGCGTGTTTACGAACCCCGTGATGGATGACGCGGCTCCCGGCCAAATCAATCTTCGTTCTGCCGAAGTGTTATCAACGGCGAGGAACAAAGTTGGGGCATTAAGAAGTGCACGAATGAGGTCAAAGGATTTGCTTTTAGGAATGACTGACAGTGATTGCGTGTTAATTGGATATTGGATGGGTCAAGCTTTCGATATCGTCTTTGTCAACGGAATTGAGTGATGAGGTCTCTCTTAACTCTCATCATTCTCGAATCTCCTCTTTTCTTCAATTTAAATTCATCTCTGTGCCCAATCTGTTGTCAGATCTCTCTGAAGTAGAAGTTCTTTCAGTGACTATCACATGTTGTATGTTGCCTTTTCCATACTAATAAGATAATTTATTACTAGAGGGATATTTAATTTTCTTAGAAGCTTCCTGAGCGGTGGTAGCTCAATGGTAAGGACACGCGCCTCTTAACCGAGGAGTGTGGGTTCAAACCCGGGCCTCTACATTTTTCAAATCTATGTACATATTTATACCACTAGCTCAACGGTGAGGGAAAACATCGTGATAAAACCTGCAAATTCAAATAACTTGAATTTTTAACCATGATCCAAAAATTGTCTGGTTCCCCTATCTTAGGGTTAAGCAGGTCAGATCGGCGGTCGCTTGTATGTAATTACCAGACTCGCTAAGTCCTGGATCATGATCTAAGCGGACCCCGTCTAAGCGGACCCCGTCTAAGCACGGGACATAACGCTAGGAAGATAATTGATTAGAAGCTTCCGAACTTTTTAAAAATTAACCCCAAAACGCATATATAAAGTTAGCTTATTATGTTATTCTAATGTATAAGCTATACTATTGTAAAGTTTCATTAAAATCCATACTTTTTGCGTGAAAGAGTAACAAACATCCATACAAACTTTCGCGTTAATAATATTAGTAAGATTACCCAGTACCTACCTATTTTGGGTAGAATTGAGATCATTATGTGGACACACAACTACTTTAATGGCAGTTTGATGGCTTGTATGTCATTATTCTTCAAACACAATCACATTTGACTAGTGTTCCTTTTTGCAAGCTTTTTCCTTGGTTGGAAGTTTTCACAATGGATCCTCGTGACCAAATACTTTAGTACATCTCACAGCTGAGTAAGCTGTTTTACCTAAATATGACAAGGTACAGATTTATAATCTTACCAGAGAATAAACGTGTGATTTCTCACATGGGCACCACTATTGCGAATATTAACATTTCTCCACTAATTACCCATCATTAAATAATTTACATAAAATACACAATGGCAAAATGGTTATACGAAAAGGCAGCCTGACTTTGACCTTGAAAGTTCCATAGAAAGTTCAATAAACTTCAGACATTACCATTACGCTAGTATAACCAAAGGGTATATTAAAAGCAGAGTTGCAAAAAATCAGAATCGAGAATCGATATGATGTGTGTCGCGGGAGGGGGAGCGGAAGCGGATGTGGCGCCATAAATCCGCTGTTCCCGCCCGCCCAGTGAACTTCCGGGCGGAAAGTGCGCCCTACGCCGATGCGGTTTACTGCCACTCGAGTTTTACATGGGTTTTTTACATAAAAGTTATTATTATGGTGAAAGATATATGTATACTTTGTAACATGTGGGATTGAGATTGATCTCAATATATTATCAAGGTTTTGCTCTAAAAAGTTTATAATTTTATGCTTTTATTATACTATATATTCCTGTATTATGGTAAGACATGTATAAGGCGAAGAAAGTAATGTCTTGGGTTTGGTAATTTTTTCGATAGAGTAGGCAAATTTCATGTATATTTTTCCTAAATTAGCCAATGTTAAGATTGTCTAGGAAAATCCCCTTATAGTGGAAATTTTATAGAATCCTTTTTCAATCCGATAATTCTTGAAGGCAATTTCGAAGATGTTTCTTTTCAAAGATCATTGGTTTTTACTTGACAAATTCTCCTCCATTCACTATACAATTGAACCTTGGCCAAGCAAAGTACATACATAACTCAAACGTAAATACACAAAACACAAACTATACATGTAATCTAAGGTTGAGATACACTATATTGGACTATTACTCACTTACCTTATCCTTGCAGTATACCGACAAAACGACTAAGACTTCAAGAAAGTCAAAGGTTCTCAACATTGTTATTACTACCTTTTTAAGCAGTCTACAGCATAGCCTCGACAGGCCCGTTGATCGAGTGGTCGGAGACCCTGGCCACGAAACCAAGGGTCGCGGGTTCGAATCCCGCTAGGGGGCAAATGTTTCGTGTGATGAACATGGACATTTGTGCTCAAGTCATAGATGTTTATAAAATGTATTTAAGTATGTTTATCCGTTCACCTAGTATCCATAGGACAAGCTTATAAGCTTAGTTTGGAACTAGGGAATTGGTGTGTCAATCTGAAGAATTTATTTATTACTAGCTGATCCGGCGAACTTCGTTCCGCCTAATAGTCAATGACACATAATCGGGTTAAATAAATTGAGATGGATCCCATCTTTCAAGTTGGATCAAACTGCACACGGTGTGCAAATTTGATTAAAATCGATAAAGTAGTTTCGGAGTCCATCGCGGACAAACAACGTGACGCGTAATTTATATATATTAAGATTTATTTATTTATTATAAATAGGATACATAGGATTACGCCTGTAATCCTCGAAGCGGTAGGCAGCAAGCTTATGTGTTATTCTAATGTATAAGCCCTTTCACCACATTCAGTCAAAAATAAATCTGAGCTAGGCTAAATATAAAATTTTGAAAAAGTAGTGACAAGTGGCTAGCTCGTCGCCTACACAATCACATACCCAATACTATATGTATATACCATTAGTCGCCTTTTAAGACATAATATGTAAAAAACATACTGGACACATTCTTTTTAAGTCCCCGACCAACATGGGACAGGGGACATTGAACACAATCAAAACACTATTTCTGGAATATAAAATCGCTAAACCGCTGCAGTACAACATCTCGATACAAAAAAAAATGAATATTTCCGTCGATTAATAAGAGCGGGGGCTGTTTAAAGTGCTGAAAAGAATCCAGGTGAGCTCTACAAATAGAAAATCGATCCGACGCGATCGTGACCCGGAAACTGAAGTTGTCGGAGCGTGGGGTCGGCACACAGTGCCCTTAGGACTGTTTTCCACCATAGCGGAGACGATACGAGATGTACAGAGACGAACATGCAAAAGAGAGACGAAAGGAACGCAGTTTTAATCTATTTTACATTGAAAAAACAAGTACGTGCATATCAAATAAGGTGAAATGCTAGAATTATGAATGGAGTAACTCATTATTGTGCTAAAAGTTGTGCGTACAACAACACCCAGGTCAAACAGTAGTATGATGAATAATAAATAAATAAATATCCGACTACATCACATACATTGATCTGACTCCGAGGTAAGTAGCTTAAGCACTTGTGTAACAGATATCAGAATCAACAGTGGTATTACAAATATATACTTAAATAATAGATATTGGATATTAACACCCAGACACAGAACAAACACAAGTATTCATCATACGAATGTTTGTCCTGGGTGGGAATCGAACCCACAACTCTTGGTGCATGGGGCAGGGTCACTACCGAATGCGCCATCGAGCCAGTCAATAATACTAGTGTTTGTTCTGTGTGTGGATAAGTGTTAATATCTAGATCTCTCTGCCTACCCCGCTAGAGAAGTGGCGTGAAGTTTAGTTAGTTTATCTGGTATTTATTGTATGTATCACTGTTAAATCAATCACACAAGTGCTTAAGCGCCTCAGACTTATCAAGCACGATGCATCAACGTATGACGAATTAAAGCGCGGTACATTTTTATTTCTGCTCGCTCAGTACAACGTATTTTGTATGGAAATTCATCTTATCTCTTCTCTTATCCTGGGTGGATCCTGACCGTTTCCACTAAAGCTGGTCAAAAACGAACTGTACAAATAACGAACTTCTATTGGTTGTCTATATTATATCTCATCTATTATCGGCTCGTCTACTCTTTGGTGGAAAACGGCCTTTAGGGCTGAGACACACTAGCAAACTGACCATGCTATAAACACTAAAGTAATTTAAAGAAGAACTTGCAGTATGTAGAAAAGGCTAAAACTGGTAATACGTATACATATAGTTTGAATTAAAACATTCGTAATCGCAAAATGTTATTTCCACCGGGTGCTACAAGATATAAAAATTGGGTTATTTATCTTTTATGTTATTATTTTGAATTTAAAGTGATATTTTATTACCTTATATTAAAAGTCTAAGTCAAAGTCAAAATACCATTTATTTATATAGGTTTGAAACAAACACTTATAAATCGGTAAGGTAAGGTACAGAAACTTTGTTTTACCATGCCTGACTTACTCTTTGCCGCATTTTTACCAGTAACAGTGAGTGCTAGTAGCTCAGTATCGCACAAGAATGAGAGCGCCGGGCGGCGCGCCAAATATGCATCATTTGGGGCGATATGCCCACGACACTATCGCCCTATCACCCTGAATTGCACCCAACTGGGGCTTTGCCACTTAATGATAAACAACAACAGAAACAAATAATAACGAACCCTTTGATCACAATAGTGCCTTAAGCCATAAAACGTCGATCGTGTTATGAATGTTGCTGTGTGTACTCGACTAGTAAATGTTTACATAAATGATTTCACGATTTGTCATATATTGCACAAGCCATATGGTTACTTCAGGGCTACGTAGTTAAGTAAACAATTATTTATTCGTCTTGTCATAATTTTGTGTTATGTTTAGAATAGTGAAATCGCGGGTCAAATATGTATTTTGTGTTATTGTCGATTAGGCTGCAACAATATTAAATATCAGTTTGTCTAATATGTACTAAGCTTCTATCTATAATTAATTACGATTTAAATACATTACGAAAGCATTCTATAGTCTATTTGTCAATTAATTTGCTCTGAGTGGCAGTAGTGCTGCGCTGGGCGGCACGCCAAATGTGCCTCATTTGGGCCGATGTGGACACTATCGCCCGATACGGCGGCCATTTTGTGCCGTGACAAGTGTGGACCCGCCTTTTATGGCACTTTTTAATTGCCAGTTTTATTGCGGCTCGTCAAAATTTTACGGTAAACAACGTTTAAAGTGTCCGTTATTGGTGTAACTGACAAATCGCTGGCCACTAATAGAAGTTAATTAACGGTTATTATCAAATATTATTTCAAAATCTTATTCACTTCATAAAAATCTCACGTGGTTAATAGGTACATTCCCTTTACATATTCCATTTTAATAGAAGCAATACTTGTGTTCGTTTGTTTTTATTAATAAGCAAAGAAGTATATATATTTATGCAACAAACACATTTTAGACTGATATACCTTAGATATTAGTTATTGGAAACAAATACACATAGCACTTGGGATATCATTTATATTTTCTAGTAAAACCAAAAGTAAACAAATTTTTGGCTAAATGCAATGAATGAACTTACTGCACTTTTGCGCTCTGCATACCCCTTCGGAGTTACGGTCATAATATCTATGTACTACGAAAAGTACGTTTAACGCTACATTCAACGACTAATGGAAAATGGCAACTATGATAAGGCAGTAAAATGATCAACAAAAAGAAATACCACCGTAACTCATAAAGAGAAAGCTGATGCGTTAAAACCCCATAATTTATCACGACATACAATGGCGCCTTTAGCGAAGCGTTCATCGTGTGAGCGGGTTGTTAACATGCTACTTACACTTTTAATGGATCACCCTTCCCCGAAAGAATGGAAGTTCGCGCCCAAACTAATGTTGTTTACAAGTTTTAATATCATTACGCATTCCGACATGTCGCTCTATTATAAGCATGAATTAAATTACAAAAGTTGGTAATTGTTTCGGGGTACAAAACTCGTTACAGCGCTGTCGGGAGTTACACTTGGTTTAGATTTCGCGGGAAAACTTGTTGAGGGTTTATCTGGCGGATACTGATTTTGGACGCGATAAACGTAGTTCATTCAGGCGGAGGGTAGAAGGGGAACAAAAACTTGGAAGACGTAGTTTTTGCTGAGGGAATCTTTAATGTAAGAGGCGGCTATACTTGGCTGCTAAACAAAATATAAAAAAGAAAGAAAGAAAAGAATGAAACATTTATTGCATTTGGATATCACAACACAGCAATCAAAACAAATACATATAAAAAAAAGAAGACAAGTTAGACATACATATGACAAAGATAGAAGAGAAAAAAATATAATTTACGATAACCAGACACGGGTTTGTGATGTCCATAAGAAAAGGGCCTCCCTCAGCATTTTAGCCATGACGCTGGTTTTCAGTGTGCCCTGCCGAATGATGCCCATGGACGAGTGCCCTGCTTTTTTATATATCTACATATACATAATATAATATATTAAATTAATAACAAAATAAGATAAATACGATTACATAAACATTATTAAAACGCGTAGGTACAATGTTGCGTTCCTAACAATGTTGCGTTCCTAACATCACACTATCATAATTCGTGTTGCGGGTGGGAGCCGAGGCGGCATCGCTGCAGCACGCGCCCACATCCTATCCACATACCCATAATGTGTAAATACGCAGTCATCACATTTTTACTCTTACTAAGTGCATATTTTCTGGAGTGAGAGCTTCTCAATATGTGAAAGATGATGATTCCATATAGTTCTGATAAATGTTCTATCAAGATAACAGAGATTTTCGCAAAATACATGCAGTATATCACAGCTTTACCACTCATATACAAATAATTGAAAGTTGTCAGAGGTATTTTTGGTACAAACTAAATATTATCTGTGGAAACGTAAACAGGAAGCAAGTTTTTTATGCTTACAAAATAAAAATACTAAAAGTACAAAGTACCTAGTTGCTTATGGGAATCCAACGTTTATTTAAAGTTCCGCCACACAAAGATTTTTTCACTTGCTGTGTGTGTATGTAGAAATAGAGAAAAAATATCTTTATTTTTATAGGCTCCTAGCAATTACTTAGATGTCGTTAGCAAAATAAATAATGAATCGATACTTCAGGCGGTTTTTGTCAGCTGATTCTATCGAAAAAATCCGTCAAAAACTAAATTAAACAAGTGTCTGAAAATAAAATGGGACATCAACACATTTTTTTTTATGTAGGTACTCTCTTTCCCATAATTCACTTCACCGCTGAACCATCACAAAGGTTCAACAGTGGCGTTAAAAATTCCACCGTCCACCATAGCCATTATTTATCGCAAATTTTATTCCCATTCACTCCATACGCTTGCCATTAATGAACAGTGTTTATGCCGCGTCACACGGGTGCAGTTTATTCGGCATATCGTCCCGTTATATCAGTTATGTCCGCGCAGGAATCCCGAATTTCCACTTGACGCAATAAACATTTAGTGCGAAACAGTAAGTTACGCCCGTCACGTAAATCGAACCGTTTTTATTACGCGCAGGCACAGAAAAAATTGCCGCCAGCTTTGATTGCTGGCTCGTCCATATTTTTAGCGACGCCATTTTACTTGCGGTAGGGTTGGGGCGCAGACTAGTAGGCTTTTATGTATTCAACTAAAACATATAGAACACAAGTAAAAAAAAGGCAATGAAGTTCCACTTACGAAGAATTTGTGGACATTTTAAAATCATTCATATTGTAGTTTATCGGACTGTTTATTATACTTGACAACCATAACGTCGCCCATAATTTTACCGCGGCCATTTTATTGTACAGCGCCATCTGTCGGACAGCGCAGAAGTCGGTCAACGACCGAAACTAATAAACCGCCCGCCCTTGGGAAATTAAAAATAGTTCCGGACAAATCAACAACACTTGAGGCTTGAGGGTTAAGTTCCTCCAATATCGAAGTCCGCAACTGCCTTTCACCAGCTTTTAATATAACCGATAGTGAATATTCAAATTGGCACTCAGGATTGTATTGAACTTTACGATGAACATTGTTGCGAACGATTTTCGCTTTATAATATTGCAAAAGTGAACCGAATCAAAACTTTATGGACTATTAAATTTATTACGGTTCATATAGACCAGTGATTCCCAAAGTGGTCCAGGTGGACCCCCAGGGGTCCACGGGAGACTTGCTGGGGGTCTACGTAGGCGTGAACAAAAATGGGGGTCCATAAGATGCTAATGGGGGTCCACGAAAATTTATCTGCTTTTCTTGGACATTATTCACACATAGCCACTAGTCCCAAACTAAGCAGAGCTTGTGTACTATGGGTACTAGACAACCGATAAACATACTTAAATACTTTTTTTTTGTAAATACATACTTATTATACAGGGTGTATCGTAAATCGTTTAAAACCTCTCGGCCACGTGGTCTATAGGTCACCCTGAACAATGTTTGTTCTACGACTTATCCAATCTAGACATTAAATTTTTCGACTTCCCATACAAAATGACCAAACAGCTGATCGAGGTTTGTATGGGAAGTCGAAATATTTAATGTCTGTATTGGATAAGTCGTAGAACAAACATTGTTCAGGGTGACCTATAGACCACGTGGCCAAGAGGTTTTAAACGATTTACGATACACCCTGTATATAGAAAACACCTGGACAGATACAAACAAACATGTTCATGCACACAAATGTTTGTACCCCGCGGGATTCGAACCCGCGACCTCTTGGTTCAGAGGCAGCGTCCACTACCACTGAACCAAAGTGGCCGTCAATAGTAAAGAGCAAGCATAGTTTTTATAAGGGCCTACCTACATTATTTTAAGTACCTAACTAAGCAGATAATATTTTAATAAGGCAAGCGACTGTTACTTGTCTAAACTTGCGTATGATATTACGTACAATTTCGTGTACAGACTTGCAAAGCGCTGTCCGCCCGACAATGCTTAAAATTTGTTCAGACATGAATTTGATCACCACTATAAATACTTGATGCCAAAGGCAAACTCATTCATTTGTTTCCGGAATTTCGAAAAAAAGGTGTGAGAAAATTTATATCAGTGATTGCTAGTGCCGAAGAAAAGTAAGTACTTACCTTTTTTTTTGTTATAGTAATTAAGTATTTTGTTTACGTGTACTAGTCAGTTGATCACAACTGCTTGTATAGATAGGTGACTTAGTAACTTACGGATATTTTAATTGTCCTCTTTCGATTTGAAGACAAACACAGCACGTTTTATTCAATTGTTTTTTCACGAGAGAAGCACTGCCTCTCTAAAAAGGCCGAATAAGCAATATTGCAGAGCAATTAAGCGTGAACTCATTGATTTGATGTTAGTTATGGTTTTTATGGACAATTTTGGGATTTCGACTTTTATTTTTTCCTACACAAATTTGATCAGCATTCGATACTGAGTTTTTTATTTGTAGTATTAAAAATTAGTGGTAAATTACCTAATTTACCACTAATTTTTAACAAATACAGACGTATCAATTTTAAAGTACCTACTTTAAAATTGATACGTCTGTATTTGTCTTAGCGGTTTATTAGTTGGTCCCTTCACAAGCCGTAATTCTATTCCCGCGTGCTGACAAAGGCTGCGGTGTGATACCTATATTCAGAAAAAAACTTGGTTACAAAAACATTTTTTTTTCAGGTAAGTTAACTGACACGAAACATGGCTACAGCAAAGAAAAAATGTCGACAATATAGTGTCGATTATTTGAAATATGGTTTTGTTCCATCAGAGGCAGGCAAACAATTGCCCATGTGTCTATTATGCAACAAAGTTTTGAGCAATGACTCTATGAAACCATCAAAGCTCGAAGATCATCTAAAAAGGTGTCATACTGATAAAATAGGTAAAGATTTAAAATATTTTCAAACATTGAAGGAAAAATATGAAAAGAGACCCACCATGCACAGTATGTTCGCTTCAACATCTCAAAGTAACGATGATGGCTTGCGGGCATCTTACAATATCTCATTACTTATATCAAAATGTGGAAAACCGCACACTATTGGAGAACAATTAATTTTACCCGCTGTTGAAGAAGTCTTAAAAACTGTTTTGCACAAATCTCCATTTGACGTACTAAAAAGAATTCCATTAAGTAACAATACTGTACAAAGACGCATTGATGAAATGAGCTCTGATATCGAATGTTTTTTGTGCAATCATCTGCAAAAAACTCATTTTTCTATACAACTGGACGAGTCAACGTTACCCGGTAATGAAGCATTATTATTGACATATGTCCGATATATTATGGAGGAAGAAATTCACGAAGAATTGCTATTTGCCAGAACTTTGGAGACTGACACTAAAGGCGAATCAATATTTAATGTACTGAGCAATTTTTTTACGGAAAAATCGATTCCATTTACAAACATTATTTCAGTGGCAACAGACGGAGCTCCTGCAATGGTCGGGCGATATCGTGGGTTTATAACTCATCTCAAAAGAATTATACCAGGGCTTACAGCTATTCATTGCGTAATCCACCGCCAACATCTTGTGGCAAAACATTTAAGTGACAGGTTGAACCAATCTCTTCATTTTGTAATAAAAGCTGTCAACAAAATCAGAAGCAATGCATTGAATACGCGTTTATTTGCTCAATTGTGCGACGAAAATGATGAAGACTTCCAACGACTGCTCTTACATACTGAAGTACGCTGGTTGTCGAAAGGCGCATGCTTAACGAGATTTTACTCTGTTTTCGATTCCGTATTAGAGTTCCTAGAAAGCAGAGATCCAGATTTAAAAGAAAACTTGATCAAATTCAAAACAGACATTGCGTATTTGACAGATTTGTTTAAAAAATTTAATGATATTAACTTGCAGTTACAAGGGGACAGCCTGAATTTAATAAAAACAAAGGGGATAATTTCGGCTTTTCTTGGGAAATTGAAATTAATGAAGCAAAACATTAGTCGGCGCGAATTCTCTCAATTTCCAAACTTGTCACAGGTAGAATGTATTGATGAGGATATCCATACCTACAGTCAACATTTAAGTGCCCTGCATGTTGATTTCAAAACCAGGTTTGAAGATATGCTGACAATGGATATACCACCATGGATCATAAATCCATTTGATGAAACGGAAGTGGCCAATGTTGTATTACAAGAGGAGCTGCTCGAGCTAAGCACCAATGAGGAGCTGAAGGTGAAATTTAGAAAAGGCTACCAAACATTTTGGCTGCAAGCAGAAATACCCGAAAAATATCCTGGACTGTGGGAAATCGCAAGGAAATTTTTAATAGCTTTTCCCTCGTCATACCTTGTAGAAAAGAGTTTTAGTGCCGTTACAAATCTCTTAACAAAAAAAAGGAGCAAATTAAACATCACAGAGCGGGGGGATTTGCGGTTATTGCTCACAAAAATAAAGCCAAACATTGATCGTTTGCTGACACTCCACCAAATACATCCTTCCCATTAATTAAAATTGTGACTTACCTTTTTAATTTTTTCTTGCAATTCTATTCTTTTAATAAATAAAGTGTTATAAAATGTACCATTTTTCGTTTTTATTTTACCTGTCGGAATATAGGGACAGAACTCAGAAGCGACACTTTTTCATTTTTTGGCGACTTTAAGAATGTGGTAGAAATGTAGCAGCAGGGGGTCCATCGAAACTAGTAACATTTTGAAAGTGGTCCACGAGAAAAATAAGTTTGGGAACTACTGATATAGACGGACTGGTGTCCTCTAAAGTTATTGATAACGATTGAGATTATTGGAAGAATGGCTCATAAAACGGCTGGATTTTAATGTACATTCTCGCATATGTACGGGTAATCGAGTGTTATGTGCTGAATATTTCTTTGGAATTTTTGTGTCCATCAAATATTAGTGGATACAATTACTAAACAGTAATAATGCTATGCTTTCAAAGATATACTACTATTACTTATCTTAACTAACTTCCATAAGCAACTACAAATACTTATCGAAATTGGCAAGTAAAAATTATAATCATAATGCAATATTTTTTCTTACATTTACGGTCATAAAGTATTATGAAAGATGTATGTGTAGATGCGTTACAAGATACATACTTTTCATATACTATAGATGTGACATAAAATATACTTAATGCAGAGTAAAAATTATTATATGCCACCTGCAATTATATTAATTAATCATTCTCATTTATAAAACTACATTAAATCATCACACCGACTCTTCTTCACAATCTGACAACGCCGCATAGTCAATTCGTGTTACGTAATTTATCTACAATGTAGACGTTACCCCGTTAGCTCAATACGGCACCGACTGACGAAAGGCTAATAATATAATTAATTATTTCAGCGGCTACTCGAATTTCTAATCGCGCCACTCATTATACAAAATTAATCAGACCCACTTAGTATGCATTCCCTTAAACGTATTCTTGGGAAGTGTTTTCGTGAGTGTAAAATAAATGTCTCAGCTATCTCCCACTACTAAGTAGATCTCGCTAGAGTGCGAAAACATGTTCTAATTAACTACAATTCGATAACCATGGACAAACAAGTCTTGGAAATGTTGTTTCTTGGAAGACAGCCAGCAGAATCCTGCCATTTTTGCAGCAAGCCTCTCAGCTATGTCAGACGTAATTCATAATATTTGCCGTTGTGAATGTTGAGATTGTTTCTTTTATGGAAATATGTTGGCGACTGTCTGACACATGGGTGGATAAAACGTCTGCCTTTTGATATACATATACTTTAGTAAAATCAAACGTAATATTTTTTTAATAAATCTTGCCAGTAAATTCATTGCGGTAAACTTGTATCATATAAATTATATGATTTTTTTTATTTTCTACTGGTTATTCATGATGTCTAATATCTGATAAAAAAAAACAAATAATGTATGACATACATAAAGCAAATTTATATTGCAGTAAATAAGTGATAAATTAAGTACAATTTTTAAAGATTGACAAAAAATCAAACACAACACAAATACTAATAACTTTGATGCAGTTCCTACTTGATGCTAAAAAATATTGATCTTTTATGCCGAAACTTTAACTTTATATAATATTATAGTCATATTGTACCCTAAAATTTACAGATACAATAGACAAAATGCTATAGGCCATACCCATAATAGCACTGAACATATCCATGAGTCCATTGTCATATTAATGAAACATTGACAACGAACGACGAAAAAGTGCAACGTCACTTTAAAATCACTACTGCTAAAATCACATTCCAGAATAAAGAATGGAAATTCCATAATCCAATTCCCATATTTCCACTGCTCACTTTACACATTCATTGCTCCGGGGTAATTGTCCAATATTCGATATACGTACGACTGGCGTCGCATTAATATCTTGTAAACGTAATCCAATTATGTACTTACTACATTAACTTTGGACACATTAAAATGTAAATGGCAAGGCAGACTGCTTTTACAGCTAATTGTAACACAACACTGTCAATCAAATGATGACAAGCATTTTGCGAACCATAACAGATGCCAAAGGTTTTTGTTAGCTTAAAAACTGCCGGGTTTTAAAAACAGTTTTTTATGAATTTTCCATAGAGGAATGGTGTAATTTTTTGTAAATTAAACTCTAATTGTTTTTTTTTATATAAAAAATAAATTGTATATTTATTACCCAAGTCCCATGTTAGTCTAGGACCTAAAAAGAATGTGCCAACTGTGTTCCTTGCCTAGCATGTTGTAATAGGCGACTAACGGTATATTGGGTTTGGGTGTAATTATTTAAATAATTGTGTAGGCGACCAGCTAGCCACTTGTCACTTTTTCACAATCTAACCCAGCCCAATTTTATTTTTGGACTGAATAGGGTTATGGGGCTAGCTGCCCCTTTGTAACTGCCTACCCCTTCGGGGATTACGGGCGTGATAACATGTATGTATTAACAAAGTTACGAGATTTAATTTGACTCTAGATTGTTCAAATAGATACGTACTCTATTACATATTTTCAGCAGATTTTGAAAATCACCAGCTGTTTCAGCAATTTCATTACGAATTATTCAAACCACCAAATTCAATTGACGATCCTACCAGCTCATATATTTACTGTGCTTGTGTCATACTTGAAACCCAAAACACTGAACCGACTACATAATATCATTAATTATTTGCATCGCATATTAGCTTGTACATTTTTAAATCGCTTTGCGGTGCGATTAACGACGTATACTTTGCAAGCCGTCTCTAACAAGCGAGTCTTTATTTGATCAAGAAAGCGAATGAACCCATAAGAAGATATCAGATCGGGCCATCGATTTGGGCCGGCACAAACAAAAGACTGTGCTCTGATCACACTCCACACAAGTACTCCATTACCGCCACAAAGGAGGTCGCTAACGAAATGAAAATTGCCTCCGTAATCAAGTTTCACGAGTGAATAAATATTCATATTTCGAAACGAGGCGAAATTCGAATCGAATGGTCGATATCGAAAGTTCGAGCTGATAACGTCGAGATGTCTCTTCTGGGTAACTTCCTGCGATATTCACCTGGGCCTGGCGACGATGCCAAAGCAATATAAATGAGCAAATTTAAAGCCCTTTTTGTTATCACCACACTCAGTATCAAACCACCATACATTTTGGGAACGAATAGATACAGATACATATGTTTACATTTATGTTGTTTTTTTATTCTCTAATACTTATAATACATTTCTCTTTCTAGGTACTGTACATCTATATTTATTTTGTGGCCTGTTATCAAAAGGTGTAAGTAACGTGTGTGTACATTTTTTTACTTTACTCGTTTATGCAGACTTCAGAATTAAGCTGTATATATTATTATTATGTCTCTCGGCACAATCACGGGGCAATGGGGATCATTCTGTGCATGGTGGGCGGTATGTCAGTCGTCAGTGCAAGAAGTATTTATTGTTTGTCAGAATGTCTCTGGCTGTAGATAAAATGATATTGTCAGTTATTTACTTTTCCACTATGTCACTATAAAAAAATGGAGTTTTTACTAATCTATTAAAATAATGCAAAATTAAAAGAATAAAGTAAAAACTCTGACAATATCATTTTCTTTACAGCCAGAGATATTCTGACAAACAATAAATACATACTACGAAGTTATGTATGTATACATATATACATAACAAACCTTTTTTATTTTTTAATATTTTTTTTTGCAATTTTTATTTAACTTCTCTAAATATAAAACCTATCAGAACCATACAATACAAATTTCTTACACAAAAAATTACGTCATTACGTCATTGTGACTTCGCAAGTCTAACTGTTATGTCACGACCAGTTCTTTCTTCCATAAAAGTACAAAGACTTGCTTCTCGTTACCCCATCTCAAGACAAAGTAATTTCTTGTAACTTAATTATTATTTTAACATTTGAATTACGCAGTAAATTTACGAAACGGTGTATTACCAGGTAGTTTACGCGCAAGCCTTGAAGGTTGTACAACAAAAATAGAATTTATTTACAGCCTTTGTTGGGCCAGTGACGCAGATCATCAGCTACTGCGTAGTGTTGGGGGAAGCCTAAAGTGGTTGATGACGTTTAGATTAGTTTTGGTTTTTGTTTTGCAAACACTCGACGTCAATTCGAATATTAAGAGTGTACTTTTTTAAAAATAGGCGATTCATTTTATGGCTTGAAATAGCTGAAACTTTAAAAAAATGTATAATGCTTGTTAACCTACATCCTACACCTTGAGGTGGTTTGTAACGAATAGCCAGTTGGCCAAGTACTGCTAATCATGAAAGTCAAGAAAGAAGTGTGTTAAACGTTTGTTAATATATAAAACAAGCTACAAGCTTTATGCAAAGTAACCGATATCTTAACTAAACAATCTCACAATAATATCGTTTAACCTAAATATAATGGACAGAAAATCAATCCCTTCCATGCAAAGTTTAATTTTTCCAATCCTCCGAGCATTGCGATCCGTAATCAAGGCATAAATTTATTTCCGCATAGCACTAAAGACTTGTTGCCGTACCTAAACGGCAAAAACAAAATAAATGCAAGCTTGCGCTTGCATACCCACGTGCAAGCATTCGTAGTTTCGCGTAGCCGTACGGTGAGCTAAGAACTCAGTCACACCTACTAAAGCATTTCTTTACCTTAATATGAACACTAGAAAGTGTATAACGATTTTTGGATAATTGGGGCGCGGAGGAACGCGTGGAATGGATTAGGCGCAGTAATCGTGACTAGGATTAAATGCTACTTTCATATCGAAATAATTTCTTCTAAAAAGTCTAGGCGAAAGAATAGGGCGAAATTAAAATCGAGTTTGGATTAGATGGAAAATTATAAAAAAAATTGTAAACAGCCTTTATTGATATTTTAATTGTTTTTAATAATTTTACCATAACTTTTGAGAGACAGATCAAACAATTTCATTTCCACTTTCGCAATCACCACTTCCAAGACCATATCTGCAGCTGTTTATTTATTTATTCTTTACTAACGACTGTTATTAACCACGCCCTAAGACCTAAAAGCGTACCTATAAATCCAAATTCTAAATTCTAACATGGAGGCAGCCTAAGAGAGGGTAAGCGTCGGTAATATTTATTTACACAAATAAATCTCGTCGTCAAGCCGCCCGGATCGTGTGGAGGAAATTAAAATCGGCGGCAGCTGGGAATAATGAGATTCCCATTAGTCACACCCCGTTTACCTGCATAAGTTTTCTTGCTAAATTAACGCGGCAATCGGGAAAATTCCGTCAGGGATGCAGTTAAACGTTGGGAGCGGATGCAATCTTGTGGGGATTGAGCCTTGTTATGGCAACGCTGTTATAATGAGTGTAAGAGAAAAAAAATATTTAACATGGTTGAATACCTATATATTATAACATAGTTATCCTAACATAACATCTATAGAAGTTGAGCACTCTTGGTATTTGATATATGATAAATACCAGTTGTTAAACTGACTGACATGAATCATTGACCACTTGATGGGTTGATAACGTTTGACAACATGGTCTGCCCTTAGATGTACCCTTCTTAAAAAATTCAGTGGATCCGCATGGTGGAATATAAACTCTATCGCCTTCTAATAAAGATGTTGATTTTATACTCTTACTGAGTATAGTATTAGTACTTTTTATGCCCTTTTCATGTTTTATCCACCTTGATTGTTATTGTTAACTAATTCCAATCTGAAATAATAACTTAGAGGTGAGATTAGAGGACTAGGTGAACATGGTTAAATCTTAAAAATCAATGCTTACTCTTTGAACTTGGCTATAAAACAAACTATATGATATTAAAGGAAGAATTCTCAACAATCAAACAAAGTGATTTGCTAAAAGCATTATGAGTACCCACGGCAAGAGCAAAAAATATTATATGGCCACATTTCGGAACACAAAGAAACCACCTTTTTCAAGCCGGTTAAAATTTCAATGATATATAGCTTGTAAACAAAATATGGGTGTCAAACTCACAAAGCCGGCCGTTTTAAAATCCGGTTTTTATAAGTAATTTCGGAATATCGGAGTTTTTATCGCGTAAACACTATTAATGTTTCGAGCGTTGAGGAATAAACCGGGTTTTAAATGATGATTTATTTATCGGCCCAGCGATGGATATGCGCGCGGATTTATGCGTCGCCTCGGCGCGGATCACGGCTGTGCTAGACTTCTGATCGGCTTTGCGGGCGAGGCGCCGTAGTGTTGCGGTGACAACGATGTTGCGTCGATAGACGATTATGAAACAAGAAACCTATCATCAATAGAGCTATCTACAGCTTTGTGGATATAATTAATATTTCAGAAGATAAAATCTATAGTATTGATTAAAAAGCAATATAGCAACACTTATACATGTTATTTATCTTTTTTTTCTTATCATTTATTTATTAATAATATTTTCTTATTATTATTTTATTGCTTTTTTTTCTATATTATATTTGTTTTTTTCTTCTCTAAAGTGATAGCCGCACCTCTGCATCGCGCATCTGCTACCTATCCTCATTAACTCGTCTCACTCGTTGGGTACCGTGAGAAGGGGACGGATGCGCGGAGTAGACCTGGTACCCGCTGAAAACCATCGTTTTTTTTTCTTTTTTTTTTTATCTGTGTCTCTTGTGTGTGTGTGTGTCAAATACAGTTTTTCTATTCCATTCTATTATATTAAATTATCGTCAGATTTCGCGCTGAAAACAAAGGTCCTATCCCCGCACCGAAACAGTTTTTTGTAGTTCTGAATACAATAAATAATGCAGGTGCCTCAATTACTTTCTTTGGAATCACAGCAATGTATGTAATGCAGTCTAATGTTTTTGTACAACTATAACTATGGCAATAATTATTTAAGTCAGTATCCAGTATAGTATGGATTTTACACATCGTTATTGCGTTACAACTAGTGATTGCAATGCTAGATACAGTAATCCCGTTGTGTCCAGGACATTCAGCTCTGCTTGATCCAGATTCATATGCTGAATCTGCCAGAAAGTGCCATTGAACTGCAATCCCAAGGCACAACACTACAATAGCGGTTTGAGGAATGAGGTTACTATCAATGAAGTGGATTGATCGGGACTACGGTGTCTCGTTATCTTAGTAGTTTTACATGTCACATGAATCCTACTTGACTACCTTGATGAATAGCTTAACCTACTTTTATTAAACCGAGCCAAGTCTTCTTCTTGACATTTCATTCTGTTCCATTTCTAATCAAGTTTGGCTTACATATGATACCGTGACATCTAACCTTCACAACGCTTATACAGAAAACCAGTCAAATAAATTGATTTCTAGAATTATTTCACATCCTTACATTATCAGTAAATTATTTAAATTCCGTATTTGAACCAAATATCTTATACGTAATGTCTTCTTAAATTGTGCCCAGTGTCAGGCCCGTCGATCGAGTGGTAACAGACCCTGGCCAAGAAACCAATGGTCGCGGGTTCGAACCCGCTTGGGGCAAATGTTTCGTGTGTTAAACATGGACATTTGTGCTCGAGTCATGGATGTTTATAAAACATATTTAAGTATGTCTATCCGTTACCTAGTATCCATAGCACAAGCATAAGCTTAGTTTGGAACTAGGGAATTGGTGTGGCAGTCTGAAAAAATTATTATTATTATTTTATTATTAATTTCTTATACTACCAAGGTTTTCTTGATTGAGAAGACACTAAAGAGAGTATAATTCTAGACTAGGCATTTAATCGATAGCTCCAGTAATCCCTATTCGAATTTTATGCTCCAAGTATATTTTGCGGATTAATAAAATAGTTAAGAACTGCCTTGCGTTGCTAAGATTAAATTACAATACTGAAATAGCTTTTTAAGCCTTTAGCAAATAAAATATGCTTATGCCGGATTTATTTAGAAAAACACGTAATACGAATTTTAGATTCCATGTCAAAGATAAACCCACATTTTAGTTCAAGAAATGAAAGCTCAATAAGAACTAAAAAAAAGACGACGATTCATTTAAACATCTGGCGAGTTGATATTAAAATGTTTTACTAAATTTTGACTGGCTCGATGGCGCATTTGGTAGTGACCCTGCCCTATGCGCCAAGAATTGTGGGTTCGATTCCCACCCAGGACAAACATTCGTGTGATGAATACTTGGGTTTGTTCTGTGGGGGGGTGTTAATATCCAATACCTATCTTAGTATTTATTTGTAATATCACTGTTGAATCTGATATTCGTAACACAAGTGCTTAAATACTTAGCTCGGAGTCAGATCAATGAATGTGATGTTGTGGGATATTTATTTATTTCTAAATCCCCATTCCTGCGCTTTGTTCTGCGCAACGAAATTTAGAAGTTAGCTACTGTGTCATTAATATATTCACGCTATCATACGACCGATAGAATATGTATCCCGTGCGCTTATGATAGCCTATAAAGACGCCACTTCTCAAACAATGGATGTCTTAGCCACTGAAGATAAATCAGCTAGCTTCTAAAGTACTACAATCTCTTCAAAGTCCACCCGTTCCTTTTATTAAAACGAGAATGTCGTTAACACCTCAAAACAAACGCCGTGCACACGCCAGCGATAATTCCCGACTGCGATGCGGGCGCCTGCATACGCCTGTATTTAAGTGAAACCTGCATTACTCTTCGCCTGCATCGAGACACTTGGAATAAATCTCTTCATTAACTTTTCATTATCGTTTTCTACAATTAATGCGGGATTTAGCCACTATGTTTGCACGCGGCGAATGGCTTTTAGTGTTGTATGTGGCAAAGGATGTTTTGGTTTCATATAAAAGTTTCTTTAAAGCTTGCCGTAAACAGAACATTAATATGAATGAGGACTTGTGCTTCCATTGCAACATAATTTTTAAATTAAATAAATAAATTAATAAATAAATAATAATAAATAATATATATATATATATATATATATATATATATATATATATATATATATATATATATATTTTTTTTTTTTAAATAACATAACATCATATCACGCCCACGTTCCCCAAAGAGGCAGAGTTAAAGGGGCCGCGGGCACCTTTAACCACATTCAGCCATAAATAAAACGACTGGCTTAGATGGTTAATTGTGAAAAAGTAGTGACAAGTGGCTAGCTGGTCGCCTACATAATCACATACCCAAAACCCCATATATAAATTATTTTTGTAAGGCATAAGAAAATATGACTACGACAAGTACACAAATGAACATTATTTCTATGTAGGCAATTTCACACAGATCCACTCACGTCGACAGCTCTATAGATACAACGTCAAATTAAAAATCATCAAACATTGTCTATGATGTATACACCATAAAGCTGTATACATCATATACATGGCATATTCTATGCAAAAAACAAATACCCCGCCATTAGCAGGCAGAAGCAGTTGATACCGCGAGTGTACACTCACCTGAGCTGCGCATTAAATATTCGAAGTGCTACTCGTGCCGTGTGTTTCTGCTTTACCCAGCGATACGACTTACGATACTAACACTACTTTGCTTAAGTATGTCGTCCAGTTGCGAACGGAAGATATGGAATAGCGTTGCATGTATATATATATATATATATATATATATATATATATATATATATATATATTCCAACCTAATGGACGGCATCAAGTAATATACATACATATTACAAGACTGCAGGCTACTGAGTAAGTTCGTATGTAAAATATTATACATACTATAACGGTTGACTAGATAGCACGGTATTAGAGGGTAAAAACGAGTTAGAAAGAGAATTGTTAGAAGTACTGACAAGTAGTTCGTCTCCTACACAATCACATACCCAATAACCGATACACCGTTAGCTTCCTGCCACGACGTGTCAGGTAAGTAACACGGTTAAACATAAAAAGCATATATTTTACTCGTTGATACAAATCATAATATCGTATCGGTATAATTTCGCCTAAGAACACACAAACACAACTGGAGTCATATTAAAAGCCTCTTAACCTCTAAAACCATTCATATTTGTGCACTTCGCCTAAGACACTCGAATGGTAGTTGTAACAAAAGTAGACGATAATCGTAAACTACGTGTCACATAATTCTGCAATGCTAAAGCCTTTTATAGCACAACATTCTAAGAGGAAGACAGTCTTACACGTGTGAAATATAAGGAGCTTCCAGAGATGCAGCTGCTGGATTATGCAAGTGTTGCAATGCCTTAATAAACCGCCAGAATGCTTAAATATGACAAACGTAAGAGCACTAATTCAGTTTCTAATCTAGAATTTTGTTGGAACTTAATATTGTCAGACGGTTACCCGGGATGTGCGTTAAAGTTTAATTTCGCAGACGTTTCATGGCTAAACCACGGAAATCAAGTTTGTTAATTATATGTGGATTAGTTGCCGTGACGTTTATTAATTTCGGTTCAAGTGTACACGTTTGCGTTTCAATATGAATATGCCACTTCTTTATTTGGCAATCTGGGAAGTAGTATTAAAACGCGCAAGTCCAACAGGGATTTTAATCGACTGGGAGTCGGCTAAAATTCCTGTTGGACATTTTAGAAAGATTACTGTTATATTTTTATATAAGAGGCGATAAACAGACTAGTGGATCTTTACCTGTATCTATAACACCGGTTATTACTTATCACCGAATACAAAACCGTATATGATCTAATAGTCTAGCATAGTTTTATAAAATAGTACTCAAAATACAAAACCCCGAATTAAATCACGTAGTCTTTCTTTCCAATCTAATATTTCAAGACCACTAAATGAATAGTTTGTGAAATAAAAAACGCCCGTCTATCCACAGACACAAGTCTCCAGCGAACGTCTAAACGAAATCACCCGCTCGGTACATCCGCGTTCAATAAAAGAACCGTTACAGTTTTCGAGCGTTAATCCATTCTGCAGCAAGAAGCGGCGCGACATCACAAAGCGATCGAAACAAAACGACAAACGGCGGGAAGCAAGACGCACGGACGGGACGGGCGAATTAACGCGCCCCTATCACGGAATCGGAGACTAATGAAACGCTAACCGGGAATCTGGTGTTTTAATGACGTATTACTGGAATGACGCAATAAGATATTTATAGACTTCAATAACTTCAATTGTTACGTCACGATGACGAAACATACGATGTTCGTCTCTAATCCACCACACTCAAATGCTATGTCGGCATAAAAAGGTAACAGAACTCATACACATATAAATATTGTCCCTTATCTTTTAGTGACAAGCTCGATGGCGCATTCGGTAGTGACCCTGCCCCATGCGCCAAGAGTTGTGGGTTCGATCCCCACCCAGGACAAACATTCGTGTGATGAATACTTGTGTTTGTTCTGTGTCTGGGTGTTAATATCCAATATTTATTTAAGTATATATTTGTAATACCACTGTTGTTTCTGATATCCGTAACACAAGTGCTTAAGCTACTTACTTCGGAGTCAGATCAATGTATGTGATGTCGTTGAATATTTATTTATTTATATTTAGTTTTAACACTTAGTGAAACTGTTTTCTTCAAACACAACTCGTGTTCGCATTTCTTATCATTGTGGTAGCTCAATGATAAGAAATGCGAACACGAGTCCGCTGTCCAAATTCTCAAATGTTTTATTAATCCAAAAAATAACACCTTCCTACGTCACACTTTCATGAACGACGCACCCCCACCAAATTATAAGGTTGGACCAGTTGGTGATTGATGATAAAAAAACAACCTCATAACAACCATATGGCAGAATTAATGAATACTTACAGGTACAAACCTAGTTATTTACACATACTTACCACCACACCTGCAATCCCCTAAGGCAGCTATACTCAATGTGTGTTCCGCGGAACCCTGGGGTTCCGTGAAGCCTTTCTGAGGGTTCCACGAAAATTAGTACTGATCATAAATATCATAACTCCTGGGGGAAAATCCGTTAAAAGTCGATTATTATTTTGTACTTCCGCCCATAGATACTCGATATATCCAATAGTTTATGGCGGCTGTTCCGTGCTAAATGTTCTAATAGCTTCGGCTTGGTCTATGGACTTTGCTTTTGCTTGTATAGTTTGGTGTCGTTTTATTTGCATTGTTTGGAAATAATGGGCGAAAAAGATACTATTCAAATGCGATTTACTAATCAGTTGTGTCTGAATGAAGCAAGAAATATATTTCCAGAGGGATACTTTTTTATATTTTATATATCAATATAAGACGATATATGATTTAACATTAGTATTAAAATCTTAAATGTTCAACTTCAATCAAAGAGTTATCCAAACAAGTTTTTAAAAAATAACTTTTATCTTCCCGTCCCGTTTTCTAGTCCCGTGTTGGTCTGGGACTATAAAAGAATTTGCCAACTGTGTTTCTTGCCTAGCATGTCGTAAAAGGCGACTAATGGTATATCGGGTTTTGGGTATGTGATTGTGTAGGCGACAAGCTAGCCACTTGTCACTACTTTTTCACAATTTTCCATCTAACCCATCCCAGTTTTATCTTTGGCTGAATGTGGTTAAAGGGGACTGCTGCCCCTTTGACTCTGCCTACCCCTTCGGGGATTACGGACGTGATGTTTGATATGAACATTTATCTTTTATCTTATCTGAAATATCTTTAATACACATATATTAACTCGATAGTACCTTATACTTATTGGGTTAGATTTAGGTCAGGTGCATATAACACTAAAGAAAGATAGCTATCTTGGCTCAACTCAGTTTGCCTAACACGCTAGCCACATTAGGGTTCCTTGTTCGACAAGTATTACCTACTGGTCCTACCATGAATACCAAGAATCTCATTTATATGACCATACAGTTTTTCTACAGAGTGATTATAATATGTTTTTATAATACAATATAATAAAATTCTAAACACTATTGAATAGGTACGTATTATTTTAGGGGCACTAGGTACTTCTCCGTATATATTTATGTATATTTTATAAGGTAATAACACAGACATCATACAACTTTTTTCGTTTTTAATTTTTTATCATCATAATTACATTCCATTAATTTTAGACGCAAATACAGATATAATGATTATATTTTGCGTACAAAATATATCAATAATTACTAATATAATTACGCGGAAATTAACTTACACATAATTAATAGTTATCTGTTCGGATTATATCTCGATTATGAATATTTTACCCACAGCAATGTGTGTATAAATCTGTTTTGTTTGATATTTTATCGAGGTACAAAGTTCTTCTACAAAGTCTAGCCTTGTTTCATCTTAAAGACGATCAAACACATACGTAATCAGCTGTCTTATATCCAACTGGAGACGTTATGATGTAAGACAAGAAAAATGCAATAAATATTTTAATAATAAGTATACTATCAGATAAAACAAAATCCATATTGATCAAAACACACACTTATACTTATAACTAATGAATTGAAATCTCGAAACATCTCAGAAAAGAAGATATATCAGTAGAAGGAGATTTTTTTTTAATTTAATATGAAATCGATTATGTAAGTAAAAATGCATGCAATAATTTCAAATATCTATCTAGCCATCAACTTTAAAGTTTTACACTTTAAGCAATAACCCTAATGTAAAAATAAATCTTCCAAGTATGATATCCTGGACGATAATAGACTTAAACAAACAAACATCGACCATTGTTAAACATTAAGAAGAAACTAAATGCCATTTTCAATATGACTTCTAGCAGTTCCCAATCACCCAGCACTTCTCGCCACCGATACTATCGAATACTAGTTTCCTCACAAACAAGTTTGCCACGCCACCCCCACAAGTCTCCAACTTTTAAACCTATCCGATTCAGAACTTGGGCGATTGTAGTCATTGCATTTTGATAGATTTCATAGAGGAACTTCAGGGGTTTCAGCATTTGACTTGAATTGTGTTTGGACGAACAGGAATCTGAATTCATACTACATCTTCCTAGTGATATGTCATGTTCCCAGTTGGAATACACATACACCGTGATCCTAGATAGGATGTAACTGATTGTAACATTCAAACTCAAACTCAAAATATCTTTATTTAAGTAGGCCTCAAAAAAGCACTTGTGAATCGTCAAGTAAGTATGTTCATAGTAGAACAATTTGAATCTACCACCGGTTCGGAATGTCGCATAGCTACCGAGAAGAAACCGGCAAGAAACTCGGTAGTTACTCTTTTCAATGCCAGATTGAAATGATATGAAAATTAAAATTTACAGATTATATTAATATATATTTATACTAAGTCATACAGTTAATGTTCGTCGTTCATTATTATGTGACTATAATTTGACCTTTGTAATATCGACACATAGAAAAAAAAACAGGAAATTGGGTAATGGATCACACATGATGACAGTGATTAGAATGCGGGTTTTATTATGATGTTTAACTAATCTATATATTATTAACACGTGAAGCAAAACCTTTGTACCCCTTTTTACCAACATTATTCGGACAGAGAAGAAGTGCAGAAAGGTAATACCTATTTTAATAAATAATGCATAAAAAATACATTAAATTATTTAAAAAAAATACGTTTTACGGTGGAATATCGATTCGACGACCACTAGTCTCTGTAAATACGTCTAATTATGTACAATTTTAAAAGATGACACCATGTAAATCACTTATTCTCAAAATTGAGCTAACATCGCTTTACGGATTCTGAATTGTAACGTTTATTATTTAAGTATCTGACATTGAAACCTTAGAAATCGAGATATTTATCAAGAATTTATTTCTCAGCAAAACCTGTTCTTTATAATATACAGATCCCAAGCTAGGTAAATCCAAATTGTATTTCACTGGTTCTCTCCTCGGAAACCACCCAGTTGGAATTGGCACGTTTTTAGGAAAGTTTTATTTTGAATCTTCTCGCGCTATAACCGGCTGGCTCGGTAACTTTGACTACACTTTTATTTTGCTTGCAAAGATTGCAATTTAGAAGAGCTTTGGTTTAACACAATTTACGAGTGCCGGTTCACTTGTGATGACTCGGGTGGTCTAAATGTCTGTATCTATACACTATTGTGACTGCTTACCATCAGCCACAACGCTTGTATTCTTTACAATGATTGCTGACGGTCAGGCACACTGTATACTTATTCGATGACGCCGCTTTAAGTGGTAATAATAATAAATAAATATCCGACGACATCACATACATTGATCTGAATCCGAGGTAAGTAGCATAAGCACTTGTGTTACGGATATCAGAAACAACAGTTGTATTACAAATATATACTTAAATATTGGACATTAACACCCAGACACAGAACAAACACAAGTATTCATCACACGAATGTTTGTCCTGGGTGGGAATCGAACCCACAACTCTTGGCGCATGGGACAGGGTCACTACCGAATGCGCCATCGAGCCAGTCGGAATAATAAAAGATCAATATTTATATAAAAAAAAAACGCAACACAAAAGCAACAAAATCTATTGGTTTGTCTGTATATATGAATAGTTTTTTTTTTTAACTTGCATATTGTTTCTAACGTGCTAGGTACTAGTCACTTTTGAATTTGCGGATACCGAGGTACACCCGATTATTCCACGACATTCAAAGCGCAGCCAAGTTAAAAAGTGCACGAGCTCTTTAATCTCTGCCATATTGCATCCTGCACCAACGTAAATCATTCGACGTCGAAACGGTTATAAAATATCGGGGACCCTCCTTATGAATCATCCGTCGACTATACAGTTCTCAACTATAATTCAGTCGGATTCTGAAGAACGTTATTCGGAGCTTAACCTTCATCATAAACTGCAAACTCGTGTCTTATTAAATAAAATCTAGTTATTTTTTCTTCAATTATTTTAAAGTCGTGTAGCGTTTGACAGCTTCTCACGGCAAACGGTATTAAACCAGATATGTTTTTGCAACTCAAAGTTGAATTACGTCTTATCTGCATATTTAATAAAAATAATCAAAACGCTATTACATTAAAAACTTTAACTCATGGATTACATTGCCCAAGAAGATTGCTTACATTTACCTAAAAAATTCTAAATTTGAATCTTTGATTTTGAATGCATGTCATGTTTATCAGCAATGTGTAGAGTAAACTAGTACCCACAAGTGGTATCTCCAGCAAAATATTCACCCTAAACTCCGTTGCGCGACCCATTACTTGAAAAGCTGTTTGTTACACCGCAATGTAAAACAAAACACGGTCTACACCAAACCCCAGCAACGTATTCTTCGCGGAAACATTCGGGAAGATTTGCTATGTGACGTCACAGTCCACCTAAGCTCCACTCCGGTGCCAAGTGGCTCGATAGCCGGCAAGATTAATCGACAGCGGTGCGCCTCGGTGGCGCATCTATACGTTCACGATACCTATATAGATTACTAGTACTTACGATAACAGCAGTATCTAGCAACAAATGTTATTTATCCCATGTTGGTCTGGGTCTCAACATAATGTATCAAATATATTCCTAGCATATCGAATAGGGCGAGTAATAGTGCATTGGATATTGAGTTTGTGAATATGTAGGCGATGAGCTAGTCACTTGTCATTACTTTTCACAATTCTCCATCTAATCTAGCTCATTTTATTTTAGAAAAATGCTAAATGTGATTCCTACCCTAGTAGGTAGGTAGAAAGTATCCACAACTATCACGCTCGAAAACTCAGAAAGGGTAGGCCCTTTCTGAGTTTTCGAGCGTGATAGTTGTGGTCTGTATATTATATTATGAGGAGTACATAAAATACCTTGATTACTTTGAAAGACAAAATAGGTTTTTCTACATACATACATACATACATAACATCACGCCCATAATCCCCGAAGGGGTAGGCAGAGTCAAAGGGGCAGCATGCCCCTTCAACCACATTTAGCCAAAAATAAAGCCGGGCTGGGTTAGATGGAAAATTGTGAAAAAGTAGTGACAAGCGGCTAACCTGTCGCCTACACAATCACACACCCAAAACCCGATATACCATTAGTCGCCTTTTACGACATGCTAGGCAAGAACCACAGTTGGCATATTATTTATAAGTCCCAGACCAACATGGGACAGTGGGCTGGGTTGGATGGAAAGCTGTGAAAAAGGATCGCTTAGAATATGTAATTAGGTTTTTCTAATTACATATTCTAAGCGATCAGACAACCAATAAACACCGGCACTACCACACATCGTGATCCCGTTAATGCAGACACAGACGGTAGCCTCTTTAAATGTCTAAGGCTTACTAACTTATTTCTATTTAATGCTCTGCCGCAGGTTACAAAAAGCGATTCCACCCTCGAACCACTTCGTATACTCGTAACTGCTCACCTCATTAATTCCCAAAAACAACTCCCGCTGAGGCACCGTAATCGCCGTATAAATGCATCGCACGTCGCGCGTCGCGCCTCTATCATCTGCACCTCCCCCCTTTCCGTCCTGCATTTGCACCTCTTAAGAACACACCGACCTGTAATAGAACTTCCTGGAATAGACAAGGATTCCTTGCTTATATAATAAATGCGAAAGTAAATTGTTTGTTACGTCTTCGTGCCTAAACTAAAAATTTTATTGCGATGAAATTTGACACGTCTTCACTCCTGCGAAAGGACAAAAACAGTTTTTATCCCGGAATATAGAATTTACCTGACGGATTTGATAAACTTCACGAAAAAACTAAATACAGTTTGATATTTTTTCGATAAAATTTGATTTAATTCCTACTCGAAACACTTTGGCAAAACTCGTATTAGAATAGAAAAGATAAAATAAAAAAAGATATTGATTATATCTGTCTTCACTTTCTTGACTGAGATTAAAAGTAAAATGAACACGTTTCTAGATATTTCTAATTCCGCAATAATTCTTGAAGGAGACTGAGGTAAAGCGACGCAAAGCAGCGGTGCACAGGAAATTAAATCAGTGGCACCTTACTTGTATAATCCCATCTCACTTGCAATTTACCGTTTTAAGAAAAACCGAGCTCAGAATCTATCTAATCTCTGCCGGCATAAAATGAATTCGCTTGGTTTATCCAAGGTTTTCGTTTTCTTGATCAATATTTAAACGTTTTATGTATATTATTATTATTTAGCTATTTAAATCCCACTGCGGAACAAAGGCCTGTGTTTTATGTATAATATTATTTTAATGGTAAAAGGTTGTTATAGAAAATTAAGCAATATCCATAATAATAACAATTTGGTGGTATATACATATTTATTAATTGAATATTAAATAATGATGGCAAATAGAACATTTACAAAATATTTGTCTACGAGAAGTTAGCATGCCAAATTTTACCTTTTAAAATACGAAGAAGTATTTAAAACGAATCGGGATAAACATAATGCTGTATAATAAGTCATTACGGGACGCGAGCCGCTCAAAAGCCTCTCATTAACTCATTGTGTAAACATTTTACAAATATCCTCGTACAAAATTCCTGCGCATTTTCAAGTGATTTGTTTTCAAGGACTATTCCGAAATTTCATCAGAATTCCCTTGGCTGCTTCTCCTGAGACCTTTGAGTATATTTTAAGATTAATTTATCCACCATCGATCGACTCTTTTGTAAGCTTATCGTAACGAGCCGTTTTACCCCAACCTCCTCGATGCTTTTTACTTACAAAATGTAAGGAGCTGACGGCTAATATATTTGGCTTCCTATTCACGGAATAATTATTGTTACACGGCTGTTTGCGGCTTTAATAGAATATTTCATGTCTCAATTCTATTTCAGCGGGACGTTTTGAATTCAACATAAGATAAGACGTGATTTCAAGAGAGAAATTAAAAGGTTTCTAGGTGTAACTAAATTATATTAAAAGATTTGATACCTAGTAATTGAATAAGGATTATAAGGATAAGTACTTGTAAGTACTCTAATTGCTTGCATAAAAATTATTATTAAAGATTTTAGTTCATTTATAATTATTTTATGTATTTTTATGTACGATTCTACATATGCTAGAAATTAATTATCAAGTATTCTAACTTATTTAATGCACAAAGCATGTATAGTATTTTGTAATAATCATTTAAGTTTTATGAAATCGGTTAAAATTTTGTCATGGTTTCAAGGCAGTCAGTAGCTGATACTCATACCATCTCATAATTTCGTGCTTGTAATGACAAAATAAATATTTAATGAACAACCCTAGTTTATATAATTAAAATGTAATTTTGTTTTTTTTTTTAATCCTCCAGACTGACACCAATTTCCTAGTTCCAAACTAAGCTTATGCTTGTGCAACGATTACATACTTAAATATGTTTATAAACATCGATGACTCGAGTACAAATGTCCATGTTCATCACACGAAACATTTGCCCCTAGCGGGATTCGAACCCGCGCCCCTCGGTTTCGTGGCCAGGGTCTCTGACCACTCGATCAACGGGCCTGTCAATGTGTCATGTAATGTAACACATCAATTCTTTTCAATACGTTTGTCGAATGAACACAACAATAGAATCGCCAAACGCAGGTGTTTCCAAGGCGTTACAATTACCTGCCCCAGCATCGCTCGCCAGTGAATTGAACTAAATTGCAACCGTTAGCTGCACTTAAGTTTAATAATTGGCTCTGTCTAAACTCTGGCCAGGCTTGAGAACACTCGGTAGACACTACCAAACAGATCTATCTAATAAAATCTACCACCAGGTAATACATGCGACATACAGTTCTCGGATTTACAAAACCCTAGAGGATATAAAAAATGCGAAAGCTGATGATGAAAAAAAATTATGAAAAAATTTGGCACAGCAAAAGTTTGAATCCTCAGAAAAGACATAGTTTAATACATACATAACATCACACCCATGGTTGTTGATCAATAAAAATATTAATTAATAACATTTTAACTTGCGATATTAATTGCACGTATGAAATAGAAATTGTATTATGAAGCCATACAACTGAATTTATGCGTCCGAGAACGAAAAAAACTGTTTTGAAATATGTAATAGTATTTTTACATACCACTATCCACCCATTTTACGTAGCAGCAAATCTATAAAATATTCTAAACAAGTATGATGCAAAACAACAATTAGTCTGTTAATGAAACCATTATTAGCTGTTTATCACCTTGAGACACCAACCAGATACATGTGCGTGTGGATTGAATGTTATTTTTTTAAAGTTAATCCAAACATTACGAAATCCAAGAATATCTTAGGAAATAATTGTAAAAGGTCTAGGTTTAATTACCATTTCGTCTTTGTATTTCCCAATCTCTGCGACCCTGTGTCTCGAGACCCTAAGCTAATGGCAGGCTAAACTGTATTAACCATACGTGCTGGCTCGAGATAGCTCCTTACGAACGGAACACATCTGCCCAATTAGTGATACTAATAATTCATTAGATGCTGAGGCCACATTATTTCGCTAGAGGCATTTCTTGTTCACACAAATAGTTTTTTCTTGTTATTCACTAACGACGCGAACATGTATTACGATCAATCGATAAATGTATAGCTTGTGTTTTCAAATCGAACTTTCGATAAGGTATTTATAAACCTAGAGTTGTTTTGAACATAACCTAAGTTAGTAAGAAGAATCCAGTTGGACTGTGGTGCTATGTCAGTCAGATCCCGAACGAGGGACTCGTCATGGCCGCTGGCTTGCCAACAAATGACAGCCGAAACAAACGTCAGTCCACATAGATTTTGTTTCATAAATTGGTTCACACTCGCAAATTGTTTTTGAATGTTTTTTTTAAACTGTCAGAAATACTATAACGCAACTGCCACTTTTAAGTAGTGCGATTTTTGCAACTCCTTTATAATCAATGTCAGTGTATTGCACAGATCACGCTGTGTCGATAATTTAAGAATCGAAGTACAAATATATGTTCGACAAGCTCGATGGCGCATGCGGTAGTAACCCTGCCCCATGCGCCAAGTGTTGTGGGTTCGATCCCCACCCAGGACAAACATTCGTGTGATGAATACTTGTGTTTGTTCTGTGTCTGGGTGTTAATATTCAATATTTAAGTATATATTTGTAATACCACTGTTGATTTTGATATCCGTAACACAAGTGCTCAAGCTACTTACCTTGGAGTCAGATCAATGTATGTGATGTAGTCGGATATTTATTTATATGTATGAAAAATACCAATGAAAGTTAATAAATGATTAGGCTTAATTTTATTCATAAACTTTAAGCGGCTTGGCCGTTTGTCTATAAAACGAATTTAAAGGCCCCTCTTTCCATATAATTCCAGCTTCAACAGAATCACTGTTCAATCGCCTCTCAATAATACGAAGACAAAATGTCTATACGCCCACCGCATTAAATCAGCACATACAAGCCTTAAATTTGAGGACAGCCAAGCTTTTTCGGGATATTGTGTTGTAAAAAAGGTGATAACGTACGAGAGTCGTTACCATGGGATAGTCATGAGCATTAAGCCTAACGAGTGGGGTCGGGGGGCGGACAAAGTGTCCTAGCGACAATGGCTGCCTTTACCTTTCATACGGCACATGCTAACATATTGTGCCCTTTCAGACAATTTGTCGAGGTATCTTGAAGCGTTTCATTCGCTTTTTGTAGGGTGAGTGAACCAAGTTTGGCCATTGATCTAGTAAAGTGTGGGCGTTGACCTTCTGTGAGGGTTGGAAGGAACCTAAGCGATTTCTATAGCAGACGTTTATGGAAATATGTCGGGTGCTATTTTTAAACATAACGCCCGTAAATATGTGTTCTTCCTAGTTATTTTTCTAATACTTCGTCCTTTGTATGTAAATAATTGTCTATATTAAGATTTATCAAATTATTTTAAAATTCAAACATATAAACGTTTTGTTTATAAAACACGCAATGTACCTATTATAATTAATTGCATTAAGTTATAAATCTAAAGCAACAGAATTTTTATTTTAATACGTGGACTTTGACCTTTAGCAACAATTTTAGAACAAAACAACACATGATCCCCAAACCATTTATCAATTCCTATTATGACATACAACAAACCATTATACATCAAAGTACATACAACAGTTGAACAGACAGCAACTTAATTCAGTTTTAAAAGACACAGCAATCGTAACTACGATGTACACCAGGCCCTAATGAAGACAGATACAGAGCCGCAGAGCGAACGTTTTTATACTGTTCCCTTGAAGGAACTACTCGCTTGCGTAACAAGATTTTAACGATAATATAGTGGGTTAGCTTTCTTTGCTATCTTGTTTCTGTGGGATTGTTTTAGTTGTTTCCCGCAATCTGGACAGGTTCAAACTTGTTTATGCTTTCATTAGGGATGCGAAACGGACGGTCGGTCGTAGCGTTTGTTGCATACGATTGGGGACAAGGGACAATAGCTATAACGCTAGCCAGACATAACGTCTATACAATATCGCCCCTTTATTTCACTAGGCGAATAGACTGGCCTATCGCAAAAGTCTACTTGAAAAACCTTTGTTCTATAAGGCTTTTATTTCAGTTCTAAACTAGATGTATTAATGTAATGTTTTCCAATGTAATTACTTAAACTAACTACGTCGTCTTATCTATAAGCATTACAAGGAAAAACGGCCGTGTTAAGCGTAATTTCAAACAATATTCATTCTAACATTTCTTTTTAGACTACCAGCCGCAGTGCCCTAGGCTATCTTTACAATATATTGATTGCAAAAAACGCCATATCGTCTGACTTAACTGCCGCAGACTAAAACGGCAACGACATCGGATGCCGTAAAACGAGTTATCTCGCCAGTTTCAGCGAAAAATAATCTCATTGCCGCGACCTGAGCGCCCATAAACCAATCCCAAGCATGAATAAGAAGTTGTAAAGAAGGCTCCCTACGATGCGTGCCGAAGCGAGTCGGACTCTAAAAAGTTTTTAACTCCTGTCGCGGAGATCTCGGCAGCCATTGGGGCTGATTCGGTCATTTCGTCCGTCATTTGTTTTGACGATTTCTGTTTTTAACGCGGCCGCGGCGCGACGGAGTTTTAAGCACTGAACTTTGACAATTCTGCGATTTCCTACTGACCTACAGCTGTGAAAGGTTAAAAATATATGTGCGAGTTCTTTTCTTTATCTTCTTCGTGACTTTCAGTTCCATTTGTAGTCGAGTTACTTTGACGATCACCCGAGGCTTAGAGAGTTTTATTATATCATAGCTTCTGCCCGCGGCGTTGTTCGCGTGTTACATCGATGAAACATAGCTTATGTATTATTCTTATGTAGAAGGTAAGTACTCTTTTCGTTAATGGGTTAAGAAGATCACATCGCAGTTAAATAAGAAACCTGACAAATCTGATCACAACTGGTGAAGCATATAAGACATACTTGTCTATTGTATCCATTCATAATATTTAACCAAGTACATATATACACATATACATATCGTCACGCCCGCAATCCCCTTAGGGGTAGTTAGAGTCCAAAAATTAGAGTCCAATAAAGCTCCTTTAACCACGTATTTAACATAATATACACTAAATGTGAGATCGTGGAAATTCTCTTTTTACAAGAAAATTTACTTTATAATATACAGAACTTTTATGTTACTTTGAAGTCCTTAAATAATACAAGCTAAATTCTATCTCCATTTCAAGGAACCTATTTTCCTTGAAAGAGGAAATAACCTCATTCATCTCTCTCATTTCTTAAAACACTTACGGTCTTGCTCTTACATCAGTAGATGCACCGCTCCATGTTACTGCAACTTAACTATGTTATGTACACTGTGAGAAGTTAATTTCCGCAAAGATAGGTAATCGCGGTGCTGAACTATCCGCAGGCTCATTTAGGGCACTTCCTCAGTCGGGCCAGACTGATTAAATTATTAGCACTAGGTTTTAGTTTGAACTAGTTACCGCAGTGGTTTCCCACAGTTACTTAAGTTTAAAAGTATCATATAGTGATGAGATTTGTTGAAACTGTCGGAAGTGATAATTTAAAAAAAATATATAATGCATAATGGAATATACCGGGATCAATTTGTATAAAAATATAAATAATATGAATTTATTATGCACGTAATCAGTACGCTAACATTCAACGTTTGTACCGAACCGAACATTTATTGAATGTTAAAATTATTTTTAAACCCTGCTCCTGGTGTTTACAAAATATAATTCAGTTCGAAGTTTTATGAATGATTTCTAATTAAGACAAAATTGTTGATTTGTTGGCAGACCATAAAATAGGTGGTCAAATAACATAACCCACGAGAGTAATCCGATCAAAATAAATCATAACTTATTGTCATACAAATACCATCCAAAAATAGATGCAAAATACAATACGGAGTGATAAAACCTTTTTTCATTCAGAACAATAAACTACGTCAACATTTAGACGTTGTTCAGATATCTAAAAATGGAACCTAATTTGAAAATAAAAATTGTCTGTCTCCGAAATGAGCTTTTTTTAAGTTGTTATCGCCACATTAAACTTTCGCAAGGTTTTCTAATCGTCTTAAGGTTATTTCGAAACTAATTACGAAGTCTCATTAGGACTCAGTTAGTGAGAGGTCGCGAGGGACACTCAGGTCAAGGATAGTTTAGATTTCTACAACTACACTTGTTTTAAACGCAGTTCATAACTATAAATTATGAATAACGGCTGACGCAAATGGAACAACTTTTCAGGGGATAACCTCTAGAGATAATAGAACTAGGTAGTTCCTGACTACCTAAAATATACCAGCATAATCTTGCCATCAATTGCGGGTGTTTTGGAAGTACTGATAGTCGCCGGACATAAAAGAAAAAAACGAGCGTCTAAAACAATCGCTTACTCCTTCACACTCCAAAAAGCCTGTCAGGCAATTAAATTCGTGTGCTCGCGCAAAATTTTGTAAACATTAATTACTTGATAAATGGGAGTCAAAAGGGTAACGCAGGAATTTTATTTTTTTATGTAAACCTATGCATAACGTTGCCGTTACAAATGAAGTTGTGATTTTATTAATATTCTATTTAATAATAAATAAATATCAGACTAGATCACATACATTGATCTGACTCCGAGGTAAGTAGCATAAGCACTTGTATTACGGATATCACAATGAACAGTGGTATTACAAATATATACTATAGTAACACCTAGTCACAGAACAAACACAAGTATTCATCATACGAATGTTTGTCCTGGGTGGGGATCGAACCCAAATTTTTGGCGCATGTGGCAGGGTCACTACCGAATGAGCCATCGAGCCAATCAGTCTATATACTAAGATACATTGCTCCTGAGTTACTGAGTGCATAAAATGCACTCAGTAACTCAGGCCTAGTATAATAGTAGTAGGCCTGTTATAAAAGTTCTATCGTACTCTATTAAAGACTTTTTCTGATATTTATACATACATATATCCTCGGTATTCGTACTATTCGCCTTTGCCTTTTTAATGAAAATAATGAATCAAATTCGGACATAAAGCGTCATATGACAAAAGGGATGACGCAAATAAAATATGAACGCCGCCGTTAAGTGGCTCCCCTAATCCAACTCGGTAGGGACATTAAAAAACTAATTAGCGTAACGTCATTAAAATGTATGGACCATCCTCGCGATCGCCAAGGGGCGATGTGCGAGTGGTTTGCAACTAATGGAGATTTAAATAAATGAAGTTTGACCAAAATAAACCTCATAATTCGCCCATCGTCACAAATGTAAACTGAATATTCTGGTGTCGGCTCCATCTTACCAATGTTCTTTATTTAGACATCGTTCGCGTCATGGTTTTAATCGTAAAATTAAATGATATGTCGTATGATTTTTTTTTAAGTTATTTATTTTAAGCGGGGTATTTATTTCACTGTCAAAGAAATCTATTGTTTTATGAAAAAAACTAACTTGGGGAAAAAAATGCTTCATAATTTACCACTAGTGGTCCCTAAGCTAATTCTAAATTAAGACATGATGTTTTTTTGTACAAGAATCAAAGCTCATCGACCTTTTGAATCTCTCTTGAAAGTAGCAATATGAGCCTCGATATTTTAAGCATATGTGGTAGTGACTGTGAGCTAATTTACCGATCGATGATTTCGGCTTCAACATTAATTTACATGATATTGTCATACATGGTATATGCAAAATATTCCCTAAGGAGCCATTCGGTCAACCTCCCGCATAACAGCTAACGCAGAACACATACCCATATGCACATTTGAACGCTTATGTCAATGCAATTAGGTTCACATTGCCCCTTTTTGCACATGCACCAGTTTCGCAATTACATAAATCTACCGAAATGCTAATTAAAACTCGCACGCTGCGGAAATTCTGCGATTTTGGTATCCCTGTTGTTTTTGCATACGATATTGCCGCGTTGTAATGCGGAAACACGCAGAATCTTGTACCCATTAATTCGCATGTACATATCCTATTATTTTGTACGCACCTACATTGAAAACCATATTGTACGTACATTGGCTATCATTTTACTTGTACATTCACTATTATGTCACTCGTACATTTCCCGTGACATAAAATGGGTGTAATTATTGCTTCGTGATATATTTTCGCCAAATAATTGGCTTGTTAATTTGAAATTTCCAGGAAGTTCCGCATGAATATTTTTATGTTTCGCATCGTCGGTGTACCATTAAATAATAATTGTTCATTTTGTTTAAATGTTTGTACTCTTAATATCAATTACAGCATTTAGATGTATTTGTGCAACCGCAAAAGATGAACAATTTTACATAAATAGCAATAAATTTTGCCAGATATAAGGTTAATCGTTACAAAAGTCATTACATTTCTTTAAACCATTGTTGCTAAGATATTTAAATATATCTACTGACAAATTATCAGTATTAAGTTCTTAACCTTTTACCACCCCTAATATACAAATCACGTCTGTAATCCACCTGAATGGGTAATAACTCCGGAGCTATTCTAAAGTACCTTACAAGATGAAAGAGACCAGTTATGCGTGAAACAATATTCATAAAAACCTACGACTTTTCCTGTTTGAAGGTATGAAAAAATATAAAAAACTCGAGTGAGAAGACGACAAGTCAAAATGGCGGATGGCGTGAGATAAAAAAGGAGATTACTCAAAGAAGGGCTTTTTATGGCGATGGATAGGTTCGGAGTTTATTTCAAGGGTGCGGTGCGAAGGGCGAGGCACTAAGATATTGTTATCTGTGCATAGTGTAGAGTCGGCCGTAACGCTCGGTACACACGTTCTCTGCCGTACGATGAATATTCATGAAACGTCTTACTCTCTAGAGGAACCAAGCTTAGAACATTTGAGATGGACGCAATGCCCTTAAAACTATTGGAGGCGTATCGGAGTGTTGTCATTTACATATTGATCGCTGAATACTTGATCATCAATGAATAATAAAGTAATTCTTAAGTACTGTATTATTTCTTGAAAGGAGTGGATAATAATTATTATGAATTTAGTAACGACCTACTTTGCTTTACGTAGCCATTTTAGTGTTTATATTAAGTGAAAAAACCCAGGACGTCAATGATAATAATATGATAACTTCTAAAAACGTACAACTGTAAAGTATAACTAATGTTTGTAATAATGATTAAATTAAGCTTAGCGTTTCAAAAATGTAATCAGCTATCTAGCGTCATTTTAAAAAGCCAATGACCTGAGATGAGGCTTTTTTAATATAATGTAATATACATTTATTGTACCTTTTAAGTTTTAAGGATCGTGCCATATGGCGTTCGGTTCTCTCTGCCTACCCCGCTAGGGAAGTGGCGTGAAGTTTAGTTAGTTAGTTAAGTTTTATTCTTAGTATGTAAGTTGGTGAGTTAGGTTAGAAGGAAAATTGTGAAAAAGTAGTATCAAGGTTACACGATCTTTCGCTCGCTCGTCGCCTACACGATATATTAGTTTTTTTTGCAATATCTAAAGCAAAACTAGTTTTCATTATAAGAAATAAAATGTAACCTTGCCTTACTACGTCACAGAGAACATTCACGAACGCTGACGAAACTTTTTCCTCCGACAAACAAGAGAAACACGAGCGCCTGACCGCCATCTCTCACTAATTGGAGAGTCACTTTAGAAGATCTCCAATAAACGGTCTAAGAATCTTACAACAAAAACTCCGCACTAAGTAGGTAATAACAAACTTAATGACGTCACAAATTCTCCAAAGCCTCGTTATCAATTGAGACAGTGAAGTTCGGAACTCGTAAGCCGCAGATCCGCAGAACTCCAGCGTTTTTTATCAGCCAAGTTTGCTTTGCTGACAGATTATATCGCCACTTCAGCCCGCCGAATAGGGGATATTCATCCCTTTTTGTGGACGGTCAAAAGAACCATCGGTTGCGATACAGCGCGGGTCTGCCTGATTTTAATATGATGAAGCACTTTTGTGCGCGAAGGAAAAACGGAATTCGAGTTTGTACGGTTGCAACGTAAATATTATTTTTGTAACTGTCTTCAGAGCGATCGTCATATTTTATAATGATCTAGTACGAAAGCTTGCAATGGGTCGACTAAATCAAAACGTAAAAGTATCAACAGTACATCTGTGTTCCCATAGGTGGTACCTACTATGCTCTTTTGCTTAATGACTTACGAAGTTACGACCAAACTTCACACTTTTTATCTAGACATAGATTCCCTATATAGCCCGAACAGTGTTTTATAAATAAATGTACTAGTAGGTTTTTAGACTATGACTTCTGCCATACCATCTATACCACTTTACTAAGAAAAAGTCGCAAATATGTACCTAATTCAGTTAATTCCTAATAGAGAGTCAAAGAGACCCAAACTGTCAAGCGTCAAGCCTTGAGAACCAGAGTGTCTACCCCTGATGGTAAACATAACTCAGACGCCCCCATGGACGGTTAATTTGCCTATTTGTGCTTTAAGACAAATATGCTGCAATATTTGTCTTTTAAATGCATATATATATATACACGACAGTATTGATAACACTGTCTCCTAACAAAGAGCTCAGCATTACTACTATAGTGACGTCACAATTAGATTAGACGGATCCAGTCGTCTAGACGCGCCATTAGCAAACCCATGAAAAAACTCGATAGATGTCTAAAGCTAATTCTATTTTTATGTTTTGCATAAGATGGACCAGAAATAAATTTGTTAATTTTCGCACAGTTCGTTGAATAAAACGTGATTCTTAAGGTTATACCTAACCAATCAGTGATCGACCGTGCATAGCAGTTCAACCAGTATAACTTATTCGTATAACTGCAATGAGCTTGTGAAATTTTAACACATACATTTTCAAAATTCGAAACGATATCATGATATCACTTGTCTTTGAAAAAACCTACACTAAAAACATATTACTAGAAGGAAATGATGAAAAAGGAAAATATAACGAATTAATTCCAAATGTTATTTCCTTTAAAAAGATAAAAGAATCGCAACAGTGTAAAGTGACAAAGGCTTGATTAAATAATATCTTGTGCAGATTCACCCAATTGAAGCAACAACGGAGCTGACAATTGGAATAGACTCCTCAAATAAAACACACGATTCCTACGCAAAAACGTTCGCAGTTGTTATCTTATCACAAAGAATCGTGTTCCGTTTCACAAACAAAAAGTGGCCCTACATCAAGGGAGCAAAGTGTACTTTTATTTGGCGGGGACAATCGGAGTCAAATGTCAAAAGACTAACTCGTGACAAAAGGGGTTTAATGAGGGCCACACCCTTTATTTCAGACGTCATTTAGACAGAAGTTTAAGCCTTTCGCCTCTTCGAGGGTCGAGCCGAGGTATCGGTCCGAGACTTTTATTTTCTCAACAAATTTCGTGGAAGGTAAACAATATCGGTGAGTTCCTGGAGTTTTCAATCGAATGGAAACAGAAGTGCGTCGTTAACCTATTGTTTTTTGAGCAAAATAATGTTCAGCTGGTTCATGTTATTTGTACCGGAGTTCAGGTATTTGTTGAAGTTTTTCTCAAATTCCATTTCTCAATAAGTAAACAAATATATAATAGTAATAAACTTTAAATATAGATTCGTAATTCAGAGTCGGCCATTTAAGTTCAAACGTAAGTTAAACATACGACAAAATTCCATAGGCATATCGATTCGCACTTGACGATTTGGTTTCACAATTGATATTAAGCTTTGAACCTTCTGATGTTATTAGTAGGTACACAGTAAGTCTTTTAGCCGACATTCTAGCCTACATATTCATTACACGGTTAACACCCCTGAATTTATAAGGCATGAACTCGCTGTCTCGGTACTAATGGATATGTAAAATGTAAATTGTGTATCGTAACTTAATACACACTGATAAAATGGGAACTTTACTTGCTTTTAACGTAATTGGGTTTAGACTGTGTCGCCTAAACCACGTTTGAAAACCGATACTGCAGGGTGTATGTGTGATCGATCAAGAACAATTTTTATTGTTTAATCAGCGACTGAGAGAATGAAGATGTAATATTTTATGTTAAGTTCTGATATCCGTAACACAAGTGCTTAAGCTACTTACCTCGGAGTCAGATCAATGTATGTGATGTAGTCGGATATTTATTTAAAAAAAAATTGATGATTTGAAACAATTTACTTTAACTCTCTAATGTGCAAATTCTTATTTAAAATAAAACACCTTATGTTTACGAATAAAAAAAAACAAATTATGTTTTCTTTAAGCATTCAACAATATTTCACTATTTTGAAGAAATTTATGTCATTGGTACATAAGTATATATATATAGTTCAGCCGTAAACAAGTGTTTAATCATATGCAAATACCTCCAAATTGTTCTGAAAATAAACGTTACGTAGCTTTACGAAACAGCCTTCTACTACTTTTATTAATTATAAAAAGTATTTTTTTTTACAATATCTAATATTATTACTAATACTATTTTTCGTTTGTTACAGGAGTGGATGACACGCACAAGTTCTTAGGCAACGAAACACACACAGACTATTTCAGATTATTATTAAGAGACGGAAATTATCTACTGGTGGGCGGCAGGTGAGTACCGTAAATAATACTAACAATAATTTATTACTTCCCTTCAAGACTTTTTGCACAGTAAATAAATAACATGTATATTGGCTTAGAATGTAGACGTCCACACATTTCTATTTTATGGTAATTTGGACAACATTAGGTAAAACAACAGATATACAAGAAAATATTCAAACATGCCTTGTATAAAGATTTACTGTGAGGAAACACACTTTCTTTATTAAAAAGAATCGATTAGCTGGAATAATTGATGACTTGGTTACCTGGTAATGCAAAATGCGACATTATTGACCAAGCCACTATTACCAAACTTAGGATCTGGTACAATGACCAAAATTAAACAATGTGTGATTAGTTGAAGTTGTTGTGGTCAAAATAATGACATTTCAAATTCAAATTCAAATTGTCTTTATTTATGTAGGCTTCAAGAAAGCACTTATAAATCGTCAAATTTACATCCTTAAAGCTACATGAATCTACCATTGATGGCACTGTCGACATCAAGTCGTAAATTAATGTATATATTCATTAATATAAACAGCCAACTCATAAAACGTATAGACTCAGATCGAAAGTACCTGAGGCTACTAGATTATTAGTGCGAGATGGAATGACCTAGTACCAACAGACGGGCTAAGCGCTTCGTTACGGACATAAATATTGATGCTGTAGGATATTCCGATCCCAGGCGACTTCCACATAGAAATTATTACTTCCCTCAGAGACTAGTTCTGTGGAAAATGTAGTCGCTCCACGGAGCCTTAATGAAGGTCAACGATGTTTTTTGCGGAGAAAAATGTTGGGAGAAAATGTAATTGATGGGCCTTTTGGTGGATTCCGAGAGGGGATTATAGTTAGTTTGATAAAAATGTTGTGGTGCCCTTATAAGATGTCTGTTGATACACTTTCGGGTACGCTTGTGGTGGGCGGAAGTGTGGGCTTACGATGTATGTTCGTTTATACATGTATGTCAAATCTTGGCAGTAAACATAGGTTTATAAGTAGCATAAGTGTAATGCTGAGGCTGGGACCTAGTTAGTAGCACATACGCACGTTTCTTTCCATGTACATCTTTTTATTGCTTCCTATTTCTATTTGTCCATTGTTTATGGTCTGTTTAATTTTTGTCAGTGTATGTGTTGTCAATAAATGTTTTTTTCTTTCTTTTTTGACTCATATTGATGAACTGCAGCAGTGTACTTACTGAAAAATATGGAGTATGTTATTATATGCAGATATAGTAGCAGTGAAAAGATAAATATACTTATACATACATATATATAATAAAAAGAGAATAGAACTCGATTACATGTTGATCAATATTAATGTTTGTATATTATTGAAGAAAAAAATATACTGCATGTTAAAAATCTATATATATATATATATATATATATATATATATATATATATATATATATATATATATATATTTTTTTTTTTTTTTTTATTTGGATAGATTTGGAATTGGATGGTATTGTAAAGCAATCCTAATAAATAATTATGTTCTTAATGAATCAATTATAATACAATTCTACAAAAACCAGATATCTGAAGCCAGTTCGTCTATTTACAAAAATAATTCTCGAGATATTTGGTTATTTGTATAAATAATTACCATAACAACTGAAAAGCTGTACTTTTGTAGAACCTTTTTAAATTTAACTGCACACCTATCATTAAAGCTCGACTCTAAAACAAAGTGCTTTTAAATGTTTTAATACCTAAATATATTTTTGCAACACAAATTTTCACTCATATTTTGTAGAAAATCCAGCTCTTTCTAGTATATTACTTGAAAGTTTTACTATGGATTATTAATTTCTGTCTAACATCCATCAAGTATAATGATGATGCCAGACTATAAATCTTAAAAAAATAATTCTCTTTTCTCTAAATCTGAAACTGATTATGTCAAGCTTAACTAGGGTTAAACTGCAAGTCATAAAAAATTTACAAGCTTGTAAATATAGTCCAGCTTATAACTCTCCAAAAAACATATTACACTTTCATTTGCTGCCTACGACCCCTTAAAATTCCCAAGGAAAAATTCCATACATCACCGCCGTGGTAATTTAAATCCTATTAACTTTGAAATACATCCCGGTTTCCCCGCAGGCCGTTAACATAAATACCGGGAGATTTCACGTGCTAACACCTATTTCGTTTTAAAAGACTCTAAAGTTATACATTCAAATGAGATACTTAGTTATTTGTTTTTCAACTCCACTCCAATTCGTTGCGAAGGTACTCTTAACCACAGTCTGAGCATGGACGTGCTGTATCTACCCAAGACCGCAGAGCTAACTCGAATGCACCTATTCCGTCTCTCTCCCGCGTCTTGTTTGTTCTATAGCGCCGTCTCGTTTGCATTTATAAAGATTTTTGGCTTGTGTTTGGATGGAGGCAAGACGACTTAAAAACACCCCTCGCGCCCGGCGGCCTACAGTCGCCATTTTATTACACTCGTGTGAGGGGTTGCAGTCGAAAGCGCATATCGATGTTTACATTGCATATTCAAGATTTTAACATGGAATAGTATTTCTTTAATACCACAGTCAGACAGTAACAGATAAGGGATTTTCTGAAGCGTACTAATGGATAAACATCGATCATATTGATTCATTTGACTGGCTCGTTGGTCGAGTGGTTAGAGACCCTGGCCACGAAACCAAGGGTCGCGGGTTCGAATCCCGCTAGGGGCAAATGTTTCGTGTGATGAACATGGACATTTGTTCTCGAGTCATGGATGTTTATAAACGTATTTAAGTATGTCTATCCGTTCACCTAGTATCCATAGCACAAGCATAGGCTTAGTTTGGAACTAGGGAATTGGTGTGTCAGTCTGGAGAATTTATTTATTTATTTATTTATATTTGGAGCTTAATGTGACCATACAAAATACTGGTGATTATTTTTTACGACTTTAACAGACTTAATGTCAATGAATATATAGTAAATAATAAAAATAATATAAAAATAAGGTGTTTATCATTTACACACAACTTGTAGTTATTTCCTTCTAAGTATACCGATTTGGTGTGAATACCACTATTGCTTTCGCACATTGGTACGAGTGTCATTGGCTTAATAGATATCGTACATCAACCTTTCCTATATCAGTATTTAGACACGCATAATAATCTAGTAAAGTGCTTGGCATTGTGCCAGCAGCCTATTGTCAAAAACAGCACTAGTTTCTCTCGTGATATAGATATTTGTTTTCGCAACTTTTCAATATGTCTACAAAACACTTATCTACGCCAATATCTATTTATTTTATATACCATTACTTACGACTACAAATCTAGTCGATAGAGACTTAAACCCAAAAATAGCTCAGCATTCTTGGGTTTAAGTGTCTATCGATATCGATACTTAAATGCTTAAATGACATCTTTGCAAAAAATATCGATATTGTACCACAACCCTGGCCGTAGCACCAGCGCGACACATCTGCCCAACCCCGACGTCTGCACAGCGCAATGTTTACACTGACACTGATATTTTTTTAATCCCAAATGTCACATGTTTCTCTGTTTTACCAATATCATATGTAAAATTTACATATGATATCTATGATATTGTTGTATAATATTGAATGTATTTGTCAGAGATTCCGCGTAATTTTCACATATTCTATAAGAGCTTTATGCTAAAAATAAAATAAAAAGTATCTAATATCATAAAAAATTGTATAGCCAGATGACGAAAATTTCATACTTCTGCTATGGAATGCGGAAATCTCACAAATTTTTCTATAAATCCAGCTACCCGACTTTCTAAATACCGACGTAACCCTCGTTTCTTAAGTATTTAATTAGCACTTACTTTCTTTTTTATCTGTTACACCTTTTACACATGTAATATCTATTTCTCGCGCTCCAATTATTCGATAAACGTATGTGTAATTATTTTCTTGATTGTACCATAGATTTTACTCACAATTACAAACATTTAATAATATTGTAGGGACAGCCTGTTGACTTCGCCCGAGTAAAAAGGCGTATATTAACACCCTGTCACACCCAACAATGGTCTAAACTCGCGTAATTTGAAATATTCATCCGTTCCAGCTAAGTTTGCGTTCTTTCCGAATCATATTTACATGACAATGGTCACGTCTGCGCCGTAGACGCGGGAGCAAGCGGCAATAAAACGAGCCATGGGAGGGTTAAAAACCAGATAAGTGTCATTTGCACTTGCGCTTTCGGTGTTCCGTACCGCGCTTCTTACTTAATGTTACAAATGGGTAGCGAGCTCTGCAGGCCTGTCTCTTATATCTTGTTTTACAAAACCTATTTCATCTGAGCCGTAAAGGGGGTTAAAAACCAAATAAACGTTGTTTGCACTTTTGCTTTAGGTTATTCGTACGAGGTTTCTTACTTATCGTCAAATAAAAAGCATGTCCTGTCGGCACGTTTACTTGTTTAATACTAAACCTATTTACCCTGAATGATACATTTTGTGGGCAATTGATTAAACATTGTCTAAATTATCTATTTACGACTCTTTTAATTTCTTACTTACTTATTGTCATAGTAATAAAAGGCCTATTAAGTTATCAAGAGTATTGACAATATTACAATTCGCAAGTTAAAAGCCTGCTTAAAGCAAATGTACATTATTTGTACTCGACTGTTTATACACATACATATTTAAGAAGTCTGCCCTTTACCTAGTATCAATATCTCAAATATAAATGTTTAGTTTGACTCTATCAGAATATTAGAGAAAACTATAGCTCTACTGTGGCGTATTTTGATTATTATCTTCTTCAGACAGCTTTTGGCTCCAGATAGGGTGTTAAAGACGTTCGAGTGTAAATATATTATAAATTCAAAGCTCATAAATTAGTTTCAGCCGCCTCGTCCTGTGGCCAGTCCGGTTTGTTTAGGACAGCTCGATCACTTTTCAGAGTTGAAATAACTTCAAGTACTTTACGGTATATACTTAGAATATTAACTTCGTACCTGAAGGGCACAATAATAACTAAACTAAAGTAGGCTTATCCGATGTTACGAGTTTTTTATGACTTTTTGTTATAAATAAAGTCATGCATGTTATGTAATCTACATACATACATACATAACATCAAGCTCATAAACCCTGAAGGGGTAAGCAGAGTCAAAGAGGCAGCAAGCCTCTTTAACCACATTCAGCCAAAATAATACCCAGCTGGGTTAGATGGAAAATTGTGAAAAAGTTGTGACAAGTGGCTAGCTCGTCGCCTACGCTCGTCGTTATGTAATTTAAAAAAAACCAACTGACTGCTATGCTATCTGAACTTCCTACTCCTTAGACATAAGATCTATACTATTTTTGTCATGGTTACACTTAATTTAAATACTTAATTTAATTAGTCGTATAACTACGTGCTTAGACAAAAAAATCCAGAGGTACGTGCCCAGTTTTGAACCATCACCTTTCGCACAGATCCTTGCCGTTATCACACCGCTCTCTTGTAATTTGTAACAGATTCCTACACAAAATTACATATTACTAATTACTCGGTAGTAATCAAATGTCCAAACATGAATACGACTCCCCCAGAAGTCAGAACAAGTGGTCTGAGCCTCGAAGTATTTAAGGCCTTTAAATACTCAGGCCAGACATCTCAACTCTTATTAAATTTCCATCCTAGCAGAAGTTTCACTCACCGTAGGCTTTGTTCAGCTAAGTAAATAACTGTAGGTATTTGAGGTCAAATATTTGCTTGCAGGTTTAAAAAGTGTTCACATTTGAAGGGGCTAGGTTATTAGTTTCTATCTAATAGTGGGAGTTTTCTTAACAGCTGTAGGTTTACTAGAATGTTTACATGGTATACTCACTTTTAAAACTAGTTAACTATAACAAATTCAGCATTTTAACAGTAATATATTAAACTGAAGAGTTTGTTTGTTTGCTGAAAGCGCTAAGCTCAGGACCTACTGGCACAAATTGAAAAATTTACATTAACTACACACGACGCGTAACTAATTGGAGCCTTCGTGTACCTTTAGTCAAAAACGTTGAGGTCAATAAGATTACACGTTGAAGTCTCAGAAAATATAATATATAATAATTAAATATATTGCAGTGCAGTAGCATATAAGTATTTATATAATTATGACAGGATTCCGAATCAACAGTCATGTTCTAAGGATTTTTTTAAGCTATATCTTACAATAATAACACTATTTGTTGTTGTTGTAATCCCGCTTTGTTTTATTATATCTACATAATATTTAAAAAAAGAACCTAGACTTCCAAAAGCTAACAACATTGACAAGAATCTGAGCAAATAATCGAAGGTACCGAGCCTTGTACAAACACGATAAGGCTTCACCACATACCAACTAGAGAAAAATACGCCAAATATTTTTGTTCACGTGTGCTAAACTGTTTTCGTAGCCGAATTGATTCCCCGAGCGTGGCGAACGAATATGATTAATTAAGAACAGATTTATTCATTCGGGTTCTCTCGCTTTGCTATCAGGAGTGAAGTAAATATGCCGAGTATTGAATTTATAGAATTACGTAGCTGATCGGGGCCAGCACTGAATTGCGGAATCTGTATAGGGTTACACTTTTTTCATGCAAATATTTTTCGATTACTTACTTCCAATTTTTAAGCCAAAATTCATAGCTAAACTTTTAGCTCGCTATACTGCTGCATAAGCTAGATTTAGCCTAATCAGTTAAGGAAGACGAGGCCCATAATCGTGCAACATAGAAAATATATAAATAAATCCTTATAAATTAATTATAAGGATGGCTATGCTATCGCATTAGGTTAAGGCACCTGTAATGGTAGTATAAGCTTTTAAATAAATAAATAAATAAATATCTATAATTGAATTAACACAGTAATGTAATTATTTACACCTTTATAAACTTTTATTTAAATCACATAGTTCTTAATAATAAAAAATGCAACAAAAGGCTTCGCCAACATCTATTAGTATTTCATGCCCCAAACTACGTAAGCGGCTGTTTTGAACCAGTATGCGGTGTAGAATAAAATTGGAAAAGCCGCCTATACTCACTCGGTCTATTATTTGAGAGCTGTGTTTGTTGGGAACAATTTAGATGTTTTGCGACAGAAACACGTTTGAAATTGAAGATCAACAAACAGTAGTCTGTTGTTCGACTCGGTATCGAATCTGAGCGCTATGGGCGCTTTGTGTCTTAGTTTTATTGTTTCTTTCTATTAGGTTTTCGAGCGTAGTTATTAATGCAATAGAGTCTATGAATGAAGCAATATTGCTATGGTTTACCCTTATGAATGTGCTAAAATCTCAGACGACTCGAGAACGACCCAAAATTGGTTATTGATTCTCAAAGCCCTAATTTAAGAGAAATATAATGCATTAGAGAGATGGCAGGCATAGACTGTATGAGCAAAGCCAAAATTCAGGCATAGTGTCTTCATTGGGAGAGAACTAAATCAAGCAGTCCACCAACGTAGGCTGATGATAATGAATGATTGGCATGCATTATCTGCCATATTTCATTCTAACTTGAAGTTCCATGTTACGAACTCGTTCCAAACCACATTTCTGGCCATAAATAAGACTAAAACACCAGCCACAAACCAATTCAAAACGTAAAAAGAGGAAACTACGATAACACCAGCACCGGTACTAAAGTGAGGTGTTTACGCCAGGCAAATGATACACTTTGATAATATCGGTACACACGGCCGGCCGGGGCGAAACAACGTTAATTTTGTTAAAAGGGCACAAAAGCTCACACCCTCTACGCCAGAATAACATTACATGGGACGCGGGCCGAATAACGTTTCCGCACGGTAAGCGACCTTACAGAATTAGCGGATGGGCCATACGAGCGGCGAGTGTTACCGTATGAGCCTCTTACCCTTATATTAAGACCAGAATAAGATTTACTAATACGGAGCGGTGGTAGCTCAATGTTAAGGACACGCGCCTCTTAACCGAGGAGTGCGAACCTGCAAATTCAAACAACTTTGAAATTGTAACCATGATCCAACAATTGACTGGTTCCCCTATCTTAGGGTTACGAAGGTCAGATCGGCAGGCGCTTCAATGTAATTACCAGACTCGCTAAATCCTGGATCATGGTCTAAGCGGACCCCGTCTAAACACGGGACATAACGCTAGGAAGATGATGATGATAAGAGTTACTAATACTGTGCCTTAGCATCTTACCCTTATTTTATGAAAAGAATCGTAGTATTAGCCTCTTACTTTTATATTAAAACCAGATTCAGATTAGCCTAGCGGTGGTAAAAGTTGCAATGCACCCCTAAAACTTCACCGTATATATTCCCTACATAGCCATTCATCCGATAGTTTTAAGTTGTAACGGATATTCTGACAGCCATGTGAGGTTTTTTTTGTAAATTTTGTAATTAAATTTTCATAAACTGCAGCTCTCTTTATTAACTTATTGTTCTTATGAAACTACTTAGCTCTAAGACCACTCAGGCCCAGATTTGTACAACTAAAAAGGAACCTTTTATCCTGAAAAATCATTCTTGAAACACGCTTAAGAATTCAGTACTAAATAAATTACAAATGGTGGAACTAACTTTATTATCCTTAACAGGATTATGAAATTTGAATTCCAACAACAATCAATTTACTTAAACTTTATTATTTAATTTGTAGATAACGGATTTTAACAGAGTATCGTAGAAACTATAGCGAAAATATTTTCATAATTAAATTAAACCTAAACAATTCAAAATAAACCATCTAACAGGCAAATATTACCTGCTGATCATCATCATCTTCCTAGCGTTATGTCCCGTGCTTAGACGGGGTCCGCTTAGACCATGATCTAGGATTTAGCGAGTCTGGTAATTACATTGAAGCGACTTCCGATCTGACCTTCGTCACCCTAAGATAGGGGAACCAGACAATTTTTGGATCATGGTCTAAGTATTACCTGCTGATATAAACAGTAATAAAGATAGATAGAAGAGAAGCTATAAAGATATACAATATATTTGCTATAAAGATTTACTCAAGAGAGTAAACTTATTCAACGTAATACTGGAAAAAAGCAATACGTGAATATTTATGTAACTTAAGCACCATTATCACTAAACGCCGCATGCTGTTTTATTTTAGCGTAAATTTCTAGGCAATTTTATCTAAAATCGCATATCTTGTGGCCCCAGCCAAATGTTTGCTTATATCTATAAAGTGTGAACGTTTTTGCGGATTTTGTCACAGGCAGCGTTTAAATTTTATCAACACCAAGTTAAAGTGCGATCGTTAGCTTAATAGTTTGCTTGTGTCGGCTCTACAAGCTGTGTGTGGCGAAAATTTTGTGGAAATTGCATATTCCTCGGCTTATTATAAGTTGGGTTTAAGATTTAGGTTTGGAAAAAAAATAACGAAGCATTTTCGTATAAATGTCTAATTTGTTATTGTCTTTATTTGCAATTGAAGAGAACTGATTAATTTAATTATCATCACACTTTATGAACTATAATTACTGTCAAAATGTATTGCTTCATTTTATTTTAAAACAACATTAATGATTTCACTGCAGTTAATAAGATGAAAATACTGCTAAGTGCGAGTCGAAGTCACTCACGAAGCGTACGTAAGTGTGTTCTGTATTAATTACAGAAGTCGGTTAGATACTATTGTTTGGAACGTCATGTCGTCGCCAATACCTGTCTATGACGTACTTAGCAAAATATCGGCTCTGAAACCGGCTGTGGATTCAGTTCTAATACAATATGACCTATTTTCGAAACATGTGAAACAAGAAGAAAAATTACAAATGATCTATCAGACTGGACTAGCTAACTAGTATGGCGGGCGCGTCTCAATCAGAGCGGCTCGCAGGGCCCCAGGGCCTCGGGCAGGGCCCTCGGGGGCGATCAGCGCGGTGATGGATGCGCCCATCATAGGGGCGGCTTTTTGTAACGATCTTCATTACTGCCCTGTCTTCGGATGGCTAGCGGATAATGGAAGATATTATAGTAGATAGAACAATTGGCGTTGCGTAATACTGAAAAACTACGAGATTTTCGTGTAAAGTCTCGAAGCTATTTTTAAAATGTAGTTGAAATTTAGCATCTAAAGTGTCTTCAGTTACGTAAGCATTGCTGGCGGTCATAATGACATAAATTAATCTGATTCCAAATATAGACACCTCACCACGGACCAAAAACCTATAGTAACAACTATTCGTCTCGACGCGAAGATCTTTCTTAAAATATGCACATTCAACCATTCAAATAACTATGGAGATATAACCTTGATGCTATTTTTCCAGTTCCCTTTTAAAGCTTATGAAGGTCAAAAAGTCATCTTTTGTACGCTATGTCCCATGCTCCCCGGGGCCATGCTTAGTATTGCAGTGGTACACTCTGACTTTGGTCCCAAATTCAACAAATCTAGTTATTATGTTGACTATCATTTGCATTATATGCTAGATACTATACATTGACAGGAACATTTTTAACAAAATACCTATACCTAAACTCCGTGACTGAGCGAGCACTCAGTAATTCGATACTGCTGTTGTCGCTAAACATTGGCGCGTCAGCTCGCGGCTCCGGGTGACAGCTGCCGGTAATCTAATGCCAAGGTTGGTTGATTCTTTCACCATTAGAATGCTACATTATCCTTGATTATTATAGGCTGTAGAATATTTTGCAAAAAGTTAGGAATCCGTATGAAAACTTTAACAATGTAACTCAAGGTGTGAAAAAGATAGCAATTAAAATCCCTATACCGCGTACGTTGCTGAAACATTGACAATCGAGCAAAGTTATGTACTACAGTTTTATAGAAGACATCAATATCTACAAAAACGTCCGCGATGCCATATGTCTAATCATAGAGTTAGGTACGTCACAATAACTACTTTTTGATGTTAAAATATGCAATAGTAACGGCGGTACAAACTAGGCCTCATTATTCGTACCTTGGTATTAATCCTTATCCAAATAAATCATTTCGTATTCCAGATTGTTACAATACCTATAGATTACTCTTTTAATTAATGAAATCGTACATTCCATTCCAAAGATATCCTTGCTTGCGAGTTGCGACACGTCCCAAAATATTTAAAAAATAAATGGCCCGGCTTCCCACGGATGAATAAATGTCCATCCGTGCGAAGCCGGGCGGCCTGCTAATAATAAATAATTTCAATAAATTGGCGGTGCCAACTATCCTAACATAAGAAATAATAATAAACTACTTTCAATACAGAAAAAAAAAACCAACACTCTTTAAGACCGAAATTCACTCCAAAATCTTAGTAGCAATAAATGTATACCCAGAACTGTTTGTCATTCAACCGGCGGAGTAATTACACATGCCAATGAATTTTCGATGAATGAAGTAACAAGAAAGCTAATTTTCCAGCTCCGTCGCCCATAGAATACGTCGAACGTGTATGCACTCACATAACTTTATCAAACAAACAATGAAAGGGTGTAAATTCCCGAATGGGGCTTCGTCCTGCGCCCTTCAATTAGAATTAACTAAATAAGGGGTTATATGGAAACTCGCTTTGCGCGAAGTAAAATAAATCAGCCCGCTCCTATTCACGTACACCTTAGGAGTTCAACAAACACGGGCTTGTGTATTGTTTGGATTCGTTCGGCTTGAACGAAGATATATCTTTTTAGCCAGATATTCTATTAATCCGAAAATCTTCAGTAATATAGAATTTTATTAACAATAAAAAAAATATACCGTATAATTTAATTAGCCGATTGTTATTTTGCCCCTGTTGTCAAAAAACTAAGAAGATATACCTATTTGTATAAATGAGGCTCACATTCATTCATCACAACGAAGCGATGTGAGAACATAATATCGTTTATTTTGGTAAGAGCGAAAAATATAAAACCTCTTGACCCATTGACCCAGTTTGAGCTATTTTAGTTTCGAGAAAATTCCACATAAGTGCACCACAGAAGTGCACATGTTTTAAAATCTAATTTGCGCTCACCAAAAGTCAGCCAGTCTCGAATCCGAACTCATATTCAAACTTTTCGAAATCAATTCGAAAATTATTCCAATTTTGAATTTGAACCGAAGGAGGATAATTTATATCGTATCCTGCATGGCCGAGGCCCCACACCTAACTAGTTAACTGATCTTCTGGCCCAAACTACTTTATTTGTTTAGGGCACAACAAATAGGTGGTCCAGGGAAGTTTCCGCCTCTCGGATTGCGTCTAACTCTTGTATTGTTTAATCAAAAGAACGCTGGGGAAAACATATGGGCCAAATAATAAGGTTGCCTGTTTGCACACTTACCTACGATGTTGGCGCAGCAAACGCTACCTCGTACTAAATCGTGTCGTGTGATATGTTGTCAATTGTTATGAAATGTTGGTGTGTTTGCGTTGAGGCCTGGCGACACGAGTGTTGGTTTTACCCCGATTGTGGGGAAAATGGGTACACTTTTAATTAGGGTGAAACTGAAGTGTAATATAAGAAAGGTGATACTCAATTCTATTTGATGGTACTGATGGTATGTATTGCTACTCATTTAAGCTATGGGACAGTTATAAAAACACATATTAACTTACCTAATATTTAAAAATGCAATGACAATATGACGAGGTTGCGGCGTTTACTAAACATGTTTTAATGAAAAGTATTTTTTTTTTTTCTAAATGAATAAGTAATTCAGAGACATCAACGTTTGTAAGAAGGTTATATAGCCAAATGTAGCCTTTTGTAAAACCACAAATATTACAAGCTTAATTTCACGAATTTCGTCGCAGCCCCTCCCATTCGCTCATCATAAATCACCAGATGTCAGAGTGAGATAACAATAGAGGCCCAGTGCGGTCGTCATTTTGAACGGGTTTAATTAAAATGTTAAGAATTTGTATTATGTATGCCAGCGGTCGGCAACCCGCGGCTCTGAGCTCGCGAAGAGGTATGAAAAGTTTCAAAAATGCGAACATCACGTGGGATAAGTCACAAGATGTGGCTATTTGGAAAGAACTTCAGTTCATATTTCTGATATTAACATTTACCAATAGTATTTGTCACCAGTAATAAAGAAATCGGTATAATTTAAACCATCCATATCGAACTATTGTTCGATCATTCGATTAAATTATAATAATAGTTTAGAGTAATCTAATGAGATTCCTCTACGCAGTAGCTCTTTCATAGTTGGTTCCTAAGTTGAGAATCTTTTAATAAGGATCACAGAAATAACAAATTCAGATTATAAATAACAATACAGCCTAAAAGATTCTAAAACCACTAACCGATTATCACTCATCGCGAATACCTTATACCATAAAAGTCGGATATATTGTTGTATAAGTTTATCAAGAATTTGATTTTCATAAGTAACATAACTTCACAATCAAGGAAGGTTTACGATTGTTTCCGATAGGGATTCGGAATATTGTTTTCAATAAAATCCAGTTAGCGTTAATGAAAGAAATATTTAAATCAGTAAACCCAACAGCAATAATACTCTTTATTTACTGACCAGCACGGTATTTATTTAATTTACATATGTAAACGTGAATTTTTGCGTAATACTCGTATATTCCAATACTCCATTCTGTATTCATTTCAGTTCGTTAACTCTACTTGAAATGGCACGACGAAATTTTTGCCTATTGTTTGTATTATGAATTGTGTTACTGTCTAATACCTACTGAAAATACATGTTTGGGAGTTATACATTTATCATAATAACATACCGTCAGATAATTGAAATAAGGCTGTGTAACGATGAATAGCAAATTATAATTTCTAAGGCATGGCCTCGCAGTATGTGAATGAGTGTAAATATTTTTTCCATTATTCTCATCGCGAAAATATTCAAAAACATAATATAAAAAATAAACAAACAAAATCAATGATCACATAAACAATGGATCGTATATAGATGAAAGTGTCACTTTTCATCTCCCGAATGACATAATTAATTAACTATCATATTATCTGAATAAAGGAGCTTAAATGAATAATATCCATGTCTTTTCCTACTTCAATGATCAGACGTAACTTGACGACACCGAGTTGTCGCCAGAATTACATGCACTTGCCGAGTTCCATTCAAATCGATACAACAGTTTGAAGTAGGTTAAAGTCTTTATGCGCAGACAAAGTTTCAACCGTACAATTTAACTTTAAGTGTAATTACAACTTCGCTAGTCAGTGTAGAAAAATATCGTCGGGGTAGTGCAATACCGCATAACTAACACTTGAGCGAAAGGCAACATTTTCAATGGTATTTGAACAAAAGTTAGATCTTATAACAAAATTTACTTACGCAGTATTGCACTATTCCTTCAATATCAAAAAACGCAACGTTGGTGATATAAGTTGCGAAATTCAACAATAACAACCTTTGTTAAATACGTACTAAATGGACCATCGCAGCTCAAATATCCAACTGATTACAAAGTTTATAAATTCAAATTCAAATTCAAATATCTTTATTTATATAAGCTTTAAGAAAGCACTTATAAATAGTCAATATACATAAAAAAAAAGCTAAGAAATAATACTACCACCGGTACGTAAGGTAGACTCTATCGAGAAGAATTCGGCAAGAATCTCGATAGTTACTCTTTTAAATGCCAAAAGTATTGATAGGATCCCAAAAGCAAATAAAGAAAACCAAACGCCATCCAAAATAGTCCAATTAACGCATAATCACTACTTACACAATACCCCATCAATCACGCGCATTGCACCGCCAAGTTAAATTGCGGCCGCAATAAGCGCGAGGAAACGTCATGGAGCCGATGAAATAAACGATGAATGTTGTTGAGAAACAATCGCAATAAATCTCCCAACATGTGAATCGCAATTTCTCGGCGCCGGTGCCGCAAAGTTTTGCAATATTGACGCGGCGGACGGAAAAGAAGACGGTGGTAGCGCACCCAATCCACCTGAGTGCCTATTTGACTGTCAAATGCTGATGACACGCGTCGTCTTGACGGATTTAAGGGCCCTCAAGATAGTGTAGGCTAGATTAGGTGGCGGATAGAGATGACTTAATATAGCGAGGCTTATGACGCGAATTTCGGATATCATCTAAGTTCGTATGTTGTCGACGTAGGAGCTAGGTTGTTTAATATTTTGGTGTATAATTTAGAATCTTTCTTCCGTTAGAACTCAAACGACGCTTAAGTAAATAAGTAAGCGTAACGTAACATAAGCAATTAATTCTCTAAAGAAGATTTTGAGATGTCTGTTGCAAAACAGATTAGTGGACACTTCTGAATGGCGAGTCTCCCATTCAGCATTTTTAAGCTTGAGTTTTTGACAGCGATAAATTGTTAGAAAACCGCCCAAATACGCCTATTAAATATGAGCAAGACCCAATTCGAGCAATTTATTAAAAATTACGTAGCAACTAAGGCCATAACTTAATTTGGGCAGTTATCAAACGAAAGTTTGGACGTACAGACATGGCGATACAAAAAAACACCTAGCGAGTACAGTTTGATACAATATTTGTTCGCATTAAAGAGATGACGTAGCAAAAACCAAAGTGTGGAACCAAAATGATTTCTGGGATTCGCCAATGTATACACGCCGCCGAAAATGTCTACTTTTATGCTGTCGCGTTGTCAATCGGGCACGATAACCCAAAACCCAACAGGAAAATTCCATTGCTTGTTCGAGAAGTATTTAATTGCACTCAATCGGTAGGAACGATGGGTCACAAAATCTCACTTTTCTTTTAATGAAAAGAGATTAAGAAATGAACTACTTTTTCACAATTTCCCATCTAACCCAAGTGAATTAATTCGTTTTTAGTTAACCTTTTTGAGAACAAAGGCAAAGGCTTTAAAACGGATCTAGAGATAGTCAATACTCGATGACAACGCAATTTTAATATGTATAAAGTATTTAAAAATATATTGAGGTTTTTAAAACATGAACAAGATAGTGTTCCAGTTATTCGCCGACGGCGTATAGTCAATATTCGGCGCACGTGCTCGAATGTTCTATTGATATTGTTCTAAACGGAACTCGTAAACTTTTCCAATACCGAGACCGTGTCGAGAGCATGCAAACAAATTGCATCTGCCGATAGCCGAATTCCTCTGTTCCGACGCGAAATTTGAAATTTTTGACAAAGGTCCGATTAAAAAACCGATCAAGTATGAACGCTATTCATGCAGGATGCCAAAACTAGCCATTTCTACGATATTGGCTTACGCGACTGTTCCTTTTTCATTGCGTCCGTTGGCCCAAGCGGTGCATTTTAAGGGACGGCTTGCATCGAACGAAAGCGTATAAAGAGCTGTTTGTTGTTCGCGTTTTGTTGTTAAAATCAAATATGGAGCTTTTCCAGTAAACCTATAATGATTTCAACCGCAAATATTTTCTCATTTCGAAATTAGAATGCTACTTACTTCATTTGTAACGATAACTCACAACACAACTAAGAGTCGAAAGGTATGCCAATATTTTTTTTTCTCGACATCAATAAACTTCTGTGCAAGTCCATTAAAGTTTTTGTGTTTAAATTAATATTTGTTGAAAACATTCACATTTATTTGAATAACTCTTTCAACTAACCTACAATTTAAATATAGATTCAAACGTGACATTTTTATTTGTGTTATTCATTCAAAGACTTTCCTCCATACTAGTCAATAAAAACAGAAATAATACCCAATACATACCTTCTAGACTTGTGCATAGCGCATCCGGTAGAACACAAAATATTGCGCAAGAACAATGGAATCACTGAATTTAACAAGGATACCACTGTTCGTTTTATCTGATGTTTTTTGCGGATTACAAATGGTAACAATTTGAGGGGCGCCTGCCGTGATAAAGTCACTTTGTTGCACTATCTATAATTTATTCTTTCAACGACAATGCCGCCTCCCCCAATGTTTTCTTTGGCTGTTTTACTGCGTCTAGTTAAGAGACATTTTATGGACCCCCGTTGATCCCCTGGCGTCTTGGCTCCTCGCGTATACTACAGATTCCAAAGCCAACAAGAGAAATAAATAAATTCGCATATGCCCCTCTTAAGGATTGAATTATTTATTTGTTTGTTTTATTCTCCTTTATGTATTCTATTTCTTTGTTGTGTTTCTTTCGGAATAGACGACGTGAACTTGACTAGCAATATACGAGAGAGGTATAAGTTGGGAACAACAATGCTTTTATTTCAATATATTCACATAGTCATCCGACTAATATTATTTTTCTTCTGATACGCCATGCTTGTTTTACGTATCATTGATATAATACACTCTTCCAATATAATGTGCCGATGAAGATGTCTCATTATCTGTGACATCTATTACCTACCTTATAATTTAGCAAATAATAGCTTGTCTCGTTTTTTAAGAAACCACTAATAAAAATACAGTGGTACTGGCCTTTTGCAGATGGTGCCAAAACATTAAAACATTATATCGCGATTAAAACAAAAGCCATAACGCATTTCACACATTAGCCCCGCATTCAAATGCGAGCGAATTTAAGCCTATAATATTATTTATTATGTAAATCTCGCTTAAAACTGCTACGTGTTTGATGTTTTCATTCGGTTTCGATCATCGCGGCCTGCCATGTTTATTGATGAGTGTCACTCTGATTGGCAACTTCGACGCGTCCATTCCGTGAAATTAATTCATTAAAACCAAATATTCATTTGCGTCTACTTAAAATATCATCCAAATATAACAGTTGTGGCACGTTTGGCAGTTTCATAAATAAACGCTATTTCGATCACAAAATTTTCTAACTACAAAGTAGAAATTGCGATTACCTTCAACATATTATCTTCACGGTTAGACAATAGATGGCGCTGACGATCCGTCACACACACGCGACGCAAGATGGCCGCCTTTTGGCGGGAACCGCTGGACCGTGAAATTGACAAAGGATACGAAGCTTTGTGTTGTTTCACCGGACCAGGCCGTGGTCCTTCAAAATTGTTTCGCGATCATATTTTAGACAGTAATAATATTTGGCTATAACGAAAATTTTCGTTACATAATATCGAACATTATAGATAAAACATAATAGTAACACTTAGTCTGAATAAAACATGATTCTGTTCGAAAACCAAAATTAATATCTAAAATAGTACCAAATAATTGAATAGGGTATTTATTAGTGAGTACTAATAAATACGATAATAATGACCCTTCTTGCATACCTAATATATGGGATGAAGATATCTACAACATATTGTATAGTAACCAACAAGGGGTTGATACTATGTTTTCGTACCCCAACCTAAATTGCGGAATCTAATAAAATAACCATATTATTGGCTAAGACTTGATTGCGTCACGCCGTCCTACAAAAAACGGTTACCGTACAAAATATACGGGGCCCACAAATTGGTTCCCCTAACTTGAACAAATTATAGCGTTTCCCAGTCATGACTCCTGTCCCTAGATATTCGGTTTTTGGAGGACATTCCTACGATAAGCATACCTACTTGTAGTATTAATCCTACAAAACAAATTTAAATGCACCTATTTAACATTTGACCTGACGTATTTAACATTTGACCTACCTCTACCATATCTGCCCTTTAATTTAAACGATTAGTTACCTATATTTAGGATCTAAGTGACAGTTACAAAACGTTTCATACTTTAGTATAGGGCCAATACAATATTTTTTTTATCCACGGGGAGGCAATACAATATAATAGATAGGTTCTTATAGTAAATAAACCTTGATACCCCTTGCGCCCATGTACCTATACTACCTATATTTCCTATGTTACCTGTCAATTGAAAAAATCTAATATTTATACGAAAATTATGTTAATTTATTGTTTATTTCTATTATTAGCAAGTTCTTGTTTTTTTGGGAGTCCTGTTTTCAATTAAATATATCTGGTGACAGTAGTGCAGCACCCACGCATGCCGATACGAAGAATTGCATTACACGCTCGCAAGACATCAATGCGAACGCCTTATTTACAACATAATGGCACTGGGGAATTTAATTTTAAAAGACATAAACATAAGTCGCGTGATTTACTGCACTTTTCAACGGCACCGAATTCCTGGATGCTTCTGGTGTAGTGGCTTTATGGCTCTGTTCGCCTTGAAGTGTCCCGGGAAAGTGAAATATAGTTTGACCCTCTTTTTACTAAACGGTGCGGATTCTTGATGACTACGTGTTAACAAGAATCTCAGTTAAATTTGCCGTTATTGATAAAAATGTTGAGGTCATAAAATAAGTCACGAATTTTTATGGACTTCATGGTAACTTTTAATTTCTGACTGGGTGCTGTCATCTGACGTATTAGCTAGAGCCATGTTAGCACAAGTAGTTTAAAAACAAATTAAACATGAATTGTTCTAAAAATTTGAATACAAATTTTCAGTACAATGCCATTTAATAAGCACAGAATATACTTAAAGTAAGTTGAGTAATTAACTCGTACCTGTAATCCTAAAGCGACATCACAACACTCTTATCAAACCAAATCACACCTCTGCAATGAAGTTCCCGGGTTAAATCAGGAAACATTATGTAACACCGACCACCCCGCTTTGTAATTGGCAAAGTTTACATCATAATTTCTTTATGAAATTTCGTGCCAAATATCTTAATTAAGGGCTGGGACTTTCGCAATTACGTCACGATGCCATAATCTCCAAGAAAAGGAGATAACCTTAGTTATTTATCACATTCTTGGGTATCATTCTTTTTAGGTTATGTGCCCAAAAGAGTCATAAAAATCTTTGAAAACCTCTTTTAAGTACTCATTTATAATTGTACTTAAAGATAACGTGATCATACTTCCATCTAATTTGTTAGAAAGATTTAAAGGATTGAAGGTATTAAAATAATAACACTTCTACCTACGACTTAAGAATACTGTTGGTACTTAGATCTATTACTTGCTATCCCAGGAAAATATTTTCCAGAAGATACGTAAACACTTCAACGGAAAATTAAATCCCATGATATCGAAGATGCGAGTGAAAACTTGCATCATGAATAGAATTATTTGTTTGGAACTACATATTATCCTTTGAAGTTCCTTATCTATAGATTTACTGATTGCTGTATTTATTTATTTATATATTTATTAGAATCTCCAACACAGGTCGACAGCACAGAAGGCCCAGCTCGCCATACACAATGTGGTGCTGATTCCTACGCTAACATATGGAAGCAAGAGTTGGATATGGCAGAAAGAGCATGAAAGTAGAATAAACGCGGTCGAGATGCGTGCGCTGCGGAAAATCTGCGGTGTATCGCTCACAGACTGCGTTCGGAATGATGATGTAAGAAAGAGAGTTGGTCTGACGGACAGCGTCGGAGTCAAGGTAAGAAGAGGCATGCTCCGGTGGTTCAGACATGTGGAAAGAATGGATGACGAAAGATTGACTAAACAGATATACAATGCGAATGTGGAAGGATGTAGGAGCCGCGGAAGGCCCAGGCTCACCTACCACGACCAGATTGGTCGTGTATTAAAAGAAGGTGATGTTAGGAGTCATAAAAACCGTAGAGCTTGTATGAAAAGGATTATGAATGTTGAAGAGGCGAGTGAGGTGTGTAAGGATCGTGCCATATGGCGTTCGGTTCTCTCTGCCTACCCCGCTAGGGAAGTGGCGTGAAGTTTAGTTAGTTCCAACACAGATTACACACAATAAACACAATTATAGTAGGCTTTTATGTAATAACTTTACTGTAAAATATTCAGTTCCAGCACACTAGAAATATTAAAGAACCAACGGACAAAGAAGAACCCGTATATAAAATCAAAATCAGTGTTTAAAATTAGAATAGCACTTCCACGAATTACGGAATTTTCTTTCATACAATAATTTGAATCACATACTAAGTTAACGTAAAAGATCTACACATCCAATGCAATTACCAACACAGTTTCCCATACACCGGAACCTCATATTGTATGCATGCATGCAACCGCGTCACGGTTTAACGTGGAAATTGTCCCAACTTCGTCTATAATCCTCCTCGATTCCTGAACACTCTAATATCACTCCCGAGTTAGTTTCCGAAACTCCCAGGTAGTTAAACTTGGATTAATAAACCCTACTTTTATGCGAAACGGGTTTAATGTCAATTAGAGCAATTGAGAAGGTTAATGTACCTTTAATTGCTAACAGCCTTTGGAGGAGCGAAATATTAGATAGACTTTTTTCAAATCATGTCGTCATTAGGTTAATCATTCTGAGACTCAATTAGGCTTAAAAGTTTTTAATATTACTTAAACTTGGGGATATTGGAAGTGTGGTTTTATATTTAAATAAAATAAAATTTATTACAAATTTACTTACCAATTACTATTTGAATGCTAAGACGCGACAATCCTAGGAAATATTAACCAAATAACTGTTTATTTTCCAATTAAATTCAAAAAAAAATAGAAATCTTTTCACTGTTGTTACACTACTTTAGCCATGTAGTACAAAAATATAAATTTAATGACTGGCAAAAGAAGTACGCTCAATCAAAATATGTATATCAATCATAGAATTCTAATTAGTGCTAGAGGACCTTCTATCGAAAATGTGACTAACCGCAGTGGTAAATCACATGTTCGTACTAGTTATTAAATAAAAGTCATCAGGTCAAATTATATCCAGTCACATCAGACGCCACAGCCCACGACCAACACTCGTCCAACAAACTCACCTGAATTCCAACTCCAGCACTATTAAACCACAAACCAGCATTCTGCTAACAACTGCTGAATAACAAGCCAAAATGAACCATTCGCCGCCGCGATTCGGTTTAAAATAGACGAACAACGGATTAAATGGTTCAAACAAGTGCTCAAAGCTAGCAGTGGTCAGCGAGGCTCAGGGCTGAACAAAACTCGGCTTTGCAGGACAGGTTTGGTTACCATTGTTGGTTACGCTCCCTGGAAGTTAAATCCTTGCTAGTGTTATGAATGCGTTAAACTTGTTTGCGTTCGTCAGTTAAATGCAGCTGAATCTCTCTTCTCGTGGAGTCGGTTACCTATATAGAAATGGAATTGTTAAGTCGAATCCTGGGTATTGATATGTAAGTTTGTGGCGATGTTTGTGCATTTGGATGTTATTTACTTAATCATGAATCAAAAGCTGAAGGAATGTAAATTGGATGGCATAAAAAAAATACAAATGGTTTTCAAGTTTTATATTCAGCAACAAGCAAAGTTTTTCATCATCTTCCTACTGTTATGTTACATGCTTAAACGGCAACGCTTAAACCGTAGTATACCAAGATGTAGCAAGTCTGCTAATAACATTAACCGTCTGAAGATCTGGCCATCGTAACTCTTAAATAGAGGAACCATTCTATTTGAACCATAGTGGAACACGAGAATTTTTTGTTTCCTATCAGTTAATCTTACATAGTAATACATTTATTTTTAATGTTTGTTCCAGGAATGTGGTGTACAATCTCAGCCTGACAGACCTGACGGAGCAACGCCGCCTCGTGTGGTACTCGCCTGAGAATGACGTCAAGATGTGCGTCGTCAAAGGGAAGGACGAGGTAAGATGGCAAGGTTGACGAGATTGACTGGCCCGTTGGTCGACTGGTTAGAGAACCCTGGCCACGAAACCAAAGGTCGCGGGTTCGAGTCCTACTAAGGGCAAATGTTTCGTGGGATGAACATGGACATATGTACTCGAGTCATAGATGTTTATAAACGTATTTAGGTGTATTAGTCTGAAGAATTTATTTATAATTTTATTTACAAATAACAGTTATTGGTATCGCAGGAGACTTACTTACTTACTAAATACATACAAAACATCACGCCCGTAATTCCCGAAGGGGCTGCAGAGTCAAAACAACCAGTCTCCTTAACCACATTTAGCCAAAAAATGGGTTAGGTGGAAAATTGTGAAAAAGTAGTAAGAAGTGCTAGCTCGTCCCCTAGACGCCTACACATACACTTACTTACTAAAACAATAAAATAGCTGAAATAAGTAATATCCGGAATTGCAATGACTCAGAACTTCTTTTGATTTTACTCTCACCAAAGCGTGCCATTGTGCAATTTTGTATTCTTCATTAATTAATAGCCGACTTTATTTTTTCCTTTTGAGTGGATTAAATAGGTGTGTGTTTTTGTCATCTTTCTATTACGCAAAGAAACGAATATACTGTTTCCTGAAACAGAGAGAATAAAATGTCAATTTCGTACAAATTCAGTGTAAGCGAAGCTGTGTGTGTAAGTATTTCCCACGCGAGGTTAGTGGTTGGCTGGCTGGGTCCTGGTTGCCAACATTTTTCTTACCTATCTAAATCGAGTTTGGTTTTAGCATGGATCGAATCCAGAAAAGGACAAAATATACACATTTTATGTTTACCCTGACTTTGCTTCGGATTTAGAAATAAGTGAAGGAAAATGATGAAGTGTATCACATGTTTAAGTATGTACCCAATGGAATTAAGTAATTTTCCTCAATGTGTATTTAGGAAAATTATTTGGTTTCAAGCACAATCAGTACGCCTCTGTCCTGGGATTGGCTGGCGATCATGAATTAGCGCGGTTATATCACAAGAATATAGGTTTATTTAATTAATTTAACCGCGCCATGTACAAAGAAATATGAAAATGCACTGAAAGTTTGACTTCCACAGAAAAAAAACATTTAAAAAAACATACATGGTTTTTAAATGCTAAAATGTATACTCGGGTTTTCTTTGATATGGGTCCAACAGTGGGTTCTTCTTAGAAGTACGTCAAGCAAAATACATATACTGATTGGGTTAAGAAGCAATAGTCTAGTTCAAAATAACGAGAGTGCATACGAATACTCGGAATAATTCGTACGGAATCTGAGTAGTTCCTGGAACACCAATGCTAAGCAAATGAGACTTTGCCAGAACGTTAATATTTTGCGTCGCACCATGTTGAATATAGGTATAGATAGAAGAGTCTACACTATATTCTTAACTCTACACCATCTTTACAGTCAATATAAGTGAATCTGTTGACAAATTAATTCCCCTTGATTTTAAAGTTAGCCCAATGACAGACCTTTGGAAAGACTTAAAAACGACTTATAGGTATATTTATTTGGACAAAGATTACAAATTTTCCTCCATTCATAAACAATTCCAAACCATCGCTGATTTGAAATAACATCTTGCCTAAAGCGATTTGTTTATTGTTTTCATTTAATTGCTTGTCAAATGCAAAATTGTTTATTAGTCAGTTCGATATGGCACGCCGTTACGCCATATTACTCTAATGTCATGCACAATCTGTGGAACCATTACATTTGGACAGTTGATAGAGAATATTTTGTGAATTCACGATATTCCATTACGACACGCTAGGCAAGGAACACAGTTGGCACATAATTTAAGTCCCGGACCAACATGGGTAGTTATTATACTAAGTGTGTTATTAGTACTTAGCTGTTTGTGCCATGAGCCTCGTGAGACTAACGGGCGGCTCGTTAAATGTAAACGAGCTCGTCGCGGTGACGAATAGTTTCCCCGATACCGTTCTTTGTAGCGCGAGATAAAAGAAGATCGCTGGATTCTCGCTCGTCTGAAACTTCGGATAAGAAAAATGCTCTAAAACGACTTACTTGTTATATTCAACGCATTCAAAACGCTTACAGTTATTTTTAAACACATTTAAAGTTCTCTAGAGTGTTCAAGATAGCTTTCTTGCGATTTATATCGCATATATAGTGAAGTGGCGCTCGTTTCTCTCTGTCTACCTCGAAGTTAGCATATTAAATAAATAAATAATCTGTTATGGTTTCATGTCTAAAACGATTGACCAATTCTGATTAATTTCAAACGCTAAAGGTTGGAAATTTAGAACCCTTACATAGAATTAATATGATGCTTTTTATCCCAGATTCTGAGAAAAAAATTGCTCCCGGAAAACTTTTTGTAATAGACTGAATTCCACGCAGGAAAAAGCAAAAAGTAGTACTTAGATAAGGCTGTAAAAAAATAATATATTACTATATGTATTATACTTATGTAGGTACTCAAAGTAAAAATTATGAAAACTCCATTAATATACCCAATTTTTACAATAACTCGAGAGTGTTAAAATAACCTACTATTACTAAATTGCTTACAAACAATCAATGTATACTACTAACACCGGAAGAAACTCGTAAATTGTAAACTATTTAAAGGAACGGCTTAAGTTTAAGAGACGGTCATATTTCTCGCTGACGGACAATTAAACAGCCTGTGAAGTGCACTTTGTAAAGTTTACGGTTATAGGCTTTATAGTATTATATTAGGGCCGGTGCAAGTTTTCAAGATTATTCAAAGAAGTCTCTCCGAACAACAAAATTTGTAAAAGAAAGGAAATTATAAACGTTTGGACGAAATATGTTTGATGTATGAAATGTAATTGTGTTGGCGACAAGCTAGCCACTTTTCACTAATTTTTCACAATTTTCCATCTAACCCAGCCCAGTTAATTTTTTAGCTGAATGTGGTTAAAGGGGCCTGTTGCCTCTTTGACTCTGCCTACCCCTTCGGGAATTATGGGCGTGATGTTATGTTTGGACGAAATATCAAAAGATCTGTGCTGACTTACTCAGTAGGTACGTCCCAGAATAGTTAAAACTATAGTTTCTGTGAGCACCAACACGTTAATATATCTATCTACGACATGCCATTGGTTAAGAATAAATAATAACAAAGATTTTTTTAATATGTATTTCTTCATCACCTTTCATCAAATAAGCTAGCCGCTTGTCCCTACTTCTTAGCAATTTTCCATCTAACCCAACTTAATTTATTTTTGGCTCAAATTTGCAAAAAGAGCTTGCTGCGCTTTGGACTCTACTTGAACTAATCCTTTATAATTGAGGGCTCGATAGTATTATACCTTGTTTTACAAAACTATATTTAAGAGTGTTTACAAGCTCTACTGTGTATTAATTTTGTTTCCTAAAAAAACACCATAAAATTTTCAAACAGTCCAAAAAACGACATCTACGCTATACTTCTACGGCTACTAAGATCCAGTCCAGCAGTCGATTGCTCGGCTCGACATTCGCAAATTCACGGCTCAATAGCGAGCCCGTAGACACACGCCCACCTCCAGACGTGCCGCGTCTCCTAAACAGATTTGCCGCTTTAAACCCGGCTTAACCAGTTCCGGCATGTTCTTTGTTGCCAATGACAAAGCCTAGATCTGCCTACGTTGGGGATTAAATTAAAATGCGTCAACTGACTTATCCCGTTTAGCTTTCCATGTCTTCGTGTTGTCGTGCGATAAACTCATCGCTTTAGATAATGCGGGCTTGAAATGTATTTTGTTATTTCGATTTTAAGTTTGATTGTTGCCATAATTAAAGTAGGTAACCTTGACAAGCTTTTACTTTAATTTAAAAAGATTTTTAGGTCTAATAATAACGGATCTTTCTAAACTAGTCATCATCATCCTCTTGCCCTTCTCCCAGTTCATCTGGGGTCGGCGCAGCATGTCTTCTTCTTCCATACGTCCCGGTCAGCCGTCATCAAGCTATCCACTTCCATTTTACTCATATCATCTTTCACACAATCCATCCATCTCTTATTTCTAAACCAGTAAACTTCGAAAATCAAAGAAATATATTACTTTAATCTATACTTCTATGCTAATATTATAAAAAGGAAAGATTTGATTGTTTGTTTGCATAAAATACGCTCCGAAACTACTGGACTGATTTGAATAATTCTTCCACTAATGGAAAGCTACTTTATCAGCAAGTAACATAGGCTATATTTTTATCCCCGTATTGGTACGGGAACGGGAACTACGCAGGTGAAACAACGGGGCGCTTCTAGTCTTATATGAATGTATGTAGTACAAATCGTAAAGCAAGATTTCCTTTACCGTCTAGCTGTTACTCATTTTTGTATTCAGAATTAAAATAATTATATAAGGTTATTCTCGGAATCGAAACAACGCCTCTGGTGTGTGGGCAACATTTAAGCTACCACCACTCTCAAAAATTGTATCTTAATTAATTTAGGAGTAATTTTTATTATGTTTAAAAAATATTTTAAATAATCTAACATACGTCTATTAGATGTTCCGTGCTGAAAGGTATACACAGTATAGTTGTTCAAGAACACGATTGCCAGCGCCGGGTTTCGGGCGTTCCGAATTCAGACTTTGTACGAAACATCAGGTGGACTCCATTCCGAATTCGTCGTACAGTATTCACCGCCGAATCCGAAAGTTTCGACACATCGGTCAAGTGACGTGTTCGGGAACGTGTTGTGACGTCACCGAGCGAGCGACGGAGGACATTTTGGAAGTACCTCACGTCCCGGAATCGGAACGATCGTTCCAAATCAAGCTTCAACGTTGGAATTACTTTGTTCCATGTTTACTTCGGTCTCTAGGTATTCACGTTAATTATTATTATGGAGACAAATGCATTTGGTTCCTACCACATTTTAAAAAACCAACACAGAAAATTCCTCCTTTTAAAATATTTATTGACTTTATTATGTACCAGAGACGTGCGTGTGACGATCTGCGTGCGATTTGCGTACCTAATCATAATCAGATGTTAATACGAGTACATAGTAAAATGAAATTAAATTGATCGGTACTAAGCGATGGTGATTGTAGGAGATAATGATCAAACCTTGAATTATACGTGAGTAGGTATTATTCTGGAAACTTAACATACTTTCAAACGTTGAAAATTTGTATACATGGCATTTAGTATGCTTAAGTGTTTATGTAATGTAAATTTCAATGACAATCGTATCAATTCAACCTCAGACTTGCTAACTCTAGTACCATGGTCAAGACTAGTAATGGGATGAAGCCCTAGGAAAAAATAAGTAAAGCTACATAAAATATGTACAGCTTCTCATTGGGATCATCTCAGTGCCATTCAGCTATACTGATGGCCTCATCATGATAGTCACGGTAGTACTGGATATCGATTACAGGTATTTCATACAACCGTTAGTTGAATATTTGACAACAGTTACCCAGTGTACAGATAGTGTTACGAATATTTCCATCGTACTAGACAGAAGTGTGGGAGATCAAAATTGCGCGATAGCACTCCACATTGCGGTATCGGGTTACACAGGCTACTGACAGAGTGGAGGGATGAATTGAGTGCCGCGTAACGAGTGGTCGCTTGTATCACAAGTTTTTCTTGTTGATATTTTGTATAGGCATGAAATAGACAAGTTTTTGACTGGCTCGAAGGATATTTGTAACGCCACTGTTGATTCTGATTTCCGTAACACAAGTGCTTAAGCTACTTACCTTGGAGTCAGATCAATGTATGTGATGTAATCTGATATTTATTTAAAAAAAACAAGTTTATTTGTCAAATATCGATGACCTGCAATCAAAAACCATAAAATCCTCTTTTTGTTAGAAGCGAATACATTCATGCCCAAGCTTGTCAATTACAATGAAATTTGGCACCCCTAGTTTGAAACAGAAGTTTGGAAAAAACATATAGATCACACAAGTCATACGAAATAATCTCTGAAGTATACAGAATTTGCAGGTGGAACCTGAGGCAAAAACTAGTCACTTATGAACTGTGGCCTATCTATATGAATTTCATCATCCCTGTCATCCAATCATATTTTCATAAAGGTAAGTATCTTTCATTACGTCTATCCATCAATGTACGTACATCCTTTTAAATTGTATAGTAGTACGATAGTATATGTATTAACGTAGATAAAGTAATCCGTGGTAACTTCAAACATGTCAGTACGTTTAGTTAGATGCATCTAGCATATATGTAACAAGATACGATCGGTCCATCAGGCTGACATCTGAAAGACGTTAATATACCACAATGCAGACGTGCACAGTATATTAAATTGAGATAATAGAGATTATACCGATTCGCGGCGCCGCGTCAACATGTGTTCGTATAACAATAGCTATTCAATTAACTTAGTCTAGCTTAAGAAGTTATTGGCTTGTAACTAAGTAATAGACGGCTACGAATACATTAGGCGATTTAGGTAACATCTTAATTGATCCATCTTACCCAATTTTTTTTTTTTTGGCTATATGTGTTATGTTAGTAGCTTATTGCTTCTAAGAGTTTGTCTACCTCTTTTATGTTCACTGATGTGGATAACGTAGTTTAACATGATTTTCAAGTTTTTACACCGAAAAGGACGACTGACATCTTGTCCAAATATAAGATTCTATATGTACTATTCAAAGTAAGGAGAAATTATTAAATTGACATTGAAATTTTGATCTCATATCGGAATTTCAACTACATAAAGAAAGTTTAATGTTATCGTTTGCATACAAATTGTATCACGCAACGTGTTCATCATAGAACTATAGATTATAATATACGTCTTGTGTATGTAACGTTCTATAAAGAAAAACAGGTGAAAAGAAACTCTTGATTAAACTGTGTTAGAATTTCAACAAAAGACACAGTATCCAGTAAATAGCGATCCGGTCTCGTCAGCTGCGGCCATTACCGCGCGTCTCTGGCCGCAATCCGGCCCATTACTGCTCGATACGTTCCGGTTAGCTCCCATTCCGAATACTCTTATCGCTTTACTCGACAATAGATTGAAGCTGGTTCCTACAAAGCAAATATAGTGTTAAAACATATAATTCTCGATTCAAGTGTTAGGATAATGAAAGCAAAATATATTATTTAGTACGTAGTAAATAGTGATTCGTTGCGGAGCCGACAGCGGTGGTCATTACCGCGCGTCTCTGGCCGCAGTGCAGCCCATTACGCTTGATACGTTCCGGTCAGCGCCATTTCGAAGTCTCTTATCACGTCATTGGAGAATATATGGAAGTTGGTTTCCTTTACAAAGACTATAAAATAAATATGATAATTAAAAACTCAATTTAAATGTGTATGAGTAATAAACATTAACATGAACTAGTTCTGTCACTAGCAGCCATTTCTGGTAGCAATTGAGACCATAGCTGCTCGATAGGATTCGGTAATCCTATTTAGATCCCAATAAATTTGTTACGCTTTTAAGGCTAAACCACTAAACTGATTTTAAATATTCTTTCACCAATATAAACCTACATTATCGACAAGTAATATAGGCTAGGTATATTTTCGTGTTTATACAGGAACGGATACTACGCGGGTAAAACCGTAGGACGCTGCTAATGTACAATAATTGTGAATCCCATCAGCTGAGGCTATTGTAGCATCTGTTTTAGCGATCTGACCCATTATTCTCAATACATCCCAGACTGCGCCTGTTTCGGGTACACCTATTCCGTAAACTGAAGAAAATACTAATGAACACATCCTTTGCTTATTTGTACTATTTATCTAAACGGCAGAACTAAATTATATTTTATATATACTTTCACTGCCAAGAAAACTTATAAACTGAATTAAATATTCACTACGAATACAAGTTGCTTCTTGAATAAATAATTACGCGCTTGCTATTCTTTTAGACTTGTAAATTTTAAAAGCGATTTATTTGGAATTATTTTTTTACATCGGTGAAATAAAATAAGTAGATAAGGACACATTAGTTTCGTTTATGTTTGGAATCTTTCTTATCAGTATCAATCTACTACTGAAGAATGCTCTCATAAATTCTCCAACAGTATCAGTTTCGATCTAGTTTTATATATTCTTGACACGTTGATTAAATGATTGATGAGACAGTTTCATCATACTTCCTTATAAGAGGTAGCTATCTATCTCCGCATTCCCTAATCCTGTATAATTCTTAATTCTACTCACGTGTCTTACCCGCACCCACGCAATAACATCTACAAAAAATGTGCCATCAAATAACAATTAAACAAGTGTACCTACATTTCCGCATGAATTGGGGGCAAAACTCATTAAACGTTTCGGCAGTAATGAGAATGGGCTCAAATGTCCCAATGATGAATTGCCCAATGGGGCTGGGAAATTGTCCTGACAACCCTGGCAATCCATTAAGCTTGCATGTTGCGCAGTCTCAAGGTAATAATCTAAATACATGTGGCCACGGTACACATCGACCGTGCAGTCCTGAAGACGACAGTGAAGAAATTGACCCGTATCGGATCACTTTCTTCACTGTTCTTCATTCTCTTCTACTTCAACTTTTCTTCTTAAGAGCATACACTATCTACAAGTGAAAAGTTTTATTGTTTGTTTGTATTGAATAGGCACCAAATGTACTGGACTGATTTGTGAAATTCTTGCATCAATGGAAAGCTCCATTATCAGCAAGTAACATAGGTTATATTTAACCCCTATATTCCTGCGGGAACAGGAGCTACACACGTAAACCGCAGGACGCTGCTATTGGCCTATGCCAATGATTTCCAATTTTCTGACAAGCAAGCAAGCAGCAATGAAGTAGGAAAAGTGGATGAGAATGTTATTATTAAGATAACTGCAACTTTCTTGAAAATCTGAATAATTCATACACACGTTTTTCATACACGTTTTAAGGAACTAAATAGTACATACTTGAGTTAATAATGTCGCAAAGCAAATAGTTTACTGTCAACTTAGGCCACAATAAAGATTAAATTTTGTCACCATTTAAAAGAGATCAATGCTTCTACAATATTATAGTCGCTGAAATAAATAAGAGGTACGTTAGAAATTAAAATGCAGCTAAAGAACTTATGACATCAATGAAGCTACAAACTAAATGAGTCACCAACAAATAATATAAAGAAACTTGATTTAAATTTCTGTGTGCACAAACACACTTTAAGCTTGAGCCGAATTAGTTTGCAAACAATAATGCCGGCTTTTGTGTTACGATCTTCTTTACTGCCATTTGCTATACTATAATGTTCGGTGCGTTTGTGTCTTGTCCGGCAGACCCCGGACGCACGGATCATAAGATTGCATTAACATTTCCGAGCATCGTGAGACCTCCGCCTAATCCGGTCGACTGCAAAGGGATTCGCTAAGACTGATGGCCTGGTTCAGTTGCAAACCAATGCATAGTGCCTTGGTGTATTCTCTAGTTTGTAGTAAACGAACCAAATGGGTCCTCTTATGTTTTTAATATCATGGTTTATTATCTTATGGGATTAGATCAGTATAATTAAAAAAAAAAAACTGCTCATCTGAATACATCTCTATGTACGATTTCGTGAATAAATATATTAAATTAAACAAAATTCTGGAAAACAAAACATTTATAAAATATGCAGTCATTCATTTGTTCAAACAAATTCTTGGTGTGGAAGAGTCTCTGAGACTCAAGTTGTCAAAAAGCATACATTAGAGTTAAGTCGTAAGTATTACCTCTAAAATTACGTGTGCACATTCAAAAGGCATTCAGCATTTCCCAAAACTGAATGAATAAAGTGCGTTGCAACGTTTTTGCCTGCTTGCTATCTTTCGGCAGAACTCAAATAATTTCACAGCCGAATTACCCAGTTCTTTTATATCTGGAATACGGAAATGCTTCCGAACAGCAGGTACATGTGCAGACTCTCAAAGCTGATTTCCCGTAAAAAGCCAAAAAAGCATCGCACTAACCGACTATTTTTAAAAACTCCTCATTCGTTTTGTGAATTTAGCGTCTGACAGAATCAGTATTGAAGTGAACAAAGCCAAATTAAAATCAATTTGTATCGTGTATTGGTGAAAATCGAGCTAAAGTAATGTTATATATTGGGTGTGTAGTACAATTATTTCAGCAGGCTTGATCAGTTCATAATAGTAGAATTTCATGACATACCTATTCAGTACACCATTGTACTGTACAGGCTGCCCGATCAAGTCGAGACTTAACAACTAATGCACAGCGGAACTAACATCTAATAAGGTCAGGTAAATACAGTAAAGGTAATTACTGCCAAACCTTTTGACTTGTATACTGATTACCTATTCCTTTGCAGGAGAGCTGCCAGAACTACATCCGAGTCCTGGTGTCTCTGGGCACGGGGCGGCTGCTCGTGTGCGGCACCAATAGCTTCAAGCCCTTCTGCAGGGAGTACGGCGTCCAGCGTGACTCGTACCACATGGAGCGGGAGAAGTCTGGTCAAGCGGTCTGCCCTTACGACCCTGAGCACAACTCCACGGCAGTCTATGCTGGTAAGTTTTGTCTGGAAGTTTATTGGGCTAGAACCTAACTCCATGTATTTTGGGCAACGGATAAGTTTCTCCGTACGATTGGTGTGAGAGCTTGCTATAGTCTAAGGTGATTTGCAAGAACTAAGACTTATCCAAGTTTTTCGGCGCATATTTTTCAAATTTCCAAAAAAAACATCATATCATCAAGAAAAAAACGCATAAGAAATTATCACTTCCATCATCTTTTACAAGCGCAGCAATTATGATCAGGCCACCTAATCAACCAGCTCAGCAATTATGATCAGGCCACCTAATCATCATCAAAATGCTCCTCGATAAAGATTTTCAAGTAGTCTGATCAAAGAGTTCAACAACCGGAATAACACAGGCCGTGTAAATTTTTCCCATTCTATCCTTGTAATTCAAAACTATAAAGCGAGATGCCTATATCCGTCTATGTCTTGTTCCTTAGTAAAACACCATGTACCAGCTCCTAATTGTAGATTGATAGGTCTAAAATATTGGAATAAAGGCTGTCTCACCTCATTAATTCAAAATCTAGGTCCACATTTATCACTAAGTCCAATTTTGTCTATTGAAATCCTCTTTTTACGACAACGAAACATCCTAAGTCACTCTTATCAGAATATAAACATATATGAACCCAATGCAAATTGCTTAACCTAATCGCGTTAGACTTGAGGTATTAACACAGGAGTGTATTAAGTATTATTGATCCAACGCAATTAGATTAGCCTGGCGTATACTTAACTATGACGAACAGCCTCAATTTTCGTATAACGTATGACCAATAAATTAGAAAATATTGCGCATTCAAGGACCAAACGTATCATTAGGCCGTCTGGAGGTCGGAAAGGCTTCTAGTACAGTTAGATAATTATTCGAATACAGTTTTTTTGTAAGCATGAACTAAATGTAGATTGATAAGAATATTGTAACACAGCTATATTTGTTACTTATTTATATTGAAAATAGACGCAAAGTAATAAAATAATTGAATTATTATGTATTCCAATTGTAGTAACACTCAATGACTATTCATTGATAAGTGAGCTGTGTTACAAGAATAGAAATACAAAAAATAAATCGATATTTATAATCTATACTTATAATAAATCTGTAGAGAGGTCAATTCTGTACATGAAATATATTTTCAAAATAACTATCAGGGGGTGATTAGTAATCGATACTGATGCCAAAAATGCAATCAGTAAATTTTTTGTCTGTCTGTCTGTCTGTCTGTCTGTCTGTCTGTCTGTCTGTATGTTCCTTATAGAAACAAAAACTACTCGACGGATTTTAACGAAACTTGGTACAATTATTCTTTATACTCCTGGGCAGGTTATAGTATACTTTTCATCACGCTACAATCAATAGGAGCAGAGTAGTGAAGGGAAATGTTGGGAAAACGGGAGAAGTTATTCCATTTTTTAAGCTTCCGTCGCGTGTGCAGCCTTAATGGTTAAAGTTACATAGAAATCATGTATGACGGAAATAGTCTTTATAATATTAACCATAAACGCGGGTGACACCGCTGGTATATACATATTTACCTTTGTATTTTGTCTATCTATGAGGGGGTGGGTGTTGAATAAGTAAAAGACTGAATATTATTTTTTTGATTACGTTATAATTTAGTTGTTAGAATAAAAATATAAAGAATATGCGTTGGCGCAAAAGCGATCACTTTATTTAAATAGTTCAGACGATATCTCGTGAATTATGAGTTTTAATTACTATTCGTTTTCTTAGGTGTCTTGACTCAATTCTAAGTAAGATACGCTTTGATCATATCCGAGAACAGATAGAAAAGGTAGAAAATATTTTTTTTAAACGCAGACTTCTTAGAAGTCCATAAAAATTAAAATCATTACGAATCCTTTAGAAAAAAATCTGATTGACCTCTGAAAATGAAATTGGTAATTAAGATTTCGAATTCTTTGACATTGAATTTCCATTTTTACTTGCCACGCAAGTCTTTTACAATATATTTGAATTTTAAAGTTTGTTTGTTTGTTATGGATGAACTCGAGAATTTCCAAACCGATTTTAATAATTCTTTAAAATGCGTACTTGCATTACCATAAAGTAATTAAAATAGTTATATGATCGATAAAATCTGTATTTACGAATTATATTTTTTTTTTTTTATTATATATTCGATTATCTCTGTCTACCCCGCTAGGGAAGTGGCGTGAAGAATAGTTAGTTAGTTAATTATATATCATTCTTGGCGGATGATCTACGCGGATGAAATCAATGATAGCAAAATAGAAAAAGAGAATGGTCCAACTAATTGGTTATGACTTAGGAAACCGTCTTCTAACATCGAATCTGGTTCTAACATTTCAAATATATAAGTATAAGTATAAAAATTGTTCCAAAACCTTTTCTAGTCTAAGGGACACATGTGCGTTACTCTAAAGCTTTCGTTCCATTGTCAGGAAATTAGGAAAGGAAAATCTTTTTGATATCGATTGGACCCACTTTCACAGTCTAGTGGCGCACAATGGGTTTCATTGTTGCCTCCAAAAGAACGAGGAATGCCTTTTATAACGTGACTATTATGGCAGTATACATACATTATACTATTCAAACTTTTAAAGGTACATTTGCGTAAGTGAATGGCGGTAGTGGTGTATGTAGGGTATTTATAAACGTATGTATTACTGTAGCTTGATATATATGCCTTTCATTCACGCTACGGCAGTTTGAAACATAAAGTTATTGCGTGTTTCGTCTTTTTTGAACGCGATACGTAATTCTGTTTTTGTTTCTTTTTGTAATGTCGTAGATGTAATTATTTAATATCAATGTCGTTAAATACGTTATGAAATGGGATCTTTGGCGGTCTTTTTTCTTTAGGAGAGTCTTGCTCAAACTTGACAAAGGATCGGGCTGAAACATGTTAGTCGCATCTTACTGATATTACAAAGTCATTATATCCATCGAGTACGTTATTCTTAATCCTGTGAATTTGATAAATATTATTTATTATAGCTTAGATTAGACTGTTAATCGCTAGCTCAAATAATAATATAATGGATTTGACTAGATATCAATTGGTTCTTAAAATCGGCGATAGACAAAATAACTATATAAAAACCTTCAAAATAAGTAAGTATGTCTCTTTAAAAGTAACAATTACTAAACAGAAAGTGACGGCAGTCCTATTTATAGCTTAACATGGCATACAAAATACATAGGTACTACAGCAAGAGTACTCCACAAATTCCCTCGCATTTTCAGATGTAAAGTATCTAGTTACCCACTGCCCCGTTTCCAGGTCACCGGGAGATACTCCTGTAAACAACTCGCAAAGTATAGGGATTATCCCGAACAAACAGACCTAATTCCCTTTTTTCGAGGACAAAGGAGAGTATTTAATTTTTTTTCTTGCTCAAAATATGAAAATTTAATGGAAGCTAACTTTAGCGGCGGTTTATTTGTTGGAGTTAAAATGTATGTAAGTCGGTAGCTACGGAATAATCGTTAGTAGGTCTTTTGAGATTTTTTTAAACTTGATTATCGTTATAGAATATGTGCTTATCGAAAAATCAGTATCAAATAAGTGATTTTGCAGATGAGAGTTTCTGTCCGTTATTTACTATGTATTTTCATTGTTTTCTTTATGCACCATCCACCGTCCATCACCATTGCAATAGGCGCTCTTTTGATTAGAGGGTGAGGAATTATCAACAGGCGCCAAATAATCTCGCCCTAGGCGCCACTAAAGCCGGACCTGGATACTAACTCCATCGTTACGGGAACCGGCAGGTGCCGCCGTGTCCCGATAATTGGCGCCTTTTATCAAACCCGCTGCAATGGTGCAGAAAGGATTTCGAGTGACGTCACACCCCAATGATCCTCGCTAGTAAAATGCGACAGCAAATGGCTTTTATGCTATTCATTGATGTCCATGTGAGCCCACTTATTGTGAAAAAGCAGGTGGTATCCGTACTAAAATTCCGTACAAATAAGGAATACTAATTACTTTTGAAATTATCTAAAGCTTTTTTTTGAACGTACACCAATTTTTTGTTATGCTACAGAAAGAAGAATGTTATGAGGTTTAATAAAGTTTGTCCAACTAGAAGAAGTCTGCTATATAAAAATAAATAATTATTAAGTAATATTTAGTTAAATATTTTGACAAGTTTTTTTAGTTAAAATAAAATTATTTATTTCTCTCACAATTAAATTAGTTATCGTATACAATGAGATTTAAAATACATTTGATATACCATACCTATTGTGTGAGAGACTGGTACCTGAGATAGGCTCCACCCCCAAGTTGGTTGAGTGTATTCGGTCACGAAAACAAAAATAGCGGCGGTGTAGCAATTTGTCTATGGTGCATGCCAGTGTTGCCACCTACATTTTCATAAAGTTACCAGGGTTCTGTTGTGAAGCAAAAGTTGAAATTTTTGTCATTAAATGGGTGTCAGGAAATGGTTTGATTAGTTAGGACAGATAGTTAAATACGTTTCTTTATAGTTTTTTATGTAATGTATTAATTAAAGATCGTGATATTAATGGGTTCAATCATTTTTAATTTGTTTAGTTCGTTTAGATAATTAGAGTAATAGCACATTTTTGGTAAAATTTTATGAAACAAAATTTTATTTTTTACTAGAATTTATTTAAAAATAACTCAGTTTTAGTATTAATTGTTTATTTTAGCATGTTGTTATACAATTTAAACAACATTCAGAATATTTTTTGTAAAAATTATTAAGATAATCCTAAAATTCATTAAAAATGTACAAATTTTTTGAATATGACTCAGTCCACTGGTTACAACATCCATGGTTATAGACGAAAATTAAATTTTCTCAGTTACTAGATTCCACTGTAGCCATAGTAACAGGGTTGTAACCCGAGCCGGCAGGTGCGGTGGAAACGGCGGTAATTGGCGCCTTTCGCAGCCCGCTGCAGCGCTAAGGGTTAATTTGACGTCGCCCTAATGATTTGATCACTCGGCCCTTCGCTCAGTGTGACCAACGTTACATAAGTTACATAATTCACATTTTTTACTGTAGGCGTCTTAGATATAGATTTTAAATGTTAACAGTATATTTTCAATATTTTTTGAAGTAGGTAGATATAAGTTATAATTCTGATACTTCAAATCTACAGTCTTTCATACCAATAATATCCTAGTGCCATACGTTTTCTTTGCTACGCATTCCAAACAAAATACGAAATCTACAATTTAAAATAGGTACCACTTACAATTATTTAAAAAATATAAATAAAAATATATTTCTAAAACAAGAAAGAGGTGTAATTTAAAGAAAATCTGTAAATTGACCTATATTATTTTTTTTAGGCGTACATATGTAGTTTTGCTCTAGTATAGGATTGACAACACCATCTCCGCTGTTCATTGAACTGCGCGGATTTAAGTTTAATCGAAGTGCGTGCGCGCACTGATCACATTCATCACCAGTTTATTACGAGCCTCAATTGTGTACAAAATTGACGTCAATTTAACAATTGACATTTGTCTAACGCGTCAATATATTAGCGCGTAATAAGGTCAGTCAATTAATATTGGCCGTAAGTCGTGGTAGCCGGGAGTCATATGAAATGATCGACTACAATTTATCGACAGTGTCATAATAAGTATATAATTCATACAGAAGTCATTCAAGGCCAAAAGAGAATTCAATCGACAATATTATTTATAACAAGCTAAATGTCTGATAGGTACTAATCAACCCACAAATGTTTAAACGCACATTCTATAACAATCATACATTTATACTCAGATCATAATACAAGATTTATTAACAGTCCAATTTATTTTATTACTAATAAACCTTTAGTACTCATTCACCTAGATGTACTGTATTTATCTAGATATTCTGGTGTAGGATACACATATCAGGTCAATGTTTTGTCAGCACTATTGATTTACCATGGCATAGCGACTGTATTACGAGCTGACGTCAGTAATTGGCGCCTTTTATCAATGGGCGAAGGCTCTATATGACGTCACGCGGCAATTGGCACCTTTCGCGGACCGCTGCAGAGAGAGGGTTAATTCGACGCCTCTAATGATTTGATAGCTCATTGAACTGATAGCGCGAATTGGAACTTGATCGAAGTGCGTGCATTACAGCTATGCACACGCAACGGATGCTACGGATGTTAGCCAGTCTAATTAGGACCTTTTTGCATTACAATAAGATAGAACTTCGCAAAAGTATCCAATATCATATGATATTGGATACTTTTACAATTCAGAGTGGATTATGTAATCCACTCAGAACTAATATATATACTATTACGCTCGTAAGCCCCGAAGGGGTAGACAGATTCTAAGGAGCGATGTGCTCCTCAAACAACGAGAAAAATTTAAGTTCAGAATAAATATACTAGTTATTATATTTTATGGCAAACCAAGGAAGAAAAAGTAGGGGAGTTTTTAAATTTAAAAATGGTGATAGATCGACTTATAAATAAATGGAAGTAAGAGGGTGTGTCTGTTAATTCCATTAATTACATGATGCATTAATATTGCCCCCCCTCGATAAATGGAATTTGTTGAGATATAGCCCCCTCCGAATATTAATGGACACCTTAGTCGGGCGTAAGGTTGGGCACCTGCATCACTGAATTTTGTCTTATGTCCATCAACCAACTTAATAGTGTGTGAAATGAAGGAGTTCAAAATTACTCCATTAAAGGCCCATTCGACAGGCCCGTTGGTGGAGTGGTCAGAGACCCTGGCCATGAACACAAGGGTTGCAGTTTCGAATCCCGCTAGGGGCAAATGTTTCGTGTAATGAACATGGACATTTGCACTCGAGTCATGGATGTTTATAAACGTATTTAAGTATGTCTATCCGTTCAGTGTTAGTTAGGAGAATTTATTCTTATTATTATTTATTAAAACTGTGTATGTTGTGTGTTTTAATCTCAAAATCATTAAAACCATTTTATTATTCATTTAGACAGATTAGTTACGCATCAAAACCGAAGAATCCATTACCATTTCCTTATCATGAGTAAAATGGTAAAGTGTTTCTAACTATCATGTATTATAAATGATCTTATTGAAATGACAAAAAACAGCGATTTCACACCCGCGGCATCTTAATTTAGATATCTCCTCAAAGACATTCAAACACCGTCCTCGTAAACCACCCTAACAAGATTAACCAACATCAAAAACCTCTTCAAATCCAATAACGGGCTAGACATTCCGCGTCCACAACCGTTTAAATATTAACCGAGCGTCATTAAATAAATTGCACAGAACTAAATGGGCCTGCAATAGCAAAGCACAAAGCGGAGGACCTCCCCCACAGCGGAGGACGTCCCCCAAACACCGCTAGTGCATCAATTACCGTCACGCACTCCCTTTGTGCAATTTTCTTTGCATTAACGCATCTGCAACCCTCGGTGCGCTTTCATTTATCACTATGGTGGCGCAATAGTATGAGATCAGTGGGGTGACTACGAACTTCGAACGACATTGCGTAGCACATGTGGTAATGCTATGGTATACATACATACAAACACAATCACAACAAACTACCACCGAGACCTATACATACCTATAGCAGTAGAATTAAAGCTTAAGACTTTTTAAGCATGATTGACTAACCTATTCAACGAATTAATTAACCTTAGTACGAAAATCATTAATTGATAGATTTATAGATTATCAATATCAACTAAGAGACAAAACAAGTATACTTAAGTCCTTGTTGAGTTCCAAAATAAATCCATAATTTACCGTCTATTTTTAAAGGGACTAATAACACCATAGAAAACATTCCTACTTGAAAATTCAGTGATTACTTTACTGTTGCGCCGGTATACTATGGCGTCAAGAACTAGGAAGTGTAGTTATTGCTACGAGATGAATATCCGGGGGAGATGAGTTGTTTTCCTACTACTGTTTATATAAATGTTCTAATTTTGTTCCAACCTTATGTATAGAAATATAATTACGGTAAATAGAAGCAATGTGTATTGGGAAGTACAATAACTCATAATCCAAGCAAATAAACCCCAAAATTAAAACATTACCTTCCGTTATGTCCCGTGCTTAGACGGGATCCGCTTAGACCACGATCCAGGATTCAGCGAGTATGGTAATTGAAGCGACTGCCGATTTGAACTCCGTAAAACCCCAAAAATTTTAAGTTAAACAATATTTCCCACAGCCGATTTAAGACTCTAAGTCATCCACATAGACTCAAAACCTTGTTCTTGTTGAATATTATTTGATTCCTGTTACCATTCAACGTTCAGGATAATTGGATAATCCAAAAAAACACAAAGTAAAGACCGAGTCATATTTGTGAGTATTTGTGGGATTACAGTAAAGGATAATGACAATAGCAAAAAGTAATCACAATACTTCAAGTACAGCAAGAAAGCAATGTAAAGTTGTGCTGAAATTTGTTTTTCACCATCTTCCACTGATGAACCGCCTAACAAAATCACACAGCGTCCGCTCAGTTAATACCCTCAATGAAACTAAAGCCATAAACGCACACATCGATACCACTCACGCGTTACTCTGAGCCCTTAACACAGTGTAGTAGCAGGTAACAGTATGGAATTCACTTGGAATCTAGAAACTCACTCTGGTGCTCAGTGGCGGATTTACAGTCTTGGCCGCCCTAGGCCCCAGGCCATAACTCAGTACTAAAGCGTCATCACTTAATTTTTATTACGATTGGCCGTCTAATATCTGGCCGCCCTAGGCCCGGGCCTACTGGGCCTTAGGGTAAATCCGCCACTGCTGGTACTATTCATTTTGTGCTTTGTGGAAATTCAATTTAAGAATTGCTTTGATGCATAGGAAACTTGTGATGCAAATATACTAGCTATATTCGCTTTTTGGAGTATACAACAAACACACATCAAAATCCAAGTTCAGCCTCATCTCATCTATTCTTATATTACCGCCTATACATACACAGATACATAGTTAACATTAAAATCGACATCTCAATCTCCAACATTCAGATACCTCAAGTCATTACACCTCATTTGTTATGCATCACCATCATTATCTACTTACTAGTACTACAATGCGACATTTACGCTACCATTCCAACTATTCTCATTGTTAACCATCTACTTGGCGACTTTTTTTTAATAATATATCAAAAAACAACTATTGAAACTGATCTCATTTTTTTACTTACTTTACTTACTTCACTGCTACCTCACAGACTGGGCACCAGTCCATTACTCTGGACGGACACGGTTAGTTATCTCCTATTGATCTGGTCCAATTAAGTGCAGTGACGCCCAGGGGAGCTGCGCGCCCGGACTTGCTCATAATCTGCCAATTCACTAATATTGAGCGCTGAGTTATCAGCTTATGTGCGGTGCGAGTTAAATAATAAATAGGAGGTTCACAATAGCACGATGAAGTGTCCTATGTCTGGAGGCAACTGGATAGAATCGTCCTAAGAGTATTAATATAACTTATAGAGATCTAAGCTCTGTAAAAATCGCCTAAAATTCATGCTATGTATAGTACAATCAAAACAGGTAGGTGTCACAATTTTCAAAATTCCAAGTAATCATTATTCACATTACCTAGGTCACACAGAAATCACACAGATACCTGTGCTTTTACATGACATAACTAACTAACTAACTAACTAACTAAACTTCACGCCACTTCCCTAGCGGGGTAGGCAGAGAGAACATGACATGTTAGCGTGATTCTAAAAATTCCATTTAAATAAAACTTATTTAAGTTGTGGACCATAACACTGGTCAACAAAATTACACTCCTTTTTTGCCACATAACAATTCAATACTTTTTTCTAATGATCAGTACCATAATACAATTATATTATAAACATTTTCCCATCACGTCACATTTTTTGTCATTTGCCTAGAAACATTCAAATATCTGCCATTGAAACGATTTTATGTATTATTTAACAGCATAAAGATTATTAAAATGTAAACATAATACATGCGATTAATAGTCAGAATGCTTAACATTTCAATGTACTTCGAATTAAGCTTCTACTATGATTCTATGCAAATACATGTCTAGTTAAGCTTTACCATATTTTTTGCGTACATACGAAGCTGCGCATTTTATATGGACGAATTCTTAATACCATTCTAATGCAAACATTTTGCGAGACATTAGTACTTATAGCAATATAATTTAAACTGTTAATCAACAATTTGGGATTAATTCTTTCCAAAAAAGACAATAAACATGAAAAATTTGTATTTATGAATTGATTTATCAATACTGAAGTCAGACCTTAAAGCCAATTTAAGTAACTTTGTTCTCTAATATCTCAAAAATGTGACCTGATGATCAAATTTGGATGACTGAATCTGAATCAGTTATTGTTTTATCAAAAAGGCAATGAGTTGATTCTATAGATACTCTGTGAAAAAAAAAGTTAAGTATTGGCGCAAACTCACATTATATCGTAGCCCTGACCATTATATACATAATTAGAATATAGGAAGTACCTAGATAAACTAAATGGTTTTAGATATTGAACAGCTATAATAAAAATGTAATCCAAAGCTCTATCTGTCAAATCAAAAACGAAAATGTTTTTATTTAATACTAGCTTGTGTGTATGAGCTATATTATTTTAAAGATTCATTAAAATCCATTCAGTAGTTTTTTTGTGAAAGAGTAACAAACATTCATCCATACATACAAACTTTCGCATTTATAATATTAGTAGGATGTATTGTTAAAGTGCCGAGATTAGTGCTTCAGGAAAGATTCTATTCTATTGTCCGAATTGTACTATGAAATACCACACCATCCTCATGGTATACGTGTTCCAGTTAAGCTAATAAATCGGTGATCCAACCAGTGCGGTTTGTTCCCGAGCTGATTTCTAAGTTAACCGCATTAAGTACTTCGCCGCCTAGTTTGGGGTCGATAACTCAATAGGCCGAACACTGACACACTGGGTAATATGCCATTGGAGTACGTCATACAGTATAATGTGACGGTAAAGCAAAAACTACCGGGTGATTCGTGACTTGACTTGCCTACATATATTATTGTAGCTTACGCTCAATATTCCTGAAGGAAAAGCTCACAGATCAAACATATCTGCCTAACATACTTTAAACTTAATTAACTACATACTAATAAATTTCTAGACTGACTATTAATGGACATATGTATGTCAAACACCTGTTGCTTTTTCAATACTTGTGCAATACGATTAGATACCACGAACTAAAATACAACTTTCTTTAACTACCATTAACTTTTAATGTTAAAACATATAAGCGTCTTACGAGATTCTCTTTAAAGTTGGTTTATGTGCTAAGTGTGTTCCTTGGCTAGCATGTTGTAAAAGGTGACAAATTATATCAGGCATTGGATTTGTAACTGATGAGGCGACGAGCTAGCCACTTCCTATTAGATTCGACCTTAAAAAATTTACGTATTTGCGAACACAACAGTACATTTTTTTTTAAATTAATTGTGAAAACTGACTATTGGCAAACGTATATATCTTATATATAGCCTATATCATTCAACTCCTTATCGGTATTACAAAACCTGTTAACGCATATCTCACTGCCGTACACCCCATTGTGCCCACGTGACCAGACTGCAGGCCCACATTCGGCTGAATTAATTACCAAATTGCGCCTAATGATGGAACTGTGCTTTAACGCAGGTTACGCCTCCGCCACTCCACCGCACGTCTATGCGTCTATCGAGTCTACGGTCTCTCAATGGCCTGTATTGAATATCTGCCAATTCAGACTGTGCAAACGTTTATTTGCATACTACAGTCTGCTGGGTTTATGAAGGGGCTATTGTAAACCGTGCCTGTCATATGGGATATCTCCCCGTTTTAGAAATACGACAAGGATATTGTTACAGAATAAACTAAAATGAATACTTATATGGAAGGAGGCTTTGTTCTCATTTAGTTTTCTCTGTTACGAGTACAAAGGAATAATGTACGTTTTCATAGTGCACAAGAAACAATAATATTTCTTGTTCTTATTTTATAAATGATAAAGTAACTATACTTAACTGTTTGACATTCCTTAACCGATTGCAATTAAATTTGGTACATCAAATAGATGCTTTGTAAAGATTGTATTCAATTTATTTATACAGAGCCGTAAGCCTAAAAAGAATTATACTTAAATTAAAATCGAATCGAAAAATTTGCGTAATAACTTTTTGATTTAATTTTCATTTTATGTAATTGGGATGAACTAATTATATTATCGAACTAAACTTTGCATTGAGAATTGAATCAAAGTATTGTATAAAAATATTTCAGCGATTTACGATTGAAAAGCTCAAAATTGTTCATTAAAACCCATGTTTACTGTCTGCTCTATTACACTCCAGTTGAACAAGTATCGTTTTTCATTCATACGTATTTTAGCAGACTTATATATGTTCCAGAAGTTAGATAACCATACGATTGGGGATTTCATTGCTGGATATAACAATCTAGCTGGTTTGTTAAGGCAAGCTTGAGCAGTTAAAATTTGTATAAGGCTTAGCTAGGCCTTATACAAATTTTAACTGAGCTGGAACTGGATCAAAAAGAGCATTTGAGACATATCGCTGACAGTATGTGCTGATTCAATCCCGCTGGATTTCAATCTCTGCTAGATATTGGAATACTGGATCTACTTGATCCAGCTCGGTCCAGCATGATTTTAGCTCTGCTGAATCCAGTAACAGTGAAAATATGCCGCTGGATTGCAATCCTGGCATACACCAACGACGAGGCCGCTTGCTTCTTATTACTTTTTTATGTATGGACTATCGGTAGTGTGCCAAAGGCGGCCTTTAATACCTACGGGGCTGGCGGGGGAGCAGAAGAATTATTCTAGGGGTGAGCCTAGAATAATAATGGGTGTGACAAAAATATTATTTTTACTAATTTCGGTTTTCTTTTGCAGACGGAGAATTATATTCGGGGACAGTGGCAGACTTCAGTGGCATGGAGCCAATCATCTACAGAGAACCGCTCCAGACCGAACCCTATGACTCCATGACACTCAACGGTAAGACATCATTGTTATATAAATAATATCTAAATTAATATAACATTTTGAACTTTCTACTAACAAAACGTTAACCATCATGTGTTAGCTACGTTTCGCCACGAGTAAGACAACGTTTATGGTCCTTTCACAGATCCTTAAGTTTAAAATTACATAATTCTCCATTTGACATGTACACATTTGTATGATAGTTAGCCAATAAATATTAATCCAAGAGCTCTTTGCATTTCGAAGTTGCCAACGCAAAATCAATTTGTATATGTCAATGTGTAAGTACGTTGACCTCTTGCAAGGCGATCTCCTATCCTATCTATACCTATCAGTATGATCCGGACATTAATTTAAGATTGGATGCATATGCAATGTCGTCTGTGAATCCATTTATTTTGTTAACTATGCTCTTCGAGTCAACATGTGGAATCTTAAAATGTTATAGCATTTTTTATTTTTAGATTAAGTTAACTTTGCTTTTACGATAACATGTATAATTTTTATGTCTTTAAAATATTTTTTTTGGCTTAATGTACTTTAATGGACTTTGTTGCTCCTTGGACACTGTCTACCCCTTTGGGAAATTGCGGGCGCGATAGTTAATACCATAAATTGAATTGAAATTTTATTCTAGATTGAAATATTTCAAGAACAAATTGCGGTTTTAATTAAGTTCGCTATTATAAAAGTTCAATTATGCTACATATAGATAAGTTATAATAGGCTATTTTCCTCAAAAAAAATTTATAGTGCGCTATTGAGATTACAAAAAAATAATCCTTACGTATTTTTTTTTTGTTCAACAAATAAACGATGAAGATACAGCGCGTTAAAGTACCAGTACAGCGTGTAAAATTTTACCATCCAAGTGACGTCAAGCGCTAAATTTCAGATCTTTATAGCGCTGTATATTTATTTGTAATTTTTCGAGTATCATATAAAGCAAAAAAAAACGTATTCAATATTTTTTGATAATCACACTTACGAACTAAAAAAATATTTTGAGGATTCCGCTTGACTACCCTTCGCAAAATCAAACGTCTCCTTGATGGATATGTCGCAGGCAATTTCTATGATTCGGCATTTTACAAACGGCGTCGTCCGTTTAAAAACGCTCGTTGTTTTTAAATATGCCGAAGCAAGTATTTAGTTTAGGTCAGGTTAGATAGGAGTTAAACTAATAGGTACGACGACGAGCAAAACGAGGAGGAGTGTTAGGTACAACTGCGACCCTATAACAGCCAGAACCGAAGAAGAACAACTAATGTCGAAATTATAAGAACTACCTAATTGAATGAATCACCAATATGCCTTCGCCATATTTCAAAACAGCGAGCGTTTTTAAACGGACGACGCCGTTTGTAAAATACCGAATCATACAAATTGCCTGCGACAGATACAAGCTAAGTCAGTTGTCTTGTCATACTCAACACGCATCGCTTTAGCCACCCCTACACACAAAGGGCGGCGTTATCAAACGCAACGTTTATTTGCATATAGATGGGCCCATCGGACGCATCACATGCTCGAATTGAATGAAAATGGTTCGGACATAATTCTATTGCTTGACATTATCTTTGGAATAATATTATAATCCATAAACCTCCATCATACTGTCGTTACAAGTTGTTGCCTTTATTATAATACAGAACAACTGATGCTGAACTGAATTTGATAGATTTAAATACATTCGTATACAAATTGAAATATTTACCATTTCTATTTATTGAAATACATAGGTATATACCTTCAATCCCCGAAGAGGGACGCAATTCGTCGATTTGTTCAATTAATATAGCGAGCAAGGGTTATTTACTCATCAAACGAATCAGTCAACACACATTCAGCAGTTCTATAAACACATGGTAATTCTCAGTATGAGTGCGGAACTAATATGAAGTACGACTACGACATGTTGAAATGTGCAGGATCCGTTACAATTTTCTCTTAATACTGTATTAATTAAAATTTGTCAATATGTTTAAATAATTCATACTTAAAAAATTAAGCACGTTAATACTTTTTTACAGTACTAGTTTTGGTCACGACTTCGTCCGCGTAGAAGTCAATTCTGTAATAAAAATATTATTCAAATTTGAAGTAAATTGGACCAAGGAATCACGTTGTCCCATACAAACTTTTCCCCCCTTTTTCACCACCATAGGGATGGACTTTCTGAAAATCCTTTCTTATCGGATGCCTACTTCATGCAAAGAACGCACCCTCCAAGTTTCAGGTTTCTACGATCAGCGATTTAGACTGTGCGTTAATCCGTCAGTCAGTCATTGAGAACAAAGCAATAAATATGTATTATTATTGTTATATAATATACTACCCTGCACTATTCTTAACCGACTTAAAAAAAAAAGAGGAGGTTCTCAATTCGACTGTTTTTTTTTGTCTATATATCTTATGATACCATTAAACGCCTGAACAAGGTAACAGTTACGGAGTCAGTTTTTATTTTTTCAAAACATTCCCAAAATAACATATAGAGATACAGATTACAGTACATATTAAGCAAAACAGCATCTCTAATCAACTATGAAATTTCAAACTAGTTGTAAGTATAACAAAGCAAAGTTTTACATTAAATGTAATGCAAATGTTGTCATCATGTCTACAAATTATAGGTCCGGTATGATATTGATATTACATTTATTGATATTGTATTATCACACTACTATTGTGCATGGACTTATTGACATGTAGGTACAGCCTAACCTAGTCCATTTATATGAATCATCGTCGACCATAACTATAAAAAACAATTTAAAATACATCCACAACATAGGTTTCCCCCTCCCAATTCCAGCCAAAATGGCCATTTAACATTATCAACGTCTAGCCAACCGACTATCGCTGTTTACACGTTCGTCACTGTCGATTGCTCCCGAGCGCTGTCAAACATACATCCGTCAATTTAATTGAATTTGGAACGGGTTACGGCGGGAACTCACTGTCACCAGTGACGTCTGACGTGTCAACAATCGGTTAATCGGATTAGGATCGTATTAGAATTATCGGCGCGGCAGTGATAGGGTTACAACGGCCTGTCTGGCCAAGCAAATTGTTGCGTTGATAGATAATGTACAAACAGCAAGGGTAGGGTAGGGTAGTTTTTGTCTATATATTTCCAAAAAACCCTGGCAATCCGCTATATTGAAAGTAACTAATAAAATGTATTGTAATTTCATTCCCTATTTCACAATTATTAACATATATTCCATTAAAAGCGTAACAATATTTTTTCAAACACTAAGTTCTGTAAGATCTTAATCAAAACCAATTAAACCGATATTATTGCAACGACCTGAAGGGTCGTGTCTATTTCTGCACGATTTCGTGTTTATTTTATAGATACTTTAAAAATAATTTCTTAGAACGTTGTAACAAATAAACCTTTGATATTTCTTTCAATTTCTCCGTATCATCGTTCATTTTCAAGATGTATGGAGGCGTTAGATAAATTCCTGAGAACAAATCGGGCTCGATGAATTTCATTACCGCTTGTAATAAAGTGAATCAACAAGCGTGTAATTTCATAAATAAAACAATATTAATATTTTAGTATTTTATGATGAAATACACAGTGTGCTGTTTTACTGCTACAGGTATATTTTATCTACTTGATACTAATTTATCAGTCGGTACTTCTTGCTAAAATTATAGAGCGATAATGTGAGTGATCCTGGAATGCTCTGCTTTTTGATCAAACTTATCGAGTCAGTCCTAACGACTACAATAATCCCTTAATACGCAAAAAATCTTTTGAAATATCAACAAAACAGACAAACTCAAGAGTCGCACTTAGATTTCAAAAATAATACTGTAATCTCTGGCTTAGGTTCCAGGTTACTGACAGACGTTTAAAGTACTTACATATATTTACAAAAAAAAAATCAGTCGAATTGAGAACCTCCTCCTTTTTTTTTGAAGTCGGTTAAAAATTACCTTTCCACTGATATTTTTTTTGTCTTATGATATTTTTATACGTTTCAAAACACAGTCTCATTCCCTCTAAAACGTATATAGTAGTCTCAATTCTTAACATCTTGTATGCGATATTCCAACACTAACTGCTACATAATGAAGTGCTATAATAATAAACAACTAACACCCCGGCTCTGATGACGTAAGCGATACGCGATTATGGTGATTCGGTAATCGAGCCAGCTGTTAATCGAATTACTTGGATTACAATAACGAGGATAACTCGTATTCTGTAAACTATCTAATAAGACATGCTTAGTTTATAGTTTGTGATCGATAGGCTAGTCGGGATGTCTATTGTGTTATAAGCGATGCAAATAGACTGACCGTGCCTAGTCAATCAAACGTTTGATGCTGATGAGATTCTCTGGAGTTGTCTAATTAACATTTGATTGGAAATTATTGTGTTACTTTCTGATTGCAATAAATGGCACTTGTTCAATCTTTATCATATTCTCTTCTTTATCTGCCTGGCCTATTTGTAGTGTTCTAAGCAGTCTCCTTTTGACATATTTATCTTTGTTTTTATCATAAAATGTGGTCCTCTTCCTTGAAAATAAAAAAATTTTAGGACTCTTATTTGATATTGCTCTCAATTCTCAAAGATTACGTCAAAGCTCGATGTGACTAAATTATGATTCTTCAGTCTTAAACACCAGTCCAGATACAATTAGGGTCTGCGTGCAGTATATAGGTAGGTATGTTAGAATTAATTTATATGTATAAATGATTTAATTCATGCGTCTTTTTGATTTCAGCTCCGGACTTCGTGAATTCTCTCGTGCACGGGAACTTCGTGTACTTCTTCTTCAGGGAAACCGCTGTTGAATATATCAACTGCGGGAAGGTGTGTAGCTTTATTTATTTAGAAAACATTTTCACATACTTGTCTCAGAAATGAAACATTTCGTACTTCTTTAAACCCATTATTAAATATATTTAAGTCTGCATTTTATCACTTGCTTGGTAATGGTGGTGAGAAAAAACATCGTATGGGAACATGCGCATTGCACATTCAGGTACCCGGAATCCAGATGAAGTATGACAAAAGAATGCTACCTTTCGAAATCTAATGACCAATGCTTCAATCTAACAACCAGACTCTCGTAATTTAGGATTAAGATCGAAGCGTAACCTTACTAGCAATAGGACGATATGCATTATTTATGGTAAAGTAAAGTTCTTCTTTCATATCACCACATCCTTTATACGATATAAAGGATGTGGTGCGACCTCAACCAGAAACGCGACAATATAGGTACTCGGAAGATATTTATAATAGAACTTGTTTAACGTTTCCAGGCGGTGTTCTCCCGGGTCGCTCGCGTCTGCCGGGACGACCGAGGGGGCCCGCACCGCTTCAAGCAGCGCTGGACCTCATTCCTCAAGTCCAGGCTCAACTGTTCAGTGGCTGGCGACTTCCCGTTCTACTTTAACGAAATTCGTAAGTTTTTCAAAGTCTACATAAATGTCAATTCTGGGAGAGTGGATCCGTTTTTTTTTTATTGATTCTAATCGTGTTAAACTTGCCCCTACACTTAATTCCAAGACCTTACGTAGACAGTCACTTATTTTTGTATTGAACTAAGATAATACCATAAGTATATAAACTGCTTAAACTGTTTAAGCTGTTTAATAATACATTATGTTAGGCTACTAAACAAAATATTTTGGAAGGTAGAAATACTTTCCAAAACAAATACATAAAATAATTTATAGGTACAATTGAGCAGAGTGCGCGTTAAAAAAGCTTACGTTTTATTTGTAGAGAGACTCAATCTGTTCAAGCTTTTTGTTAACTTGATTTATTGCCCAGTATTCTAAACGTATTTCGACAGTTCTTTAAAAAAACATTAGAGTCACTAAAACAAGTCTTCTCACTAAATATAAATAGTCAATCAATCACTCGAACGCCGTCCTTTGCTTTTACTTAATTGCCAATCTCTTGAAAACGATCGGAGTGAATGAGAATTAATCGGCTATCGACAACAATTAATCAATTCCATTTTTTTTTCAATTGTATTTTGAAGAAGTTAACGGAATAAAGTGTGCCAATAATAAATCACAATAGTGTAATCATTCAAACAAAAACTACCTATTTTATACTCCATTTCTGTTAACCAAGGAACATTAATTGAAAACAGTAATCCAAATCAAATGTTGATAATTGCATATACTTGTTTGTAGACCCTATACTTGTTAGCTTTATTAAGATTAGGCCACGTATCTATCTACTGTCACTATATCGATCGTTGATGATACATTTATAGTACACTATCGGTATTAAGTAAATAGTTTATACTGTGCGAAAAATAGCACATTAGAAGATTAATGCCGATCTGAAAAAAATGCATTTTAAATATACAGAATTAAACTCGAATCAAATGAAATCCACAAATTAGTAAAGAAACTAAATACTAATTTCAGCATTTGTATCTTCCAGAATCTACGACAGAGCTAATAGAAGGCGTCTACGGCGGTCTCAGCGCCCAGCTCATCTACGGAACCTTCACGACTCCTCCCAACAGCATATCGGGGAGTGCTGTGTGCGCGTTCAGCATGCAAGACATAGCAGACACGTTCGAGGGGACTTTCAAAGAGCAAAGCGCCATCAACGCTAATTGGTTACCAGTCAATAGTGCGAAGGTAAATTATTTGAAAATATGACATGTTTCAAATGATTGACGAAAATATCAATTAAGGATCCATCTTAATACCTCAATATCATTATATTACTTTTAAATAGACTACGACTGTTTTGAAATAAGAAGTATTTTTTTTATTCCTAGCATTACACTAATAATTACTTATAGGTGCCAGAACCTCGACCGGGAACGTGTCACAACGATTCAAGACAACTCCCCGATCAAACACTCAATTTCATCAAAACCCACGCGTTGATGGATGAATCGGTGCCGGCGTTCTTCGGAGAACCGATAGTCATTAGGACTAGTTTTCAGTAAGTGCCTGTCTGAATAATTAATGTGAAGTACATATTCTATGGCTTCCAATTTTAGATCACGCTTTTCAAAGATAATTTGATATAAATTTTCCGTTTTATTTCCAGCTATCGGTTTACTCAAATCGCCGTAGACCCTCAAGTGAAAACTCCAGGTGGAAAAGCTTACGATGTTCTTTTCATCGGAACAGGTAAATAGAAACATCTATGCCTCTTATGTATATGTAAAAATATTAGTAATGTTAAATAAAAATTACTTCCAAATTACAATATGTATATGAATTAGCAAAATTAAACTCATATTAATAGGAGTATTATTTAAGATAAATAATGACAAGGATATTGTTAATAATGTCAATCTAAATAACCCATTTCTATTACAGATAACGGAAAAATCATTAAAGCGATCAACGCCGTTTCTTACGACTCGAACAAACGCGCGGTTCCCGTCGTAATTGAGGAGCTGCAGGCCTTCGCAGCTGGATCTCCGGTCAGAGCCCTGAGGGTAGCCCGCGCGGGCCGGGACGCGGCGAGACTGATCGCGGTGTCGGACAGAGAGGTGCTAAGCTTGCGCCTGCACAGGTGTTCCAGTGACAAGATCAGCTCGTGCTCGTAAGTATTATGCTCTCCTTCACAGTAAACTCCAGTAACTTTGAAAAGATCCAATTAAGTCCATCGACGAAGGCGATTTTATTCGCTACTTTCCACTCCTGATAAATCTACGAAATTTATAATCTCATATTGGTTAAAGCTGACATGGGTCAGTTACAAATCGTAAGGGTCTTTTTTGTAGGTACTCCTTACTCTTTACTTCATACATTTGTACGAAAGAAACAACGAATAAGGTGATAACTTACCTCACAGATCCTTAAACTTATTTGAAGGAATTGGAGCTGCACTTTTACATTACATTTTTATTATTCTAGTGAATGCGTGGCACTTCAAGACCCGTATTGCGCGTGGGACAAACAAGCGGGAAGATGTCGAGCCTACTCGCACGGAGTCAGCCGGTGGTTGGATGAGAACTCCTTCTACCAGAGCGTCAGCACCGGAAGCCATTCTGCTTGTCCTCACAGTAAGTATCATACTTCTCATTCCATTACACCTATGCCTATGAATCAAAGTAAATGACAGAAGTATTAAGTGTTGCAACTATTATACTTGTATATTGGATTTTATACTAACTTATCATTATTTTAGGTAAAGATGCCGGTGCTGTTGGTGGCCTAAGCTCTGGTCTGTACGATGACGCCCGAGGAGAAACAAAAGGCGAAGTCATCAACATTGTTCAAGACAAAGATGGTAAAGGAGGCGGCAATAACAACGAAGGTAATAATAAAAATACATTTACTCTACTTTGTTTTACTTAATGTACATTAGTAAATTCTGTATACTTCCTACGTTCCTTCTCACGCTCTCTCTCCCTCTCTAATGAGAGAGGGAATGAGAATGCTATCATAGAGAATGCTCTATGATAGCATTCTCATTTGGCATAGAGTTTACGCATGAACAATACGATGTGTCATGGTCCAAATTTTATATTAAGTAAATTTTGCTGATCTTATATTTTAATATGTATTTTATTTATATCCTATTCTGGTATCTCCTTATTCTTCTAAAACAAAGGTCATTTTCCAGGTCCAGAAGTTCTGGCAGCTGATCCTCCGCCTGCCGCGTACTCAGTGGAGACCCTGGCGCTGGCAGTAGCCGCGGGAGCATTAGCAGCACTGGGCGCAGGCTTCGCCGCCGGCTACATTTGCGGCCGGAGATGCAAAAAGGATGATGACGACAATATGCCTTATCCCGACACTGAGTATGAGTACTTCGAACAAAGACAAAATATCAACAGGTTGGTTGAATTAGCAACCACTTGAGTATCTGTTACTGGAATCCTTCTCTGATCTCTTTCTTTTTCGTTAAGATAAACTAGATCTTGTTAGAAAAATTACATACAAAGTAAACAACAGAAATTCTTATTTAAAAATAGCTTATTGTAATTCAATATCAAATATTGCTAATACATATGGTAAGTCTTTTCTTAGCAAAAATAAATCTTGGCGATCGAGAGCCATGTTCTAATTTCAAACTTTGAATTTAAATGTTAGAGAATAGAATAAAATTAAAACCATTTACAATATTTCAGAATTCAAGCAGAGCCTAAGCTCCTACAGCAGGTAGAGGAAGTGACATACGCCGAGCCAGTGCTAGCCCCCCAGCCGAAGCCAGCGTCTCCCCGGGCGACCCTTCGCAAGCACCCACCCTACCACCCTCACCACGAGACGCTGTTCCAGTTCCAGCCGGACGCCTATCGCCGCGACAACTTCGGCACTCTTCGCTCGCATCAGGTCAATGTCAGTTGTGCTCCATTTTCTTCTTTTGCATGGATTTCACTTCTATTATGTTGACTGTAAAAAGAAAATACATTTGAAACTATTCATTCTTGAAACTTATATAAATTCATCATCTTTTCAATTTCAACATTTTTACAGTCAATCTAAACTTTCTTCTTTTTAGTTAAAGTTATATCTTTCAACTATAATGAGATAATAAGTGAGTACCTATCAAAATACTTTAAATCATTTCTGCTCTTCAAAAGTTTTAATCAGTTTAGCATGGATGTTTTATACTCACCTTACTAACTTTAAAAGTCACTAAAATTACATCATACTAATGCATGTCTCTCAAAATCATTTTATTTAACAAACATTGTTCTTAATTCTTCATCTTTATTCACTATACTGCTTTTCCGTCTAATCATAATCATCTAATTTTCTCATATACAAATACCCGTAAGTTGCTAAGTTACTGTACACTACTATCATGTCATCAGAGTTAACAAACTATAAGGTTGTTTTTCATATGAAAATCTTTATACATTATTACGAACTCTATCGCATTTTTGATCATTCGCCTCGATCATACTGTGTCAATAAATAACTGACCACCAAACACATGATACAGCAACGCAACTTACGAGCATTTTAACCTGATCATAACCTTTGATTGGCTCCATTAACTCACTCACGCATTCATCGCGGCATGTCAGTTAACACAGGAATATTCGGACCGCAGGGCGATGGGTACCGGCGCGGGAACGACAACGGCTTCTCGACAACGCGTTCAGTGAAGAAGGTGTACCTCTGAGAAACAAGCGGGGCGGACTCGCGCGACCAAATGCACCATCATAAGCATAATACGCACCACCACCATACGTTGGGTGAGTGCTTTACTTCATTCTTCTTTTAATACAATAATGAATTCTTCTTTGTAGATTTTAAACGTAATATTGCTGAACAAATAATTTCACACTAACCTAACAAAAACGTAATTGAAGACATTATGCTGACGCTAAGTCTCTGCGCACCAATTCGAATTAGCTGGATAAGTATTAGAGCTGCATCGCCCGTGAGTGCAACTGATATGTATACAATAAAGGCTCCTGATCACATAGCAGCGCCCATTATTGTTACTTTTCTTCATATTTCATAGACTTCGCACACAGGCGCTACCAAGCGTCGACTTGGCCCCGATGAGTGCAAATATTGATGACCGTCTCAAAACTAAGCATATTTCACAGAATGTTATGTAATACTCTTAAAAAAGATTCAGTGATTAAAATAACGTTGTATTGTTGTCCAGTGTCGCAGCGCAGCAGCGGGTCTGGGTCGGGCTCGGCGAGTGGCGGCGGATCGTCGTCGTCGCCCTCGCCGCCGTCGTCCTCCCCGTCGCCGTCGGGCGAGCGGCCCCCCACGCCGCCCCCGCCCGCCCCGCAGCCCTGCGCCTACATCTACCGTAACTAGCGCGCCGCCCCGCCCCCCTACCAAGAGGCACTCGCCTCTCTAATCGGCGACACGAACCTCCCCGCACGTTCGTTCTGAACTCGCCTGTGAATGTGACATTCCAAATTCTAATTCAAAGTGATCGTTATTCGGATTGTAATGTAAGCTCGTTTGTTACCAACCGTGTTCTGTTGCTACGATGACCCGTAGTGTGGATATGAACATACAATACATATATATGTGAACGTTAAAATTAATACCTGTTATAGTAATAATTACGCTACATCTGATTCTTGTTACGACGAAGGTTGCATGTTATGACGATTCGAACTGTATTGTATTAAAAAAAATTATCACTGCACGCGAATGTGATGAGAAATTTTCTTCCATGAATTAAAATATACGTACTGGTGATTATCCACAAACAAATAAATCTCTGCGGTCAGAGAAGATGTGAAAAAAATCATGTATTTTTTTTAAAAGACGGAACAATATTATCGATTGATGTATGTAAGATGAATAATGTAACAAATTGTAGATTGTTTAGAATAAACATAGTTTACAAAATAATTTAGGTGAAAATATAAGTTTTTGTTGGTAACATGTTGATGACTAGTTAATGTGATGTTGTGAGGTGTTGCAGTTTTTGGCATTCAATTTCATTGCGTTTCGGTAATCCGGTCAGAATATCTGACAATCGCCTAAAACTGCAACAACGTGTACGTCACAAATCGCTTTTTTACATACCTACTACTTGTAGCATACGTCATTAATTATAGGGAGGATTCTCTTATTCTAAAGTTCTAGTGTTATTATGACTCGACGACTTCAATGAGAGCGCTGCTCATTGCATACTTTTCATTCTGTGCTAGAACTTGTAATTCGCAGCGCATCATTTCGGCTTTGTCTGTCATACTAGATTAAACTATTATTATAACATTATAGTTGAAACCAATGACATTATGAAACACAAAATATAATATAAATTATATTTACCATGTATAAATTATATATAAAGTTCTGATACTTATTCATTCATTAAAAAAGTGCTTCTTATGGGTGTATCTAGATTATTAGGAGATCGTTTTGATAATTATTCGATAATGTTATAGAATTAGCGATTATGTATACATAGATACATAGTTTAAGAGGGCACTGTGATGCCACATTGCCAATTTAGATTGTTGGTGCGCCATTGTAAAGTTACGGTCTGTAACTGTGATCATTGTGTACATACATTCTGTACCTAACACAAAATCACCTTTTTAGTCTACTGTCGTTTCTAAATTTAAATTTCCAGAAAAGTGGGCCAAACGTTAATAATCCTTTTCAAGAAACGTTCCTGTTGCTATTTTGTAATGTATAGGAAATCATGTTTTCCTCCCCGAACTCGCTTTTCGATTCTTTTAAAACTAGCTAGTGTTTATTTTACCCCGAGTAATGGATAGTTTTCAAACTCATCTTCGCTCATTGTTGACAATTGAACGTGTGTAAAGAAAATGTCAATTCTATTTGTAATGACTTAGTGCCTAAGTGTGTGCGACAAAATTGTAATTTGTACATTACAATGACTCAGTTTTTGTTTTGGACTGATATTAGCATGGACTAGAACGCCGTTAGTGTAGATATTACAGTAGACGACAAATGTTGAGACACGGCTACTGTCCGAGCCCTTTAATACATTGTTGTTTTTCTTTTGGCAAATACGAAGTTTGCATTGATGACGTCAGTAGTTTGTCCAAAAGATCGGACGCCATTAAAGTGCTCGGACAGCATGCACTGGTAATTTTTATACGCCATAATAATAAAGGGCATTCTCAAGATTGCCTTCGAAATACTCACGATTATTTCACTTTACATGTATATTACATACCAAAGATGCCATGATTTTGTAATGTAAATTATTTATTTATAGTAGTAATTGCTAATACTTAATCGAGTTAATTGTTACTTTAATTACGGATATAACTGCCAATTCGTATAATATTTTATAAATACCAACTTAAACGCACATGTAACTGTTTATTTCGTATTTAACCGTGCGGTAAGTTACGCTTATAGGCGCTGGTCTAACAGATGCGAGTCCCGCGATCCCATCGCATTAGTTTTTGAACGTTATCGAACTACTACCTCCACGTAATAAATATACAATATCAAACGGGATACGCATCAGTTTGACCAGTTTCCTACACGGCCAGTCTTGTTCGGAAATAAAAATGCGGGCCTCAAAATGGTAACCTGAATTGAGAAGTTGTTTATAAGTAAGGTAGTAAGATATTTACAAGTTCTATTTGAAGCGATTAATACTTTGACATGTTTATAATAGTCGTGGTCGGCCCGGCAGCGGGTCTGGGCGGTGTCAGTTAAGTCGTCTGGTTATACTAATAAGACTGAAAGTACACTACGCTTGGTTATTGTTTGAACGAATTACAACAGGTTACCATTTCGACGGACCGCGATACAAAATTAAACACATACGTAAGAGAGGCTAGTACTTGTAAATAGCGAGTTCTGTATGTAATTAGATTTCGTCAAGTAATTTTAAAGTAAGCGTTAGAGTGTAAGCGCAAGAAATTTTTGAAGGTGAATTGTTAAGAATTGTTTTTTGTATTACTTAAAAATATTGATGAAATGTACAATAACCATTTCTACGTTTAAATTACTGAACCATCTTTTTATACTCGTAAAGTTAACTGTAAACTTAACATGCCTAGAAAGTCTCTTGTAATAAGCGTAAAGTTATTGATTTATAATATATTGAGAATTATATAGAACGTATCGTACCGTAGTTTATTATAGACCGCTTAATTTTGTTTTGGAACTCGAAAGCCTTAGTGTTAGAAATTGAAGACTTTTATTGAAATAAAGAACTAAGTAATTTACAGAGGATTGAATTTAATAAAAAAATCCGCAACTTTTATTAAAGTATAACGTTTAAGGTATAGCTCGTTTACGTCACATTATTCTCAAACTATCAATCACATACCCAAGTCTAATATTCTAATAAAAATGTAAATATTGGGATTGAGTTGGTTAACAATCGGAGAACGGTTTAGTGCGTGTGCAATATTTTTCTACTTCTGAACTCGTACCTATTCGACTTTCAAAATATTGAACAATTAATTCAAAATTTTAAAATTCGAATATTGTTTTGCCACAGCCGCCTTTGTAATGTAAACCTTTTGGAGAACTGATTCTCAGTTAACTGACTTTGTTAAGCTTTCTTTTCTTTTCTTCTTTCAAAATTACAGATAAATCTTCGATTGATATCTACCTACGTTAACTAGTTGTATAAACTTTCTGTACCTACCAAGGCAATCAGTTAGGGTACAAATTGAAAAGTATAAACTCTGTTGCATACTTAACAAGTGCATTATCTTTGATAACTACTTTCGGTTAATCTTAATTCCTCTTATCTACTCATTCTAACAGTTACATTTGGAGACAAGTTTAGTCTAAGACTTTCAAGTGAAAGAGTAAAGGTATAAGTAAATAAAACATTAAAAATAAGCGGGAAAGAATGTATTAAATAGGTATTTGCGCAATTTTTTATTTGTTGAATTAGCTGTCTGATTTATAATAAAGTACCGAATACCTACTACCTTCTTTGCAACAGGTATTAAATCGCGGATTGAAGTATTAAGCTGTTGGTGTTTGATAAATTATTGACAAATATAGAAAAATATATTTTTACTAAGTAAAGAAGTTAGAATTAACTGAGGCAGATCTTCAAAACCGATAATTCAATGCTTTCTTGATAAAAGAACCACGAAAACGATATACCGGGTCCAATTCTGGTAAACCATAGACTGTTTTAGAAACATTAATGCCGATTAAGTAATGGTTGATTAAAATGAGTTAAGCCGTATAAATGTAATTTCTAAATGATGAAAGAACGTGTTTTGGTCCATACTTTTAATATTTACGCTTTTCTAAATACTCTACTCAGAGTTAGTTTATCTAGACTTTGTAATCAAGTCTAGCAGAATTGGACCTTCGTGGGAGCGATTCAGGAAATAATGGGAAGTGCCTACTATTAAAATTGCATCTTTATTATGACAGATTTAGGTACGTGTTAAAGCGCTTTTCCTTGAGATCGACCTTGAGTATTTGCTTGAATAAAATGCTGTTCCCATTCAATTCATACAAATTAATATAAGTCTGTTTAAGTACTTGAGATCGTGCTCCTAAGAGCGGTGTAATACGGGCCTGAAATTGACTCTCACGACCTGGTTAAATTTAAGAAGGTCCAGAGGCCAAAATAATAAAAATACAGTTTTTGAGCGACATTTTATTTATCTCAAATGATTTGATTCTTTGATAGTTTTGAATGAATTGCATTGTCATATCTGCATTTGCCATAGATACTAGTATTTTGAGATACGAAAGTCGCAGGCAATTATTAGGTATTATTTTATACTTAAAATGTCTGTATCGTATGATTTGTAACTCTGGACCCACCTTAACTTCAGCCGAAAAGACCTGTGGTCTGGTCTGTCGCCCGACACCAGACGTCAGGTCAGACTGAGAGTGCGCGAATTAGTGAGTTTCTATAGTGTGCCTTTAGTATTGTAACTAGAAACCGCCCTCTAGAAACTCGAAGAAAGGAATTGGAATAATCTTTACCATATATAATGACGTAGGTAATTGATATAGTACCTAACTACTTTATCTGGGTTTGCATTGTCCTAAGGTTAATCATAAATTACGGCGTGAAGGTGCGCAAATGCATTCCCCGCGTAAAAAAAAAAAAAAAAGGTTAATCATAAATTATTTAAATTAATTTGAAGCCATCATTATGAAATTCAAATGTGTATTCTACCTGACATTATATACCTAAAAGATAATAATTCAGACAATGCCGAGACGATTTAGAAACGGGATAAAGTTGTTATTAACTAACTATTGTTCTTGCATCAGTCTCTGAAGCAGATAATAGCTTAGTATCTGCTCAATATAGATAGTTAAAGAATCTTCAATAACAATCTACACTTCTTATTTAAAAACATAATGCTGTTAAAGGTTTAGATATTTATCACCAAACTGTTACTGTTAGATATCCATTTAAACAGGCTAGATACTTATTTTACCGTCAATTTATTAATAAAGTGTTATTCCAATTCCCACCCATTCCATTTTAATATACAAATTCATCAGTTACCTTCCCTTCGATACAATACCTACCTATTATTACTTATGTCGACTTTCGATACCATAAAATGTTGTTAAGCCCGCATTAATTTGCTTTTAGACACTCCATAGGGTTAAGTAGGGTTTTATAAATAATAATAATGCAAATAAACGCAAACGCAGTGATAGAAACACCTGTATTTCGCTGCCCATGTTTATAGTGTGCAATTTTTTTATGACTAGAAACAAATAGAATTGTGAAACACTGATTTACAAAGTGCGACGCCATCTTGTTTGACCGTTGTGTTTTGTATAGCAGTGTTCGAAATGTTATGATCATTTTCTCATAAAAATATTATTAATTATATGCTAAATATTTTAGCAAAGGATAAAATGTATTCCTTTTCTTTAGTAAATAAAATATTGAAACTTAATATGTTGTTTGATTTTTAATAAAATAATTATCCCGTACCTAAAACTACTTTATTAGACTTGATTAAAAATCGCTGGATTTCCTGATTGAGATGTGATTGAAGCAATACCCTATAATCAGAAATGGGTTACCTACTTGAGTGCGAAAGCCGTATCATCGAAGTTTGTTTCTTCGAAAACCTTTCAACGACATCTCCATACTGCGGCGTCTTGTTAAATCGATGTCTTGTTACTGCGATGTTTCGTTACATCGAAAAACTGTACTGCGAACTATTTTACTGCAAAGCCTTGTTCAATCGATGTCTTGTTACTGCGATGTTTCGTTACATCGAAAAACTGTTGCGAACTATTTTACTGCGAAGCCTTGTTCAATCGATGTCTTGTTACTGCGATGTTTCGTTACATCGATGAACTGTACTGCGAACTATTTTACTGCGAAGCCTTGTTCAATCGACGTCTTGTTACTGCGTTGTTATGTTAATTCGGAAAATTTACTTTATAAATAAATAATATAAATATATATCCGACTACATCACATACTCCGAGGTAAGCAGATTAAGCACGGTTATCAGAATCATCAGTGGTATTACATATATATACTTAAATATTAGATATTAACACTCAGACACAGAACAAACACAAGTACTTATTTATCATACGAATGTTTGTCCTGGGTAGGAATCGAACCCACAACTCTTAGCGCTTGGGGCAGGGTCACTACCGAATGCGCCATCGAGCCAGTCAAACTTTGAAGGATCTTACTGCGAAAACCAAGTACTTACATCAATTTTATTTTTTAAAATAATATCTAACGTTAGTTTAAAAAAAAAATCCTTAATAGCACAGAGCGCAGATTGTAGATCATTGCAAAGGTTGTCTAAATTAATTTCTAGCTATTTTGTGCTGTCTTGTTAAAAAAAAACCATTTTGTCTTGTCCTATGTTGGTCGGGGACTAAAAAATTCAGTCGAATTGAGAACCTCCTCCTTTTTTTTGAAGTCGGTTAAAAAGAATGTGCCAACTGTGACCCTGCCTCATGCGCTAAGAGTTTTGGGTTCGATTCCCACCCAGGACAAACATTCGTATGATAAATAAGTACTTGTGTTTGTTCTGTGTCTGAGTGTTAATATCTGTACTTACATACTTTATCTGTTGATCTGAGGCTGTATAGTACCTATGTACCTTAGAATACAAGGAAAGAAATATTTATTTTAAAGAATTAGAATGACATAAACATAATGTATAATACCTTTTAAAAAACATACTTAAAAATATATCTAAGAATACCTACACAAAATGATATTTACCTACAGATGTTGTTTTGTAAATGTTTCTATAATAGGTATGTTATTTAGTTAATTAGGCCTCTGCGCACGGCCGTGCTCTCACACGTGAAGGTATACGGAACCAGCATCGTGGCGCCACTTGACTGCCCAACACATGTTGAGGAGATGCCTTTTTAGTGTCACTTACTTGTGTTTACGTAACATTACAATAAACATTTTGTAAAATGTTGTCATAAATTATTTTTCTTTCTTTCAAAATAGGCCAAAACTTAATTGTCAAATGCGCGCGGTTTCAGCCTCGCCCAATGAAATCAAACTTATAATGTGCGTCATTTCCTGTGACGTCACTAAATGTGTTCCACTGGCAAATTCAGGGGTTTACAATGAATTTGGATGAAACGGTAAAATAGTTATCTGTCAGTGTCATTGATATTTGTCGACCAACCAATGTAATGTCATTCGAATTGTTTTGATCCTGACAACATGTGTAATACAGAATTACAGAGATTCTCTAAACAATTCCTAATTTATAACTAAAGCCATGACTTGTAATACAATAAGTCCTTTCACGTTTAACGTAAAAGACTTCATAATTGATGAAATTGCCTTGGAGGGCCTAGAAGGCATTGCACCGAAGTTACTATGGAAAAGATTAGCAGCCCGTATTTCTGCGCCAATTACAGAGAAAATGAAGATGAAATATTGGAACTACATTTTAAATTGTAAAAGTATATCTATCTACCAACTTACTGAACCACTCCCAGACTTAGAACTATCTGATAGGCTCACAATAATTGATACTGAAACTGGATATCTCAAAGATCCTGTAAGTACATGCGTATCTGTATATTCGGTTGTTTTTAGCCTATTTTTACGAAAATCATAAAATAGTATTATTAAGTTACTATTTACTTACTTAACAAGATTGCAAAGTGTGTAAAAGCAGGTTTTCTAACTATAAGTTGGTTATTTATTCCTATCAATATTACCTAATATATTATACTGAAAGATATCTGCATTTGCTGTAGATACTAGCATGTTAAACTCCGAAACTCAATTAACACTGTTTTTATTTTTTCTGTGCTCTATTCTTTATGCATATTTATAATCATTAATAAATTCTCCAGACTGACCCACCAATTCTCCAGTTCCAAACTAAACTTAAGCTTGTCCTATAGATACTAGGTGATAGGAAAGACATACTTAAATATGTTTATAAACATTCATGTATGGAGAACATGTTTATCACACGGAAACCTTTTACTATAATTGTTATAATTTAATAGCTACCAATTATTTACTGTTAGTTATGTAAATTCATTCACATCAACTCTTTTCTAGGATGATTACCTCGATGGTCCATATGAGTACTTACCAGCAGAAAACGCCAATGGATCATCTGCACATTACAAAACAAGATGTTTGATATCTGATCGCAACGAGTTATCGTATGAGAAAGTTACATCTGATTATGGAAATTTATTGGCTTTAGTGGCATCGGTTGAAGAAAGGTGGAAGGCGCTGGCGCCTGATTTACCTTTTTCTTTCTTAGGACATCTTGGGCCTCTGAACTATTGTATGCTAGAACTTATTGGAAGATCACGAAGAAATGTAAGTATTCCTTATCATGAAAATAAATATGAACAAAATTATGTAAGAAAAATGTATTACTCTATAAAAATATGAAGTATGCCTTATGTATGCTTTTTTTCATCAATGTACCATATGAGCAAAGCCGCAGGCAGAAGCTAGTATATCATAATATTAAACAATGCACATTTTATTATTGAGGCTGATACATTATCCTGTTATTAAGGGTTGTATATTAATCAGTTGATACTTTTTGAGCAAATTGCTAACTTTAACTACTCTATCCTCTATCCAACGTCACTTGTATTTATTTGGTATGCTATAAATTGTATATTATATTTCAGGGTCAAATGACAACAGGAAAAACCAATTTAACAAAAATCGTCAAAGATTCCAAAATCCTATTTTACCATAGAAAAACTCTACAAGATCTAGACCTTGTCCGTGTAACGTCTGTTACACAGGTGACCTCTGGTAGAGCTGTAAAAGGACTATTGATAAGGCTTAAAAGGTTTCACAAAACTGACATTCTGACAGTGCCAAAGTCAGGACTTATACACAACCTTGTGGAGTATTTAAAATCTCGACCTAATTTCTGTGAGAAGACAGAATTGGTTATCAAGAAAGGACTAATGACTCCATCACAGAATAAGAAGTTTCAAAAGAAAGTCAGCATATTTCACTTTGTAAGTATTTTGGGCTTTGTATGGCATGTTTTTTTCTGCACCTTTTTTAATGGAAATGATCACCCAATCAAAGAATTGAAATTGTCCTTGTAATAAATATAACTAATTTCTATATTTCAGGAAGAGAAACCTGTAACCTCAGATTTAGCATATACACCAACCCCACAAGATGTTGAGAATCCCAAAAAACCTATTAGAAAGCGATACATGTGCTTAGTATCGAAAAGTGATGAATCCTCCCAATCTGATGATGAAGAGACTTCTCAACCTCTCAAATGTCAATACAAAATTGGAGTAAATATTTTAAGACAGGCCTATGAACGATTTCTGGAAGCTGGACGGAATGGTTTGACACAATATGAACTGGCTCAACTTGTTGGAGTGGAGTTTTACGTATGTAGAACGATTTGCAGGATTTTCAAAAGCAAAAATATAATCAGAGAATTTATTGAATGCAAAGGACGCCAACGATTGGGAAGGTGAGAATCATCCATGTAGTAACATGGATAACATAGATCTTATTCAGTATGAATAAGATCTATGTTATCCGATCTGTAAATATATTTTATTCCAATTGGTGTACATAAGTATTATTTATATATTTATTGTACTTGCAGATATATTGCTATTGCTGCTACTTCAAAAATGGACAGTAAACTGGCTGAAGAAAAAGAAAAATTCCAGAAATTATTAGCTGAAGGAAACAAATTGTGCAAAAAAGTCAAAAGATCAGCATCCGAAGCGAGTTCTGATTCCGAGACTCTGATTGCTAAGAAAAAAAGAAAACTAGAAAATGATAACACACTTGAACCAGATAAAGAGCCCAATACTGACACAGATATACTTGAATTAAATGATGATTCAAATGCATCAGAATATGGTATCACTGAAGTTAAGATTATTGATGGTGTAAGAAAACCTGTTGAGAGAAAATTAAACCTAAAATCAAAGGTATCCTTAAGACAACTAAAGTTTGCTAACGGAATATTAAAGGTTCTTCATGAAAGAACTTTCGTTCTTGGATATCAGACACTAAGTAATTTAGTTGCCACTGACTGCAATGAACCCCCTATGGATACTAAAGCAATGAAGCTATTATTGCAGGGTATGGTTTGTGGCGGCAATTTAAAAATTTACAAGATGAAATTGCCTCGGTCTCAGTACCAGTATTCGGTAATGATCTGCGCTCCACATATAAAACCTTCTGATGCTTCGTTGCAAGCTAAATACAAGGAACTTTGTCAAAAAGTCAGCATGAGCCGAAAGATAGCTGAGAAAAAGATGACGAACGATAACAGACCATTATCTCAATATGCCTACCCTCGATACGTAAAAGTTCAAAAACTTCATGAAGCTCTCATAAAAATCATGTATTTTAATGATGTTAAAACTGAGGAGTACGATTTACCACCAGGATTCTTCTCTATAAGAAGTGTGATACCAGAGTTAACCGTGGGGGTAGCCTTGGGACATATATCTAGTGAAGGCGTTCTTGATGTGTCCAGATTTTCAATAGATGACAACTTGATCGACGTGAAAATTTGCGACGCGCCGTCAGAACTCTACCGGGCTCTAATAAAATCAAACAATCTGCAATCATCATTGCGGAGTATATTGAGAATATTAGCTCAATTTGGACTTATCCAGCTTGTAGTACAACCAACTTCTGACTCTTCAGAAATTCCAGACAATTGCATGGCTATCAATTTATTTTATATGAATAGGTATGCTAAAATTGTCGACACGGCCGGTCTTTGGCCTCGAAGCGACGCTTGCGTGGAAAATTTGGAGAAAGAATTCTATTTTGACAGCATGGCGGCTGTAAAAGAATATTGGCATGCCGTTTATCACATCAGTATAAACACGACTATAGAAGTTCCGAACCGAAGACAAAAATACATACAACTGAAGGCGCCCGTCCGGACAATCAGTCAGGCATTGGAACTGGATAATGGCCAACGATTCGGAAACGGCATGGGTCCATGTGGATTTGATTCGATGTACTACTTAGACGTACCAAGACTATGGAAGGCATATTGTATCCGATCGAGTACTTTAAAAGCCAAACTTAAAAACGGACCAGTCAAACTTCCCAAGTTTGAAATACCCAAAAAACCAAAAAGAATGCCCAAGAAAAAAGTAGTTCCGCTCAAAAAGGTTCCGATAAAGGCAAAGAAAACTGAAGTAGGAGAGGACACAAAACAGGTTGTTAAATTAGGGGAGAAAAATAAAAAGAGAATGAGGAACTCGAAGATTTGGTCACCGGACGACGATAGGCTTTTGATGATGTGTAAAACTGCAATAACTATAATGAGTCCTATATCGCAGCCAGGTTGCCTTCGAGTGAGAAACCTTGTAGCGAAAGACATACTATCAATAAAGGATCCAAAGAAAACGCAAGGCCTTTGTCATAAAAGAGCTGCCTTTATAGAAACAAATTCAACATTAACACACGAAAAGAATTGCATTCTGAACGAATTGAGGCGGCAAAAGCTTATAGGAAAGTACGAGTGTTTGCTGAAAAAACTGCGGATTCTATACGCTGCAAATATGACGAAATATATCAATGAAGCGCGGATACCGATGATGGAGTTAGTTTGGATGATCTACCACATATCTAAAAACATGCCGTACTTGCAAGAGATTCCAAGTACCGCAATGAACTTGGAAGAGTTCCACAGAAACTTTACCATAGCTTCGTCATCCGAAAACCAACTCTGCAGTCTATACAAGTCGCCTCATAATGGCGAAGTGATCATAGCCACGTTGAAAGAGGCGATATTGCTTACAATAATGCAATCTTTTAATAACAACGTAAATAAAGAAACCGCTAAGATTATTTACGCATATTTCCACAAGTATTCGGAAACAGATTTAAGGAGAGCGATAGAGCCTTTACGGAAAAGTGGTGCAATCGCTGCGAAAGATAAGGTGATAAGAACTCAGTTGCATATACTAGATTTGGACGATATAGTGCAATGTTCGTACCGGATATCAGCGGTGTACCAGCGAAAATGGATCAGCCGGCTGAATTCCGCATTTGCGGATTGTTTATTTGACTGTTTCAAAGGCACCGTAGATAGGGGTGTCATTAAAGCATCACCAGAGACTAACTGTTTCTGCTTCGAACAACAAGCGAATGGGGTACTGGATATAGTGGCTGTGACCATTCCTGTGATCACAGGACCATCGGGATCTGTCATTCATGAGGACCAACTCAACGTCATTGACATAGCTACTAACTTTAAATTGAAGTCTGGGACAACAGGTTGGAAAAATAAAACCAATTTGTTATCCTACACAGATTTATATAAAGACCTGAAGATTAATGATGCTTTGGATTATATAAACAGGTAATTAGCTTTCATTATTAATTCATCAGTATACAAACCACATAGGGACAGAATAGAATGCAGATTATCTTGTACCTTAACTGTATAAATACAAAGCTCAGATTAACATGACTAAGGGAATTGTGTTGACTTCTTCATTTAATCAACTCTTTGATTTCAGCCGGTCATTTTTTAATGAAACTGTAATATGTATAAAGGACGATGATGACCCAGAACATGATATTGTATCCTATTTGAAGACAAAACAAGAAAAAGGAGCAACATTCGACGAATTAAAGGTAACTATTTTAGATTAAAACTAAAATCCGACTACTAAAAATGCGCGCTCCAAAAATTGAGAATCGGGATTATCGCTGAATCAGTTCAGAATAGCTCTTCCTTTTTTTAAATTTGACTAAAGTGTGACCTACGTTTCCCGGATCCTATTAAAGAATTAAATCATTTAAATATGTCCGACATATACATGATGTTGGCTGTCATTCCACAAAAATCACATAGGATTTTCAAGGCTCTTTTTGCTAAGGCGAATACACTTTCTGAATGTGTATAATGTATAACAGCGTTATATATTTCCTATTGAATGAAGTTAATATTTTAATGGTTTATTTTTCAGGAAAATTTTCACTACGACCGAAGTTATCTGATTGCAAATTTAACAGAATTACAATCCAAAAATATTATAGTCCGCGTGGGATTCTTCGATAACGCTTTAATTCTCATAAAATATCTCAAACACTGGTGCATGGATGTTCCTGGTGGCCTAATCATCCCATTGCCTTGGTTAACGTTAGAAGGGAAGATACGACACGAAATATTCTTCAAATGGGCAGGAGTTGTGATGAATAAAATATTCGAATACCCCGGTTGCTCGGTGACTTACCTGTCCGATTCCTTTGAGTTTTTAACAGTCCGAGCGGCGCAAGATATATGCGAAACGTTGCAAAGGTGCGAATGTGTTATTCTACACTCGCTGCATACTAAGCCGCCTTGTTTATTTTCTGAAGACGATGAATTACTGCCTGAGTTTGGCGATTATAATGAATTTGATTCACCGCACAAAATTGTTGCTTTTCCCGTTAGAGATTGCCTCTCAAAATATTCATTTATAAAAAACGTGATGTTGATTAAAAGTGATACAAGTAGCTGCGTATCTGAAGATTCGCAATAAGCCATTAGATTCTCATTCTAAGTTGTCGTCTACTTATCGTATATGTAATAAATGATTGTACTTATAAACTCTTCTCAGATTTTTATTTCAACCTTTTAGTGAGAGTAGTAAAGACAGTATTTTTAATTTAATGAGAAGCCGTTTTTAAATTATGGGTGGCGAGTGAATGCACTCGATGCATGCATAATTCTTCCTAAGACTGAGATGGGTTGCGGCAGATTCATTTTAATTGTGAATCGCGGTCTTATCCACTTTAGAACCCAATTGTATCAAAGTATTTACTTAGAACATTATAATCATCATCATGCCCCATTCCTAGATCCTTTATGGTAATTTATAGTATGTGTATCTAATCCAATTCATTGATAAATTATTATCAGGGAAATGTAACACTGGTGTCCGATATTGGTCTGAGACTTAAAAAAGAATGTGCAACTGTGTTTCTTGCTTAGCATGTCGTAAAAGGTGACTAATGGTATATGGGGTTTTCGGTGTGATTGTGTAGGCGACGAACTAGCCACTTGTCACTACTTTTTCACAATTTTCCATCTAACCTAGCCCAGTTTTGTTTTTGGCTGAATGTGGTTAAAGAGGCCTGCTGCTCCTTTGACTCTGCCTACCCCGTCGGGGAATAAGGGTGTGATGCTATGTATGTTTGTATGTAACACTGGTCTAGACGATTCTTTTAAGGTAATGGAACATAAATGGCTGAAATATATGGCAAAGATTCTCGAAATACCTTTACCACTCTACATTATTAAATGTATTTACACCATCTTTATATTACATTGCAAAGAGTTATGTACTTGTTAAACAAAATTATTTTAACCATTTATATTTCATAATTAATATCGTTTACGAAATCGATTAATATTTACTTTTAAATAGTCTATGGAAAAGTATTTTTTCATATAGCAAGAATTTCAAATGAGTGAAGTGAGGCGAAGGAGGACGACAATCCAAAATTCGCCATTTTTACTTTAGTGAAGGGAGATTTTTATATTTGTCAGGCTGGAGGACGAAGAATATTTTGAAAAAAGTGTGTCATTATATTTAATTTATCGTAGCCGGGATTATTATTTGAAAAAATCTTAGTATAATAGTGTGGTTTTATTTCTTACTAACGTTTGTATGTAGTGCTACTTCCCCATCGTAAGGTTGCTCACTGGTGTGTCGCTTTAGCTAATTCGATGGCTATGATATTGAAATTGTAATCTAACGTGTCGCTTTGACGTTCTCCGAGTCGGATAATATCGTGAAAGTGAGGCGACGCCGTTAGAAATGAGCAGGCCTCAAGGCGGACGCATACAAGTCCCGGATGACCTTAGAGAGATATTACTGGAGTTCACCATAAGCTACCTTCTGGAACAGCCGGGAGACGTGATCAACTACGCGGTTGAGTTCTTCACAAGGTTACAGAACAACAGGACGACTACCATAGTGAGGGGCCCCGCAGCCGGCACGCCCGATGAGTCCATAATATCAGACGAAGAAGGTACCAGTACTAGTTCACTCTTATTTCTTAGACAAACAGTAACAGTCACGAGAGTTTTGTCAGGATGACAAAGGTGGGTTTAGTCGAAGCCTTAGCGCTAGAGCGAGTTCATGCCCATCTGGTTGACCTATGTCCACCAGTACCTAGTTTCATAGTTCACTTGCATATTGCATGCCATCAAAACTGCACAAAATTTAAGAGCTAACAACATCCTCCCTTAAGTATGATGTAGAAGTATGCTTACATCAATACTTTCATGTTGGAACACTTCATCTTCCATAGTTGTGCATTATGAACTTATTTTGACTGTTATACCACATTAGGTGTGAAGTCCTTGATAAAATTAGCTGAAATAATTTATAGATAGATAAATATGCATATCTGTTTTAAATACTTTTATTACACAGTGTTGACCTAATTTTACACACTTGTGACGGTGCCTGTCCAATATGATTGAAATACAGTTACAGAAATAATATAAATGTTTTATGAGTTTACCAGCTATAAGACAAATACATAAAATGAGTTATGTTACTGATTTCCCTATGAATAAACATTGATGAATGTTCATTATGATATCATAATTCATTGCTGCATATTGATAGTGGTAAAATGAACAAAACATCATAATTATTGTACAGGCAGATTATTTAAGGAAATCTCGAAGTGGCTCTTCCTACATTTATAGTTGCCTCAGATTATAAGCATGATAAAACAGAATTATAAATACTCTCTCTACTATAGCCAGCAGTAGTAATCTTTCGATGTTTGGCACTCTGCCATTACAGATTCAATGATATAACTTTATTTACGTTATAATACAAGTTTTTACAGAATATTGTTGCCTGTTGCCAAGTGATAAATAAAATGGGCAGGACAGTTATTGTTAGTTTTAATGATAAGCATGGTTTTATGCAAATAACAAACGTATTCAAAGATGACCGGTCTTTAATTAGTTCTGTGTAATTATCTTTTACATACAATTCAAAATCAATACTGAATGAACTAACTTGCATAGGAATGTATAGTGTTAGTGAACATGTTTGGAGAGACGTAAATTGTTCAGTGTTTACTACACACTGATCTCATTTGTGTGTTTGTTTTTTAATGCTTTGAAGTTGTGTGATGACGGGATTGGCTTATTTTTCCCATGTCCGCGGCTGACTTTAACATTGTGAATTGAACCAGATGTTGGCCTTTTTACGCATGTGTTACATAAAATTATCTGGTCGGTGTGTAATGACAGCAAAGTGTCTGTGCTATGAAATCTACAGGTGCTAACCAGACCTTGAGTTATGTTTGCGCAAGAGATGTTCTTTCATTGTTAGAATATAGGTAGGTACCTATTTGTAATGAGACAACCATTATGGCACACATTTACTACTTAATGACTCATTTTGGGGAATTGTCTTTGTTTATTTTTTTTTTCTTGAAATTATTTGGCTCACTTGTTGGAAATAAGATAAAACAAAAGTTTTTCTGTTCTCATCTATTTATAGTAGGTATGTGACGTCATAGTACTCAGTCTAATAATAAGTAAGGTGAACATGTGCACATAATAACTAAGATGGGATTATAAGAATTTACCATGGCAGTTTGGATTACTTGATGATATCATAGTAAAAGAGATTGGTACATCCATACATGCTAGAAACAGAGAGCAATATTGTATTAGTTTAATTAAAGATTTTCCATTATTAAGAATGATTTCATTATTTTAAAGTTAAAACTACATAATACATTTTAAAAAGTGGCTACATCAAATGTATAACTGTTTTTTGATACAGAAAATATCACAAACATTGATTTTCCTGTAATAAAGGTAGTAAATTATATACATTTGTTGATTTCCATTAAATTATAGATGAAAGAAGTTAAGAACTTCCTCATATCTATTACACACAGTTTTCTTTTCATTGTATTCAGAATATCTTTAAATAATCTAGTCACAATGCTGGCTTTATTCAAAACAGTCCATATCAATACAATTTTCATGAGAATATTTTGAAGTGACTTCATTGGTGTTGAGACTTGCAAGTGAATGTGTTTATGACTTCATTTCGAAATCCATTCTGTTTCTTTGTCCACTGATCTCATATTCAATTGTAAAGATTTTCATTTAATTTAAATAAACTATAGACTTATTCATTGGAAACACTTGATATGATACTTTTTATAATGTCCTAATGTCTGATTCAATTGAATAGATTTTCATATAATTTTGAACAAAGTATGGGCTGATTTATAGGAAAAATAATAGATACATATAAAACTATTTACTTTGTCCTAATCTATGGTTTAATTGTAAAGATTTGTATATCATTTTAAATAAAGACTGACTTCTCGTTTCGTTGGAGACATACTTGATATACCTACAACTATTTATTTTGTCCAAATCTCTGATTCAGTTTCAAACATTTCCATTTAATTTTAAATAAAGAGTGGGCTGATTCATTGGCAACTTACTAGATATGCATGCACCTACTTATTTTGTACTTATCTCCGATTCAATGGAAAAAAAAGTCATATAATTTCAAATAAAGAGTGAACTGATTCATTGCAAACATACTAGGTATTCAATCTGGTGCCATTTTAGTTGAGTTATACATACATACATATTATTCACGCTCGTAATCCCCATGAGTAGGCAAAGTCTAAGTCGGGGGCAGCCAAACCCCTCAACCACATTCATCCAAAAAATAAAACTAGATTGGGTTAGATAGAACATTGTGAAAAAGGTAGCGACAAGTTACTAGCTCGTCGCCTACACGATCACACAGCCAAAACCCAATATACCATTAGTCGCCTTTTACGACATGCATAAGAGGCAAGTTGGCACGTTATTTTTTAAGTCCTAGACCGACATGGGACATTAAGTATACATTTACACTTAGTTCCATACACACAAGTACATTTGCGCGGGGCGCTAGACGAACAGTAGGTGTTCTTATGAATACTAATTCACACTGTTGTGAAGTATGCGTACACGCCCCACCATTACGCGTTTATAGATCACATGGCTTGCACTTGACTAATACGAAGTGAAAGCTGTTACCCATGACCATTGCTATGGGAATCAATGAACTCTTGCCATAGTTCAGATGGAACCTTGTAATAATCTGTTTATACCTACTGTTACATATCAGAAATTATTTCATATGTATTTAATGCAATTATTTTATTAATGTCCAGATTTTCCTTATTATTGAATAGTAACAGACTGCAATACTGATAAACGCACAATCAGAATACATAGTATGTTAAAAAAGCCTATAGTATGTTAAAAGTTAAATTTCAATATAATTTTCGTCCATACACAAGGACATTAAGTCCATAGACATTTAAAATAATAAATACATAACATCTCGCCCATAATCCCTGAAGGGATAGGCAGAGTCAAAGGGGTAGCAGGCCCCTTTAACCACATTCAGCCAAAAATAAAACTGGGCTGGGTTAGATAGAAAATTGTGAAAAAGTAGTGACAAGTGGCTAGCTCGTCGCCTACACAAACACATACTTAAAACCCCATATAACATAAGTCGCCTTTTACGACATGCTAGGCAAGAACCACAGTTGACACATTCTTTTTAAATCCCAGACTAATATGGGTCAAATTTTTTAAATAACTTCTGTAAATAAGGGTAAACTATAGCAATTATTACCATGCATACGCATTTCTTTTTGTAACTATAAAACGTCACATAAGAATCAATTTTTTTGAGTAGTAAATAAAGCTTTACAAACGTGATTGATATAAAGCCTTGTGTAGTAGGGTATCAAACATGTATTTGTTTACATAACTCAGGGCCTAGGATGATTTTATCTCGATCAGTCTCAAAGATACGGCGATGACGCGAAGATAGGTACCTAAAACAGCGTGCCGACGTCACTCAACGTACGGACTGCATATACAACGTAGATCTATGTAACGCTAATTGTCGCCGGCGACTTCATTCACGTTCAAATTGCCGAAAACAATGAGCGCAATAATCCTTAGTTTTAAAAATAAATAGCCTAAGTTTGTGCTCCTTAAAATATAAACTATAGCAGCGCGCCGCGGTTTCACCTGCATAGTTCCCGTTCCTGTAGGAATATGGGGATAAAATATAGCCCATTTACTTCCGGATAATGTAGCTTTACAATGGTGAAAGATTTTTTGAAATCGGCACAGTAGTTTTTGAGTTTATTCATTACAAACATACACACATACATAATACACACACAATACAAAAATACAAATCTTTCCTCTTTATAATATTAGTATAGATATATCCGTGAAGTTTCATCAAGATCAATTAGACTGTTTCGGAGATTAACTGAAACAAACAGACTGACAAATACTTTGACAATTGTTTTTTTATTACAAGTATTGTTTTTACGTTTTCATGCATAATAAATCGCTATTTTGACATTACAGACATTATTTATCAGCACAAATAAAGGTAGATATTTCATAATAAAAGATATAGGCCAGGAGTTAAGTTGCGTTATGCCCTTGAACTTGCGCCAAGATAGCGATCGTTGCAAATGACCGTACAGATCTTATTACTGCCTTATCTTCAAGGTTTCACGGACCTGGCGAATGTTTGGCTTGCTAAGGTTTATCTCGTAATGCGAAAATGGCGTTACCGGACCATTGGATTAGCTAGCAGACTGTTGAATACGTTACTTATCCAATTTCTGCTTAGGTTCATTCTAAATTATATAGATGTTAATCTATCTCAAATTCTGATATCTTAGAGATATAGGCTTAGAACAGTAAATATAAATCATCAATTATATTTTTATTATCAGATTGACAGTTCTCTTTTGAAAGGCTTTACGAAGATCTATACATATTGTATTAAATACCAAACAAAATTCAGAAATTCAATCACTTTGATGGTTTGAGTTTTAGTGATCGAAAATACTGTACTATCTATGATTAATATTAAGATTAAGTACTCATAGGTACCATATGTGTGGATCCGTTGTTAGCTATATCTATTTATACGTTAAAGAGATGTCATTTACACAAAAACGTTAATACCAAGCGTCTTTGTTAATTCACAACGTTGTAATTACATTACGTTCATTTTCACGTTCCCCTTAAAAATACTTGTTGCTCCATGAATTCGCAAGGAACTCTCCGGCGGCGCCAAAGAAGAGGGCGGGTCTAACCCTCCCTAAAATAAATATTTTGGGAGGTCTAACGATCACATAAACTACGCGTGTTTATGACTGTTTAATTTTCTCAGTACAGTTTCTGATATGCGAGGCAAGGATGGGCTTATCTTGGTGAAATGAATTATTTCTGATTAGTTAGGTATGCTAATATAGGAATTAGAATGACTTGTATGAATTTATATGTTATAAACCAGCTAACTATCTCGATTTAAAAACATGGTTAGTTTTTTTTTCTATGTAAGATCCGATTTAACGAGTAGCAAAATCTACATAGAATGCCAAAAGTACAAGTGTTTTCGTGGAAGTTGGATATTTTTATATTATGTAGGTATTAACAAGGCATCGCTACAGTTAGTACTAGCTATAACAGTTTTTAATTACTATCGTGCACTTATCACTGTTTGTTTCATCAGAGCCGCCAGTGGCGCGCTTCAACAACCGTCGCAAGTCTGTGTTTGCCGAGACTTACGACCCGGAGGAGGATGACTCGGACGAAGGAGCGCCCGCGGTGTTCCCCAAGTCGGACGCCCAGCGCGCCCGGCTCGCCGAGGCGGTGCGGGGCATACTGCTGTTCCGCTCGCTCGACGCGCAGCAGATGCAGCAGGTGAGCCCTCGTGAGTTGACTAGTGCCGGGTGACTCGCGACCCGAGGCGACTCGGACGGAGGTCACGTAAGGCGCGCCGGCAGTATTCACAAGTTGTAAGCCTAGAGCATCCTGACGGATAAGATTAACATTGTTATCATCCTTAGATTAGTCAGAGAGCATTTAACCTTTATAAGTACCAGCAAACTACTTTGTATGTTCGCATTACTCAATAGGAGGTAAGGTTGCAAGGGAGATAAGCAGATAATTTTTATTGCTCTAAACATTCCAGAGGTTGCACTTACAACACAAACTCTTATTCTTTATTAGATAGTTTTTAATTATAGAGGAAAGATTTATCCAAAAACATAAGCCAATAAAGTACACATAATTGTATTGTACAAGAAATTAAATTAAGCGTTCATGGTTATTATCATTTATTAACTGTAGTACTTTTATAAGAATATTAAAATGAAAATTGTCTTCCGCCGTTTTGCTAAGTATTATTTATTTATTATTACACCATTACTTAACATATGTTATTTTGTTACGATACCAAGTCCATATAAACAGTGCGCAATATATTTTATTGCAGTTTCAGAATGGACAAGATATTGGCGACTATTTCACATTTAATCTCATACTATTTTCTTTTATTTGGCTTCAATTCCATGTGATAAACTAACTTGTAATAGGCGTGTATATAACTTTCTTAAAGTTTTCGTTATACGTAGTAGGTCTGTGCTCATTCATAGTCTAAAAACGAAGTAACACACCGTTCTTCCTTATCTCATCTAACCATTAATCCTCACTCTAGTCGTCAGTACGTCTCTATTCCATTGTCACAGAGTTTACTTTAGATTGAAGATTAAACACCCGCACTATAAGGTACACCTACGGCACTTGTATTGAGGATAAGTATTTGTTGGTTCTATGAACTTACATTAACCATGTGACGGTTTTGACTCGATAAAAACAAGATGGACGAAAATCTTTCAATAATGTCTCGTGCTTAGTTTTTTCTCGAAAAAGCCATGAAGTTAGTGGATCCAGCGTTAATTCCTTACTACATTGTTTTTTTGGAAGGGATGGAGCTCCCATGGGGGCGAGAGGGCATCTTACTAGACGTGTGATTAACAAGTCAAACTAAAGTGTAATATATCTACTTCATACTAGTGGTCGCTTAATGGTTGAAATTCGACCATATATATATATTTTTTTTATTTAATATAGTTTATGCATAATTTAAAAAATATATTAGCATTCTGCACTCTTTCTCTCTATAAACTATAAGTGTGCAAAATTTCATTCTCCTCCGTCCGCACAATTTTCGTTAAAAGGGGTACAAGGGTTTTGCTTCACGTATTATTTAATAGAAGAAACGTCCAAATTGACACTCTTTAACTGAATATGTCACAGAGTCCTTGGATATGTCTTGTAAAACCAATAAAGTCTTGTGAAAAATACTCAGTAATTACCTTTACAGTTTTATTAGAAGTTGGGAACCGAACAAGATATAGTATTACCTACAAGTCACACAAAAAATACTTCTGACACTAATGGAACTAGACCCGTATTTCGTTTGAATACATAATTATTCGGAATTTAACTAAAGTGCCTATACCTATTTCAGCAAAGAAGTTAAAAAGTATAGGATAAGTTGTTTAAAATAGTTATTTAAGAAAACAAACTTACTCAAAGAACTCATTAAACTTGTTAAGTAGATTATGAGAAGTAATTCTAACACCAATACTTAATGAATTACTGAATAGCATATACGTTATTGTAATGAACACCAACAGCCTTGATATGTCTACCTGTGACTACAGGCGGTCCATTTTCCTTAATAAGACATTGAACGGTAACCGGAGAATTGGGAGTATGTCGGGGATAAAGGTGATGCTTAATTGGTGTTAGACGATTCCGTTTGACTCAAAAAGTAGGTTACCTCATCCTATATTGAACAAAGCGGTGGGTAATCAGTAAGACGATATATAATACAATATTCATACTATAGTGCCCGCCTCTATAAGATAGGCAGAGTGCGAAGAGCATTAAGCTTCTTCATCTAACCACTTTTAGTCAAATATAAAAATTCTGTTGAGTAACATGCATATAAGTTGTACATACATACATACATAACATCACGCCCATAATCCCCGAAGGGATAGGCAGAGTCGAAGGGGCAGCAGGCTCCTTTAACCACATTCAGCCAAAAAAAAACTGGGCTGGGATAGATGGAAAATTGTGAAAAAGTAGTGACAAGTGGCCAGCTCGTCGTCTACTCAATCACATACCCAAAACCCGATATACCATTAGTCGCCTTTTACAACTTAATAGGCAAGTAACACAGTTAGCACATTCCTTTTAAGTCCCAGACCAACACGGGAAAATGGGCTGGGTTAGATGGAAAATTGTGAAAAAGTAGTGACAAGTGGCTAGCTCGTCGCCTACACAATCACACACCCAAAACCCAATTTCCCATTAGTCGCCTTTTACTTAATAGGCAAGTAACACAGTTGGCACATTCCTTTTAAGTCACAGATCAATCACATACCCAAAGCCCCATATACTACAACCATTAGTCTCCTTTTACGACATGCTAGGCAAGAGTTTGGCAAATTCTTTTTAAGTCCCAGACCAACACGGGACAAATATAACTTGTGAGAAGCGGTTAGCTCGTTGCGTATACAATCACAAACTTAATCATTAATCTCATTTTGCGTCATGCTGCGCAAGGAACACAGTTGGCACAATACTTTAAGGCCCATACCATGGGTAAGGCACAATAAAATAATAACCTTAACTCTATACGACGAGCTAGCATCTTGTCATTACTTTTCCCAATTTTCCATTTTACCCGACTCAATTTAATTTTGGCTGATAAAGTTAAAGGACCTTGCTGCTTCTTGGCTTCTGCCTACCCCACTGGCGATCGCGGACATCGTGTAATGTAACTACTGCGTGTTGATCTGATTTGTGCAAAAATCAAAGTTGGCATACTGCCATTTGTGATTGATAAATAGACATCTCAAATGATCGATCGGAATCTAGATCACTGCAGCCGTTTAAATCAATAACATTGCATTGATTGACATCATTATTTTGTACACGTAATGCAGTGCAATCAAGCGTTTTACCGTATATATACTTCATAATAATGTGGGCTGTGTTATTGTTATTATATTTATGCTTGTAGTTAAACACGCCCATGTTTTGCGGTGGCTCTGGCTGATATTAATTATCAGAAGTTTTTCGGTACCGTGGGAACTTCAGAATAAAACGTATAAAATAAAATAGTTAGGTACATGGCATAATTAAGATAAGCTTAAATTTTAAACTAAATCAAAAGAAGATGAAAACTTTGACTTAGTACTATTAGTACTTAGTACGTTGTAGTTAGTAACAAGGCTGACAGAAGGATATTTATAAAACACGTTAAGATTTTGAAAGAGAGGTGTCGTACCACTCTTTCATTACTCCCAAGACACTTCTGTAATAATTTCCTGTTCTACCTATTCTTCCACCATTGCCTCAAGTACTCGACTTATGTTGTCATATCCCACCAGGTCCTGGACGCTATGTTCGAGAAGCGCTCCGAACCCGGCGAGTACGTGATCCGGCAGGGCGACGACGGCGACAACTTCTACGTCATCGAGAATGGCGTCTTCGACGTTCTGGTCACCGGTGATGATCGCGTCGAGAAGGTGACTGGCCAGTTTTAAATAATTTGATGTACATACAATCAGACCGCTCTGAATTAGGTAGGTCTTTACATTCCCTTCATATATTTCTATAAAATCCAGTGTTCCAGGTTTCCCTTGATTTGTCTAAGTCAGAAGTCCGGGTCACCTCCGGGCGGGATTCGGGCTTCCTTTAGAGCTTAAATTTAAAATTATTAAATCATTTTCTACCTAAAAAAATACTTGTACATTACACTGAGTTAAAAACCAAGCCATGTCAAATGGGCCATTACACTTGTCTTGGTTGCATGATTTTAGATATGGCAACTCTAGTTACAGAGTCGTAATTACCATATCAGCCGTATCAATGACACGAGGCCCCAATGTTAAGCAAAAGTTTGTAACACATGTTAGTGTTGGAGAGTGCCCCTAACCACAATTGATACGAGGCCCACATAGACAAATTACGCCGCGAATTATAAAGTACATTATATATTCGACTATGACTATAACTCGTGTTCAAGATGTGTATGCTAAAAGTGGTATAACCTATATGCAGGTGGTGCACACCTACGAGGGGTCGGGCTCGTTCGGCGAGCTGGCGCTGATGTACAACATGCCGCGCGCCGCGTCGGTGCGCGCGCAGACGCCAGGCGCGCTGTGGGCCATGGACCGGCACACCTTCCGCCGCATCCTGCTCAAGAGCGCCTTCAAGAAGCGCAAGCTCTACGAGGAGCTGCTCGACAAGGTGCCCATACTGAAGGCGCTGCAGGTACGGTCATTGACCTTATATTGTATACTAGTCAACTACTTAGAGGAGAACGCTCAACATCCGTGCATTGGGTACTTATTCACTACGCAGGTTCTTAATAACCGCTGTGTGAACATCATTCGCATAACAATATGCTGGTGATGAAAAGTGCCCCTAAATGTACATGATAGATACGGAACAGATATTAAGCGTTGCTGAAGAGTTATATGCAACAATGGATTGATGATGATAAGTGCCCTTAAAACGGATTAATGAGTTGAGAGGCTTTTCTCATCCACATCCACTTCGCCCGAAAATTATCCTGCTATGTGTATGACAATTAACAATTTTCTCATACGTGCATGTGCCACAAGAAACATCGAGCAACATACATGCAAAAAAAAAATACCATCTAAAAGAGTTTCAAAGATTTATCCAATGGTAACATGATATGACATTTTATTGCTACATATTGCTGACAATAGTAAATTTTATCCTCTAGACTAACTACATTCATCACGTCAAGACTAGACAAAATACATAGGACGAGCAGCAGCCATAGATAATTTTCTATCATGAATACGCAGTTAAAAGCCACTGTCATCAGCCATTGGTTCATTGACTGTCTTGATGGCGCATTCGGTAGTGACCGTGCCCCTTGCGCCAAGGGTTGTGGGTTCGATCCCCACCCAGGAAAAACATTCGTGTAATAAATACTCGTTTGTTCTGTGTCTGGGTGTTAATATCTAAGTATATATTTGTAACACCACTGATGAATCTGATATCCGTAACATAAGTGCGTAAGCTAATGAGCTTACGCACTTGTGTACGCACTTGTACTCCGGGATAATGATCCCGGAGTATCAATGTATATGATGTAGTCTGATATATATTTGTTTATTGGTTGTCGCGAACCATATCGCTTGTACGCAGCCTCGCCTGGTTTTGTGTCGACGACCTGTTGTGGTTGTCCCAAGTAGGGTTGCCGAGACTAAAAATAAATTCGCAGCTTAGAACAGTGCTGTGGAACTATCGATAGTCGACCTTGAAAAACGCTGATAATTCCCATAGGTTGTGTCGTAAAAATTTTTTATAAATATCCATGACTCGAGTACAACTGTTTATAATCATCATACAAAAATTTATATTCCAGCCTTTTTATTTTTGTGGCAAGGATTTCTAACTGTTTTAACCTTGCGATTGTCCAAAATGGGCAGCTCTGTGACCTTTTAACGGGCACATATGTTAGACAGAGTTACCGGAAATAGGCTCAACACGGATTGAAACATTTGCTACGACCGGAAACAATCGTGCGCAATAGCAAATGTTCGTCCGTCTGTCAATGTTCGACTCTCATAAAAGTCAAACACGGCAACCCTTGTAGCGAGTTTGTCATAATGTAACTCCTTTAGTACTTATGTACCTACGCTCGGTACATCATAAATGTCGCGGGATGTCAACAATGAGTCTCGTTGGGCTTATCTCAACAATATACGTAGTTCCCAGGGCGTTCGCAAGGTTACATTTAATTAAAATCGCATATTTGTTTGCGATCCGCCACGCCTGCTCATTAAGTATCCAATAGTTGAGCTATATAGTTTTCATTTTAATCTGAGTTTCAATTTCAAAGTACGCCAGTACGAACAGTGATAAATAGTTCACCGGTATTAGTCCTAGCCATCGCCCGAATACAAGATTTTAATACGAAAATACGAGACGTGGTCACAACCCTTTGCGTCGGGCGGCCGGCGTACTAAGACCCTTGTCTATGCCGCTTTTAGACCCTCTGGATTAATCCCCAAAAAGGGATGAAATCGGTGGGCTTTATACCTAATCGGAACGTTCCTCCAAAATAGGGAATGCCTATTCCTTCTATTGCCATGACTTCTTTACAATTTTTTTTATTGGTCAATAATAAAAAAGAAAATTATAAAGGATCAATCAAAGTTATTGCTAAGATAGAGGGATCCCATCCCATGTGTTCTGTCGTCGACGGCCATAGAAAAAAATAGTTTTCATGAGGGAGATGCTCATTTGTTTAAAACTGTCATATCTCGTTGGTCATTTGATCAATATTAGGTCTGTTTTCACTGTATTTTTTTTATAAATGCGTTATTATATAGATTATCTATTGAGGCGTTTGGCGACGTTGGACCACTGTATGTGTAGCGACCAGGTGATGGCAATTGTAATCAGTAGCTTCAAACAGTAACGCCACTCGCTTCAAAAAGAGAAAACTTACAATGGTAAGTTTTTTTCGTCCCAATGGGGACTCTTTTGAAAGTCGTCCGCTATGGGGAGCGAGTACTCCGATGCTAAGTAAATCAATAAAATTATATTAAACATCGCTCTCTTCTAATTTTCCATCTAACCCAGCCCATTGTCCCATGTTGGTCTGGGGCTTAAAAAGAATGTGTCAACTGTGTTTCTTGTCTAGCATGTCGTAAAAGGCGACTAATAGTATACCTATGGGGTTTTGGGTATGTGATTGTGTAGGCGACGAGCTAGCCACTTGTCACTACTTTTTCACAATTTTTCATCTAACCCAGCCCAGTTTTGTTTTTGGCTAAATGTGAATCATATTTCTAGAAATACCAAATCACCTCAGCTCTTTATTAACCTTTAGAACAGGGAATCAGACTTAGATCATGATTACCGACACATCCATAGTCGTTGAGCTAGTAGTATAAAATATGACACATAGGCAGTACTGCACAGATTTATTACTGACTAGCTTCTGCCCGCGGCTTCGCTCGCGTGGTACATCGATGAAACATAGCCTATATGTTATTCGGGTGTATGAGCTATATTATTCTAAAGTTTCATTAAAATCCATTCAGTGGTTTTTTTGTGAAGGAGTAACAAACATCTATCCATACATACAAACTTTCGCATCTATAATATAAGTACGATTTATAAAATTATCAATAAATATTAAACAAAATAATTGTATCCGCTAATTCGTTAGTACATCGCACGTATGACGTACGAGCAAGGGTTGCGTACAGGAAGTCTTTATATTCCCCTAACTTTTTCATACATGATTGCATGGCCTTAATGCTCAGCGTCCCGAAAAATTTTCAAGCGAACTTAAAACCAATCGATATTGACAAGTGGCGGGGTCGACCACGTCACTAGAACTACCCTGTGCGTCGCTCGATAGTGTTAAGACTCGAGATTATATCTTATTGGCTCTTGCCCGCAGCTCCGCTTGCGTGGGTTGCATCTATGTAAGTAAGTAAGTAAGTTACACAGTAGTCTCTACCGTGCGTAGAGCGGGGTTTATTTTTTTTTCGAGATGACAAGCAATCTATTTCCTTGCTTAAGATTAAGATTAAAAAATTTTACGTAACAAATTTAACTTCACGCCACTTCCCTAGCGGGGTAGGCAGAGAGAACCGAACGCCTATGGCACGATCCTTCTATAGCATTAAGTTGCGGTATTAGACACGTAGAGGTAACAGACAGATAGAGAGAACTTTCGCATTAATATTGTTGTATTAGTAGATATGCCTCGCGTCTTCGGGGATTAGGGGCGTGATGATTTATATGTATAAGTATGTATTAGTAGAAAAAACTGTATAATTTAAAAAAAAACGCTTGATGCATATAACCGTTACCAATGCTCAGTTCTTACATTATTATTTTTTTGAATGCGAATCTCATTATTTCGTTGAATAATTTTCATTCCGATTCAAAATGATCATGCGTATTCAAAACATCAACATAGCAAATTAAATACTCGATATAAAATTACGTCTACATCACTGAAACTGATATTTAGTAATGAGTTCACATGCAACAACAATAGGCAATTAGAGATGTAATCTGAGGACTTCACTCGCACACAAATGCCGAGCCATCGATAACAGGTTTTACAATGTATGTATGTCCTGGCAATCTGAAACATGGCGATGTTTCTTCTGCTAGATATAAATAAATAAATATTAGACATCACATACATTGATCTGACTTCGAGGTAAGTAGCTTAAGCACTTGTGTTACGGATATCAGAATCAACAGTGGTATTACAAATATATACTTAAATATTGGATATTAACACCCGGACACAGAACAAACACAAATATTCATCACACGAATGTTTGTCCTGGGTGGGGATCGAACCCACAACTCTTGGCGCACGGGGCAGGGCCATCGAGCCGGTCAAAGAAAGATATAGGTACATACTCTTTTGGTATCGTTCACTGAAGCTTAGTCTAATCCTTGCTTCGCTAGATACTATAAAACAAAGTTTCCCAGCCCCATCTGTTTGTCGTGATTAATTAAAAATCTACTAAACGGATAAGGTTTTCACTGATAGATAGAAGAGTATTTTGTGAGGAAGGTATAGGCTTATACAACATATTATTATACGATTCGATATAGCTACCGAGGCCGTGGTTGGTCGCTAGTATAAACTAATAGATATTATAAAGAGGAAAGATTTGATTGATTGTTTGTTTGCATCGAATAGGCTCCGAAACTACTGGACCGATTTGAATAATTCTTTCACCAATGGAAAGCTACTTTATCAGCAAGTAACATAGGCTTTATTTTATCCTCGTATTCCCACGGGAACGGGAACTACGCGGGTGAAACCGCGGGGCGCTGCTATATATTATAAATGCTTTTGTAAGTCTGTCTCTCTGTCACGTTTTTACAATTAAATCATACAATGGAATTTGGCTTAGCAAGTCTTTACGCCAAGAAATGACATAGGCTATTTCGTATCTCGAGAATAGCGAGCAAAAGCTTTCTTGTTATTGGGTACTTATTATTTACATGTAAATGATAAGTACCTACCCAATATAATAAAAGCATGCTCGTAAAATATTGATATTTGGCAAGTAACACATTCCCGTTTTTATATTATATTGTAATAATAATGTCCCCCTAACCGATATCGGTCACGGCGGCCAATCTCAACGAGGATTAGCATTAGCCAACTGCGCAGGAGATATAATAGTGCACAAGCGTAAGCGCAAACTCAGGTACACTCTCTTATTCTTTCACTCTCATAGTCCGGTGAGACGGGAATTCGACATGACCGGTGAAAGGTCAGGCGCAACGACGACTAACTTAACTAGTGCTTTCCGAGGCACGTTGGTGATTTAACCGCCAAATTCCTGACTCGCGGCTGTTACTGAGTAATTTTATATTGAAATACCCAGCCACAAATTTTTGGCCCGACCCGAGATTTGAACCCGAGACCTCTTGCTCCTTAGGCGGCGCATGCTACCACTAGACCAATGAGGCAGTCATATTGTAGTACGCATATGGATAGGCGTTTAATGGGTAACATGAATCGAATTGGTGCCTAGATAAGATGTGTACGCTTAGATTACTCCAGAAAAGTGGGCAAAATACACAAGGAAAAATTCGCCATTCGAATCGAAAGATTTCATTTTCTTAACTAAGCTCATCGCAGTTCTTATTGCTATATTTTTTATTACACAAATTAATCATAATATAGAATTTGTAGCACACAAGGTATTATTAGCATAGTCATATACGTTATATACATACCTTGTCCGAATTTTCTACCGAAATACCAATCAAACGATCGTATAATTAAATTAACGCAATACGAAATACTCAAATCTTTCGTAATATGCAATACATAACACTAATCATTTATAATTCAGATAACAATCAAACGTACAAGAAGCGCGCTGATAAGCACAGATAAAGTCGACCATATTAAATACGTCACTCGATAACGTTGAGTTAAAAAAATAAATGATCACGATTTTTGTACGCCGGTTTGTAACGTGGACATTCCTCTATTGGGGCTCTGTTGACATGAAACGTTAGGACACGTATACTTTTCGTGGTCTAATTGGTTAGTCAAGTTTGCAAGCACGAACTGACTTATCTTTCGGAACATTTAACTCTCAAGATTCTCCTAACTATTAGGGTCTACTAGCGTTACGTCCTTCTTAGTAGGAGTTGGCTCATCGGACCATGATCGTGGATTTGGCGTGTCTGGTTAATCGTTGAAGCCATTGCATCCTTCTTAGCACTTAGATAGCTGAAGCAGACAGAAAGGTGTCTTCATGAAGAAAAATTGGTCACCTTCGTATAATTATAACCAACTAGCAGCGCCGTGCGGTTTCACCCGCGTAGTTCCCGTTCCCGTGGGAATACGGGAATAAAATATAGCCTATGTTACTTGCTGATAAAGTAGCTTTCCATTGGTGAAAGAATTTTTTAAATCGGTATAGTAGTTTCGGAGCCTATTCGATGCAAACAAACAATCAAATCTTTACTAACTAACTAAACTTCACGCCAGTTCCCTAGCGGTGAACTTTTAATCTTTCCTCTTTATAATATTAGATAGACTAACTAAACTGCGCGTCACTTCACTAGCGGGGTAGGCAGAGAGAACCGAACGCCATAAGGCACGATCCTTACACACGTATTATTATAATTTTTACAAATCTTTGTGTGTTTTTCTATATTAACATACACAAACTAGCTCTAATTTAAGCACATCTATATACTTGGAGTTTGTACTATGAATTGAGAGAAATACTAAGTTACGTTTTACGCCTAGTGAAATTAGAACCATTTCATCCATGTGGAAAAATAATAGATTCTTGTACTTCATTTCCTGATAACCTCATTCTTTCACATTATTAATTAAATATCCCGAAAATTATTTCATATATCGTAAAGTATTTGAATCTACTGGTCTCAATTAATATTGGATATGCAAAGAATCATGAAGTGTGGATAAATAATATCGATTATACGTACTTAATATTATTAATTTTATCAGCTTGGCCCAAAAATTTGATCACAAACTTGATTAGGCAGAGTATCAATTTGATAAGGTTCAGTTCAATACATAAATCTGTTGAATAAGTCTGATGGATTATACCATCAAATTAAATGATATATGTACCTTACATATGGGTGACCTTCTATTCTATAACATCATAAGGGATTGCCGTCATACAGCTCAATGGAGCGATTGTGACGTCTATGGTAATATTGTTATGATAATTGCGATTGATCAATCCGTTTGTCCTTGTTCTTTTATCGGACCGTCGTGTTGCTATCGTCTGTGAGATAAACCTCGTTTATGGAGGTTAAATAAAATAAAAAAATAATATTTTCATCATCATCATTTCCGAAAGACTATTCGACATATATTTTTACATTAGCCGAAATGAAATAGATCGTTTACTACCGGACAAACGTCACTAGTCGATTTTGTGTAAATTTTATAGCCAGTGATTATCTACACCAATTCCTTTGTAATAAGGTCGAATTTAGCGTGTGCGGCTTACTTCAAAGTCATCTAACACTACATAATACGCAATGTTACTATCGTTGCATAACAACGATGCTAATGAAAGGTGCATGACCGGTATTCTTAGAAGCAATAATCAAATCGTCCTCCAAAAAGTGCTCAATTATTATTAAGTATTTTACCGAGATAAATTAACCATTATACCGTATTTCCAAATGTTCAAGAAGTGACCTACAAATTTCAATAAGTATGAAATTGCTATAGAAATTTATCATCTGAGAGAGTCATGTTTTTAATCGGTGTCCACTTGGACTACGATCATGAATTCAGCGCTCTGAGTATGATATTCCTAATCCTAAGACTGGAGACGAAACAAATTGAATCATGGTTACACATCAACAAGTATCACAATGTGCAGATTTCACCACGTTTAACCCTCCGCATATGAGCTACGTCTTGTCACTCATATGAGGCAGTTGCCCAATAATACCGCCTTTCGCATATGAATGGACATGTAAATATTGTAATTTGTTTAATGGGCCTTTAGTACCTATATGAATACGTAATAATAGGTAACAAATCATGTAAACAGTGTCATTTGTTAAAAACTGTCAAAATAAGAGCAAGAGTTGTCCTCTTGCAAGTAATCGAGGTCAACGCATGCTCGTCACAAACGTATGCACCGTTCGCGGCGTTTATTAATTAAAATATGCGACACTCCAGGATTTAATTAACGGCACACCTATGTCGGCCCTTAATTGGTTTCCCATTTTTAAATTGAATATACGCGTGTGACATGAATATTGTTTGAGCCGAGTAACAAAGCTTTTAAGGTATATTCTCAATATACATATTTCTTTTAAAGTAATAAAAGCAAATTATAGGTATACCAGCTGCCCCGACGAACTTCGCATCGCCCCGTTTTGTTAAAAATACTTTACCAAATACACAATAAAAAAAACATTAAGTCTTAAAAATATTAGAACCATGAAATCAGATAGAATTTTACGTATTTGACAACCCAAAACAACCCGTCTCACCACAACACCTGTCATTCCAGCCGTACGAGCGCGCGAACCTGGCGGACGCGCTGGTGCCGCGCACGCTGATCGACGGCGAGCTGATCATCCGGCAGGGCGACACCGCCGACGGGATGTACTTCGTCGAGGACGGCTCCGTCAGCATCCGCATCACGCGCGACGACGGCAACGAGCACGAGATCAAGCGGCTCGGTAAGATATAAACATCCTCTATTACAGCGTTTTATAACCTCAGGTCCAGTGCCGGCGAAGCATGGGTTGACACCCGGGACGGTTTCTATTAAATAACACGGCGGGAGGGAGTAGGTCGGTGGTAACTTCTAACCCGTTATTTTGTACCCGTATACGAGTCTGGTTAATGTTTAATTCATCAGACCTGCGTCGGACAAGACATCGAACAAGTATCTGTGTAGTCTCAGTCCTTGGCTGCTCAGGTGGTATTGGGATGCGTGGCCGATTTTAGGAGAGTATAGTTCTGTGAGGATCTAAGGTTCTTCAACATAACACTGTCACTACCATAGGTGTTTAGTTTGTACTTGGCTCCTGTAGAACCGAGTAGAAATTGGGAAGCATTCCGCCATGATAAATAAGGATAAAAATATAGACTTAAGTTCCTAGAAGGCTGTCTTTGTTACTTATAAATTAGCCAGTGTTCCAGTTTGTATAACTAATGCTAATGATCATGTGAGATGGGAACTATGATAATGAGTGACATTAAAAGAAGAGCGAAGGCTTTATGAACAGTCAAAGAAGCGTGGGTTATACCAATTTGAAATTTGATGTATAGCAGAAGAGCCATTCGAGTGACATGTAGAAGAGAAGCTTGCAAGTAGTAAAGTTCGAAAACATCTCGCAGTAGAGGCTGCCCTGGTCTTTTGAGGACATTTCCAAAAAAAATGCTTTAATAGTATGTACTAGTACAAGATAATGGTAACATAGAACTTTCCTGTTCCGCAGGCAAGGGAGGCTACTTCGGTGAGCTGGCGCTGGTGACCCACAAGCCGCGCGCCGCCTCCGCCTACGCCGTGGGACCCACCAAAGTCGCATGTGAGTACTACACTACTGTTTAGACAAATTGATTTATGGTTACAGAAGTCGCACTGACAGAGGAATTAATGTCTTTAATTAAGTACATTTTTCATACATGTCCCTTGTTGGTCTGAGACTTAAAAAAGAATGTGCCAACTGTGTTTCTTTCTTGCCTAGCATGTCGTAAAAGGCGACTAATGGCATATCGGGTTTTGGATGTGTGATTGTGTAGGCGACGAGCCACTTGTCACTACGTTATCACAATTTTCCATCTAACCCAGCCCAGTTTTATATTTGGCTGAATGTGGTTAAAGGGCCCTGCTGCCCCTTTGACTCTGCCTATGGGCGTGATGTAAGTATTTTTAATACATTCATGTACTTGGAGTCAATAAGAGGGGTGGAAGTTCAATGGTAAGGACACGCGCCTCATAACCGAGGTGTGCGGGTTCAAACTCCAGAGTACGTACCTCTGGATTTTTCAAATCTATGTACGTATTTATACCATTTGCTCGGCGGCGAGGGAAAACATTGTGATGAAACCTGCAAATTCAAAATTTCATTTCTAACCATGATCCAAAAATTATCTGGTTCCCCTATCTTACGGTTATGAAGGTCAGATCGGTAGTCGCTTTAATGTCTAAGTGGACCCCGTCTAAGCATAGGACATAATGCTAGGAAGACGATGATGTACTTGGAGCCAATCTTTCATATTAGCCAATTTGTTCTTAGCTAGTTTTTATCATGACTGAATTTAATTACGATAATGAGCCTTCATAACAATGTAAATACGTAATCGCTGTTCCGGCTTACAGAATGAAAGGTATGTGAATTATGGGCCCTTAGAGTAAGTACAGGAGAATACGGGGTCATCTATCGCATTAAATTTTACAATTCTATTTCGTCCACAGTCCTCGACGTGGAAACATTCGAGCGCCTCCTCGGGCCGTGCATGGAGATCATGAAGCGCAACATCGACGACTACGAGGAGCAGCTGGTGAAGCTGTTCGGCGACAAGAGCAACCTCACCGACGTGCGATGAACGCGCCCCCGCGCCCCTTCCTCCCGCCGTAATCCACTTTACTTTACCTCACCCTAGCGCCGCCCGCCGCCCGCCGCACACACCGACCCGCTACAGGTCATTCGCCTCGAGCGTCGAGGTACTTTTGTTATCTATAGCGTTCGGCGCGGCGCCCGCTCCTGTACGGTGGCGCATCCTTTAACTCTTTATACCTTATTGCTGGTACAATAGAAACTATTTTCACTTTCCACTACCCCGCTTATGGTTTTGAAATGTGTAGGGTAGTGGAAAGCGAGTTTTCCAGATTCCTGTCTAGCTTTAACGTCACAGATGAGTAGTAGCGATTAGCAGCTAGGGCGGCGGGCGGCGGCCGGTCCGCGCCGGGGCGCCACCAGCGCGTCGGCGCCGGCGCATGTCTGGGATTTTGTGTATATTCGCTGGGAAACATTTTTTTCTTCGAAACAATGCTTCGCAGCGGTAAATATACTGTCAATTATGAATTTGACATATTCACCTCAATAAAGTTAATAGTACAGTCGGCAACAAAAGTAGCTGAACTCCTATAACCTTTATTGCTGCTATGAATATAAGAACAAATGTTTAGATACTTTTGTCTCCGACCGTACTATTCGACAACCTAAGATGCAATATAACGTCATTCTTCATGGCATATTACATAATTAGAATCATAGTACTATCAACCTAAAGTTTCTATATGTATTTGCATCATTTATCGAGGGTTTTAAAAGATTTCCTGGTGAATTCTCGACGCCATACGCCCCGGCGCGGACGCAGCTTCATAAGCGTTATTTGTAACATTTTACTCAGTACTCACTGTGTTAACTTCGATTTGTCGAGATTATGCTGACGGATACAGTCTTTCCAATGGTATGGACGCAGAGAAATTATGTCCAATTGCATTGCATTGCACTTACATAATATAAAACGCAAAGATTATTTACTTCGTCTTTGAATGATTATATTATTAAACCCGCTGTAGGAACTAGGACCCCAGCTGTACACTCACGTAGTTAGATTTATTGTCGAGTTGGGGGATTATTTCCAGCAAGTTTCAGATCCGAAATTAGCGCAATGTAGTATTGTTCATGTCAACGCTATTGAAACGACTGTAGAAATTATTGAGTAGCAATTTTTTATAATTTATTTTTCTATTAATTCTTGTAACCCAATTACCTTTGTGCAATAACAAATGTTTATATTTTCTGTGTATGTTTATGTGCAATATTTCTGTAAACATTGTACCGTAATGAAATAAGAATTTAGGACAGCATAATCTCTGGTAACTTACTGTTTTACGCTCGAGCAAAACGCTTATTAAATTCTAATATCTATGTCTAATATTTTTTTTTTGACTTGGCTTTTCTGTCTACTAATTTATACGATCTCGATTGGTTTTTATCAAACCTTTTTTTATAAAACAGTGCCATGTGGATAATTTATCACATAATTTAATGTTTAGCGTAGTTGTATCTCAGATTACGCGTCGGAAGGAAGGTCTAATATTGAGCGAGCGCCGAATAATATTGCATTGGTACGAATATACGCTTATATTAGATAGAGAAATGCCTTAGTAGATATGTAAATATACACTCGAACGAGGGAGCGTCACCGGCTGGCCGCGCGAGGCTGACTCCTCGTGAACTGAACAGGAACTCCGCTCACACTCGTGCCATATTGAAGGATTACGTCTATAGCCGCAGCTCACCAGTACCGGTTATGCTATATACCAGGAGTAGGGAATGCTACAGACCCCGCGGCTTGGCCAGCACTGTTGTAAAGGGACAAAGAGCGGAAGTTCAAGTGTCCCGCGCGAGGGCCTGCTGCGCAACGTTCCCTACGAGCCGGCGCCGGCGCCGCGCGGCCGCCCCAGCGAACACCGGCCGATTGAGGAATGTATCTTACGGGTTGAGGGTAAAGGCATTAGTCTTAAATTTTACCATAAAATGTCTTAGTAGTGAGAGGTGGCAATGCAATACTATTGAGCACTCGCTTCCTTGGGATATTCTCAACAGCTGTCGCCATTTCTAACTTTAAGATATTTTCACTGACACAGGCTTTTCTGAACGATTCGAAATTTATATACCTTGTAGGTAAAGTATGTAAATTTACGTTATTTTTTGTGATTAGATTAAATCTACTCACTTTTATATTTTTTATTTATTTATTTAAACGCAATTAATTAATTACACCTATCGATTTTATGTATGTATATGGAGATGTTATGTACGAAACAGATATTGTATGCCAAATTAAATGGTAGTTACATGATATATGTAATGTTGCAGGACAAATTTACAAGTGTCTGGCATAGGCGTTCAGTTTAGAGGGCAGTGGCCGCACGGCCACCATGGGAATCGTTTTATTACTATATTAAATGTATACTGTATTTAATTTTGCAGAGAATATTTTTTTAAATGAATGTTTCATAGTAATTTTGTTAAGGAAAAGGGATTATTTTTGTGTTATCTTTTAGTTATTTTACGTTTAAAGGCTTTTTATGTTGTAGAGTTCCTATTGTTTTGTTTGCTCTTTAACTATTTTACGTAATAGATCTGAGGTGTGTTGAACTTGATTTGTAGCGAAACACATAGGTCCGACGAACAAGTAACCGGCTTGACCCGTGCGAGCGCGAGTGCCAGCGGGGCGCAGCGCCGCACTCATTCACCCTCAGGTAGAACTTCCCAGTATTATTTAAATTAGAAAAATCTACAACCTTTGTTTGTGAACCAGCCAAAGTAGGTGAATGCGTAAAGATCATGTTTAGCGCTAAATATTTAAGTCTATATTTACTATGTAGTAGTTAGTTTTTGTCATTTTCTTATTGTAATTTAAACTATTAGTAGATTAGGAAATTTAATGGAGTATAGTCAAATCCTGAGGGGTGAGGTGTAACGTTACGATGACGCCATGTACAAAAATGTACAAATTTATTTCAGCTGCCATAGAGGATTTTATCGTTTTATTTTAATGAATTTTAACTGATGATTGATTGATTATTTATTTATTTTGATTGTTGATTTTGAAGCCACCACTGCGGTGGGCGGCAGTCAACAGGTCCGAATGTGTCGATGTGGCTTGCTTCGCTGCTTCTGTTAACCTGTGCTCGCTCTAGCCAGTTAAGTTCAGTTTGGTTGACGCAGCTAATACATTCCTATGTTGCCGGTTGACGATTTTAATAATTTATTTTTGTTACAAAACTTAATTTGGTTGTTATCATTTCGTCGGTTCCGATGACGATTCTCACTTCAAGTGCCTATTTCATACAAAACATCAACAGGAAATAATTAGAACTCTTTCTCACTAACAACTTAATGTTAATCTCGTGTTTTAACTTACTTGAACTGCCTTTTCTATTTGTGAATTGTGAAATGTGTTGTGAGGTATGTGTATTTAGTGCATCAGTTTGAAAGGTACCGCTGACCGATACAGTTCTGTTCATCAGACTATAATCATGTTTGAATTAATAATAGTACATTATTGTTGACTTGAATTCTGTATATGAATGTCATAATCTATCAGTACATTAAATGTTTTAACTAGTAAATCCAAGTGTAAAAGTCCCAATTGCCAACATCCGTGTATTGTAGTGTCCACCGGTCTGTCGACTCGCTTAGGTGTGTGGAGTGATGTTTCCTTTCTATGATACATATAAAGTTTGATAAATATTCCGTGTGTAATGTTGTTGTTACGTTGTACAGGTGAGGTGCGCCGCGTCACCGCGTATGTCTGTGTGTCCCGGTGTCAATCCCAGTAGTTACTAGTACGTGCAATAACTAATTACTTGTCATCTATGTCGTTTACAATATCATGTGTTAAATTTTGTCTGTGTGGAATTTATTTATAGAATTTAATGAAATCATAGCATAAGATATATATTTCGCTATACACGGTGTTTAAGAAATCTTGCATTCTTATTATACCCATCAGTAAAGTAGGAGTAACTAAGAACACGTGTATATTCAGTTTGTATAGACGGCGTCGGCCGATCATCTCACAATACCTATACTTAATGTTAATGAAGCACAAACGTTAGAGCGTGAGTCGGAGGAGTCTTCATTCTGTTGTCTTCCATGGGACGCACAGAAGTCTACAGCTACCGCTCCTCGTGCATTCCTTGGAGCTATATGCATTCTCTGGCATACTGATGTAAAATTGAAATTCAATACGCTTAACCTTAGCGTAATTTTTTATAAATTATACTAGTCATTGGTGTCTATTGTAGATTTGTAACCTGACAGCACATTGGAATGTAAAATGCTCCATGTCTTCACATTCACACTAGGTGTAAGTTGTCATACCTGTCTCATAATGATAAGCATATCAGCGCGGTCATCGCCGCTGCCTCCTATGTCTAATAATATTAAATTGCACCACATATTTACATCCGGTAGCCAGTTGAAAACTAGTACCGCTTTTTCCACGTCATGAGCTTACCCTGTACATTTATAAAATTATGTATCGTAAAATGTTAGAAAACTGAATTATATTTGTTTGTAGATCTAATCGGTGTTTATTTTATCCTTCCCATCCTCTCATGTAAGCTTAAAATTTGTTTTTGCTACATTTTCGAGTCACGGCTAGAATTAGAGCTAATGTCCCTAAAAGATATACACCATGGTTCCATTCGTAAGGAAAGCGCTGTAGACGTAGACTATGGTTAAGTGTAGGGTTGCCAGGTCGCCAAACCTAATAGCCGGACAGAGCAGCCAGTGCGGCCGGACATTTGGGTAAAAAGGCCGGACACCCTACATTATTGACGGACTGCGGAAGCGACCGACAGTCGACTCGCCTGCAATCGGCCACTCGGAGCTCACTCGTTCGTTTTCGTAAAAAGACTAACAAAAGCCCGACACCATTTATTTTAGACGGACACGCAATCAAAAAGCCGAACCATGTCCGGCTTTATCCTGACGCCTGGCAACGCTAGTTAAGTGGAACATTTCTCGAACAAACAGCTTAGAAGTTAAGTCAAAAAGAGTGGCATCAATAAAATAAAATGTCCGGTTCGAACAAAGACAGGTTCCGGGGTGGGTCCAATGTTTGATATAGGATGATTACAGGAACTTGGACATAATACGAGGCCCCCCAGGACCAGAGGCCCGGGGTGGACCGCCCCTTCCGCCCCTGTTTTAGTCTACCACTGCTTTCTTGCCTACCAATTTAAAAAAATTTGGATGTGTAAATTATACTACCTCACACAAGTCTCTTGAAAAAAAGGAGGTCATTTACTTAAGTACACTAAAAAGAGAAAAGGTCCTAATATTAAGCCTTGGGGCACACCCATAACAAGAGGCGCGCCTGAAGGATGTGTACTATTGACATTTACTTTATAAGTTCTATCACTTATAAATGACTCAATAACCCTTACATACGGCGTTATTCGAAAGAAAATAATGTCGTAGTTTCATCAATAAGGTTTGATGATCAACACAATCAAACGCTTTTGATAAATCGCAAAAGACATTGCTTTGCATCCTGCTTTTTTTCCCATGCATCAAACACATGTTTCATAAGAGCGACTCCTGCATCAGTAGTGGATTTGCCTTAAGTAAATCCATACTGATTTTTGTGCAATAGATTATTATCGATTTGGAAGTGACAAACTATTTGATTAAGAATGACTTTTTCAAAAATCATACTTTAAAGATTGTTTTAGACAGCTCTATTGGGTTTAGTCGCAGAATGCCTTGTCTTAAATAGACTGATCTTAAATGACTCTAAATCAGTTTTTGGAAATCGAATCCCAATCAACGGACAATCAATTTGATATGGAATTAGGTACCATTTTGGATATAAATGTTTATCTTGTTATAAAAATATTATGAACAAATAATTATGAAGTAATGCTTATGTAATAATTTCATTTAAAAAAAAAGGATAAAATAGAAAAGTATTAACTTCTCAATCACACTTTACTTAGTCATTCATTACAATTTATATGTTAATATTTTAAAGTTAATCTATTTAATCTTAAAACTTATATAGGTTCTGGTTCTCGGCTGTAGACCTGCATAATTTTTTCCATTATTTCCCAATTTTTCTCCTTTTGAAGATCTTTGGTGAATACCTGTAATCAAACAGAATCATATTACAGACATTTATCACATACATTAGAAATGCAAAAGTAATTTATCAGATGTGTGTATTACTAACAAAATATATAATTTAATTGCGATTGGTGTTAAACCAATCGCAATTAAATTATATATTTTGTTATATTTCAACCCTAAAAAAGACTAGGCTACTTTTAATCCTGAAAGAATAAATAAAGTCTGTAGTCACATAACTAAACTTTACGGCACTTCCTTTGGCAAAGAAAATCGAAAGTCATATGGCATGATCCTCACACACCTCACTTGCTTCTTCAACATTCATGATCCTTTTCATACAAGCTTACTGTTACCATTACCACTACCACTGACTACATTGTGATATAATCTAATTCTAATAAAAATTACTTTTTACTCACTGAATACCAAGCTGCATCATCATCCAACGTCGAAGCTAATGGAACTGATACTCCTAATACATGGAGGGCAAGAGTCAAGCTGGCAACAGCTATATGAGGTGCCCTGTAATCCAAAACATTTGGAGAATGATGAAAATCTTGTAAAAACGCCATTGCAGACCGTGCAATTGGCGCAGAACGCCACTGTGCTGCGGGAAACCATTCTTGCAAAGACCGCAAATAATGCAATAAATATCGGTGAGGAGACGGCGCGTCCAAGTTGAAGCCGAGCAATCTGAGCACGAGCAGTTCAGACTGGGCCACCGCGCCTCTCCAGGACCAATATTCGTCACCCAATTCTAAAGGACCTGCACCGCGATTGATAGAGTTGTGTGCTACGTTAACAGCGTCCCTCAATCTCACAGGCTCATCTCTCGATTTTCCTGCGGCACAAAGACAGGCAGTACTTATCACATAGCAATCATAATCGTTCTTTTCTGCTTCTTTAAAGAATTTGTGATAGAATATAGCCGCGGTAGCGACTGTAGCCGGTTGCAAACCAAGTTTGATACCACATTCAAATATGAAATTTGTAGCTAAACTATGTCCGGGTGCACTACGATAATCTGGTAAACGCTTCTCTCGTCTGTTACTCTGTAAAGCCAACACATCTATTACGTCCTTCATAGTTGATTCTGGATAAATTAAATTAAAATATGACACCTGAAACTGAGACAATTTTTTTATTATATGATAGGTTAACCATAAACACAAATAACAAATAAAAATTGTTTTTAAAGAAAGTTCTAGCCCTGGATTATATTAGATTGGTCCTACTCTCTGAGTACTGAAACATATAGAGACGACCTAATGTTCTATAAGAACAACCTGCTATAAAAATATGATTAATATCGATAGAGGTTTATGAATATAATCATAAACCTCTATCTATCTCTTTTTATCAAGTCTGCAATACTACGTAAAAAGAGACAACAACATATTTGACTTAACTATTTTTAGTAACATCATCAAGTAGACGTCATAGAAATACCTAAGTGAAGCTGGTTTACGATTTTGGTTTCTTTCTCGTTTTAAGTTGTCAATGTCAGTGGAATTTTTGGTGTATTGTGCCAATATTGATAAAATTTGTGATTATAACATAATCTAACTTGTAACATTCAAAAACATCGTCATAAATAAATTGTTCAGAGACTTATAGTATATAAATAAGTAAAGTGGAATGACACTACACAAAGGCGCTATATTTGTTCCTCACTCAAAATTGGGCTTCAATTTTTCGTGGTTAAACCATCTCCATTAGTTTCATTACTCAGAGGTCCTACTACAAACTCTCTACAAACTACAGCATGGCCGAGCATTATTTTCTTTGGAACGTGAAAATAACAAACTAACTGACATATGTACTGTAAACTGACAAAGTATCGGTAAAGGGAGAAAACAAAAAGAGTAGGTATTCTCCGTTTATGCAAAGTGTATCCAGTGAAATTTACTTGTTCGATACCACAGACTGTTCGATACGGGAAACAATAGCAAATAATGTTTTAAATCAAAATGCCGAGGACTTCGCCTCGCAGAATATCTATTAGGGATTCTTTAGTAATTGTTTTATTATTTATTTTTAATACTGTGCACATAACTGATATGGGTAAGCTTTAGCTCTTCTATTTTTTTATTTTATCAATAGGTACTTATATACCTACATGCTTACAATACCCTATATAACATTGTACTTATTTATTTTCAGCAAATAATAATATACCCAACAAGGAAAATAAGATGAAAGATGATTCCAACGATAAAATGTTAAGCTTTAGTGAGAATGAGGACTACCTAAAAAATTGCCCTACTGTAGATCAAAAGAATATTTCAGCATGTTCAACTTTACAATATCCTTGTATATCTTGCAACAGGAGTATAGATTGTCGGTACGGCGGCTTTTCTGATTACAAATGTGTTGTGAAACCAAAGGTGGTGTGTAATGTAAGTATTTAAAGTAAAAAACTTTGGAACATTTAATATTATGTGAATAAAAAATAAGCAGGTACTTAAAATTTACATTCACTGCTTTCTTTGTTAACAGGGAAGTAAGACATTTAACAGGACAGCCATGTGTAGATTTTGTTACCAAACTGAAAAATGGGAACACAGATGTGATCAGAAAGCTAACTGCAATTCCGTTGCATCTCCACTTACATATTACTTGTAAGTAACACTCTATATTACAAAGAAAACTTATATATGCTGATTATTGACAATAATTTAACTGTGGAAATAAATATTCTTTTGTAATAAAATACATACTTATGTATGGCAACTAATAAAATATTGTTTCTTTCCAGAACAAACTGCACTGTTTCTGATGATGTTATTTGTCTAGGCCACAGAACTTTTCTAAAGAAAATCCGGTGTTCATGGACGGCAGGCACAAGATGGGGTACTGCATTAATCCTTGCCTTGACACTTGGAGGATTTGGAGCCGACCGTTTCTATCTAGGTCACTGGCAAGAAGGCATTGGAAAACTCTTTAGTTTTGGAGGTCTGGGAGTCTGGACCTTAGTAGATGCTTTACTTATTGGTATACACCATTTAGGCCCTGCTGATGGTTCATTATACATTTAAATTTTATTATACTTAGAATAAATAAAATGTTTACTATGTTGTGGTGTTTAAATAAAACAAAGTATGTAATATAGAACATGTTTTATAAATTGGATACAAAAATAACAATCTCATACACATTTGTGCCAGTTATACACTTAGAAATAAATTAACAATGTTTGTAAACTAAATCAACCAAATTATTCTTCTTCAATCCTGTCATAGCTGGAAGGTTTGGAATATTTTTATATTCAAGTATTTGCTTCAACTGTGCCACATTGTACTTATTAACTGTGCCATCTTTAACACGACTTTGTAACAAATCTTCATCAATCTCAAAATCAACTTTCGCCTTTTTACTACCGCTTGTACTGGGTTTAGTTGTAGGCGGTCTTTTATGAGCATTAACCCCAAATGGTCCAAATAATTCCTCAAAAAGATCTTCCCGAAGACCTTCAAACTTTTCAACATTAGGCTTGGTTGTATCAATATAAGGTTCTACCTCTTCATCATCTAATGCTATTGCCTCTACTGCTCTGTACTTTGCTTGAAGATTAGGGTTTTCAAACATATCTGGTTTGTAATCAAATACCAAATTCTTGATAATATGCTTCATAGCAATTCGATGTGCCTCTGAAATATTTGTGTTATCTTCCTCTTCTTCGATAGGCACTTGACGAACACTTTCAGTAAAAGGTATTACAATAACATCAAAACCAATCTCCACTTCTAACCCCAGTGGGCTATTGCATGGTGAGAGAGCAACTATATATGGCCTGGAATTGACCCTTGTACATAATACAGAAATGGCTACCATAGAAGCCTCCAGACAAGCGTTATAAAGTGCTTTAAAAGCTACTGTGGAGCCTTCAATTACATCTTCATTTGGGTACAAAAAGTACCCATTCTTTAAAAACCACTTTTCCTTACACAAAAGACTGGCAGGTTTAAAACCCAGCAGTCTTAGCATTGGTGGTCCAAATGGATTGTCCATTTGTTTCTTTTCCTTGTCTGTAAATTCAATTCTCTGTCCACCATATTCTTGATAGTACAACAATTCAGACTTGAGCAGTGGCAATTGTTTTTGCTCGCTGTCCTGTTCATCTACATCCATTGCATCTGAATTAGTATCGCCACTCGAGACTTTCATTGTTTTAGTGACACTAGTAACAATGGCATTTGTGTCTCTTTGTAAATTGGTAGTTTTGGTTTGATTGGTACTTTTGAGTAAACTATGAACTCCAACTCCAATAGATAATTCATTTCCTATTTCGAAACTCAAGCGAGCGATGGCTAAGTGCCGATGTGAGTGCTGAAACATTGAATTCTCAATTTCTGCGTGATCCCACACAGGTTTTGGCAAAGGAACCTCTCTTCCCCCATTAGCTTCATTTAGAAAGTTTTTATAGAACGGATCAACAACAACATCTTTAGAAATATTGATCAATTTAATTTGGATATTGGACTCTACTAAACTAGACACTCTCATGTAGGTGGCTCTGTGATCCAACTCTACAGGAGCCACATCCAAACTAGTCAACAATAATATGGTTCTAGAAAGAAGTTGTTTCTTGCAATTAGTAAACATTTTGCTGCAATGCCACAGAGCTTCAGACAGTTTCAATTCTTTGGCCTGTCCGTAAGACACGATATCAGCACTCTGAAGCTTCTTATAATCATCAAGATTTGGTAGATCGAGTGGGCAAATTTCTGTTACGTTTTGTAGTCCAAAGCTTGATGTCGCCGACTCTGTTCCATAAAGACAAACGCCAATGTAATGGGTACTCGCTAGCCGAAGGTGGTGTCGTAACATACGACATGTCGCAACCTGACTCACGGCGGGCGTCTCCGACTTCGAAGGATTATACGCATTAATCAGCACAATAGTAGCAGGCACACCTCTCCAAGGTTGGTATTCTTCTATTTCTTCCTCTGAATCCATATTTTATTTAACTGACCTGAAAAGGGAAATAAAGATATAAAAACTTAAAAAACAATGATTGACTTATCGGTCTGTGATTGGTGTCACAATGGTTTAATCCTATTTATTTACTCATATTAGCAAAAGCTAACAAACCTTTTGCAATATTAATGACTAACTAAAAAAATAAATTTCTTTCGTCGCTACAAATTAATACATACCGGCACGAGTAGGTAAGTAATGTAATTGTGCGGCACAGACGAGTAATGGATGTACCAGTACGGTAAGTTTTGGCGGCTATCTATGCAGGCGAAGTGTCAAACTCAAAGAAATATCAAAATTTGACAGTAGTAAAATGTACAAGTTTCGACAGGCACACAATAAATTGATCTCTTTCTAATTCCTTAGTAGTAAGTGAGAGGTGATAATTAAGTGATGACAATAATCAATTAGAACCAATGCGGAAAATCCAGCCAAAACGGCCATTTAGCTTCCATTTAATTTCAATAAGCGGAAATTTTTCGTAACATTAAATACTGGAATATAATATATTTTATATAAATAAAATAGTATGAAATAGATATGATGATTAAACATACATTGACATTTGTACTCGAGTCATAGATGTTTATAAACGTATTTATGTATGTCTTGGAACAAAGGAATTGGTATGTCAGTCTGGAGAATTTATTATTATTAAACACACAATTGTCTGGGTTAGATGAAAAAATCAAGCCTCACACGACTAAGCCCCCCACTCCCCTCTCCCTGGACTCCTCTGCCGAGGTTTATTTACTAGGAACCTATCAATAATATTGAATTGCCCCCCCTGGACCAAAAGCTGCGTACGCTCATACGACTCATAACTGAGTTCGCCTAGCATTATCGGGTAGTTGATAATGCTCAATCTCAATGCCAGTACATTATTGTAAGAACATATTATTTTTGCGGAATTAAAATAATAAAAGTAATTTTCACTGTTGGAGTTGCTAGCGACGACATATAGCTGTAGGTAATTGGATTCCTATCAAATCAGACACGAATGCCTATTAGTTTCATCTTTCTGCACGCGATTAAATATATTAATTGTACATATGTCCTTGTAAGCTGTTTGGTAGCCTGGCATGAACGACAGATTTTTTTCGCAAAAAGTTGCAGATGTAATTTTATAATTAAGAGCTGATATAATTTGTTCCTTTGTCATTCTTTATTCTTTAGTTTCATGCGCAATTCAAAGAAAAACTATGAACCTTTAATATTCAGTGAAAACACCCTTTCATCTTAAGATTATGTACTGTCTTACTAAACGTATGTGTATTTCGTTTTATTGGTCCTTCAAGTCGTATACTAAAAAAAATACTATATTAATTTTGGATGTTTTGTTAAGTGTTACACGTCCTTTTTATCATTTCAACTAAGGATGACTCTAAGGCTAAACATAAATATTTTGAAGAGTGGACTGATTTATATAATTATTACGAATATATGTAGATACATCTTGCATCTTATGCGGTCGGCGACCGATTGTAAGGTCGTTCGACGAACAAGTGTAAATGAGGCATTAGTTGGGGAGGCGCTGGGCGGCCGGCGTGCGGCATGCAAGGCGGAGGCGGAGGCAACGGCGGAGCGTGCGCAGTGCGTGCGGCGCATTGTTACTGCGCGATCCGTCATTCGTTCGCGGGCCCACGCCGCGACGGTACTCGTTCAGCTCGCGCCACCGGCCGGTCGATCGCGAGCCGCGACGTACAGCTTCTCGTGCTGATCTCGTGGTGACGTGGCGCCGGAGCGCGAACCACTCGTACCCGGGCACGCGTGCGCGAGCGAGCGCGTGCGCGGCGCCACCTGCGCGCGACGACGGGCCGCGAGCATGCTAGGGGCACGGCGCTGCCGCGCGTAGCGAGCCAGGCCGTGCGCGCTATCGCCATGGGCTGCGCCTCGTCCGCCGAGGAGCGCGCTGCCATCGCGCGGAGCAAGCAGATCGAGAAGAACCTGAAGGAGGATGGCATCCAAGCCGCCAAGGACATCAAGCTGCTGCTCCTTGGTAATGGAGCTTTCCTCTCACTCTATCTAGCGGGCGAGCTGCGCGCGCACCCCGGTTGCAGCTCTATCGACTGCCGCGCGGTGAAGCTCTCGTGCCCGAGCCGGCACCCTTTATAATCTATGCGACACGCTGACAAAAGCTATTTTGATAAAGAATGATGCGCTAACATTTATCAAAATGTTAAGGACATGTAAAGGATGTCTATTTCATAACAGTACCTATTCTTGTTACTGATAAAGACAATACACAAATGTTTACTATATCGGTATGTAGGGAATGAAGAGTACTTAACATTGTACATGAGGATTTGTATCATGTTTATCGATCTTGAGGTTAAGCTCGAATGTCAATATCATCTACGCTTGCGGTTTTTGTTGTTGGTTCGAATCTGCAACGACTTTAGTTGCGTCAGGGATTTTATTTTTTTATGTTTTAAATTATGAAAACTAAAGATACAAAATGATAAAGGATAAAACGTAAATAAATCATTTACTGTAGCCTTCAAAAAGCACAATCGATGTGAAGCATATATAATGCACAAAATATCCATTCCTTTCAAAAAACAAAGTAGGTAAGTACTTCATTAGTTAAGTTTAGACCAAAGATGGGTAAGGCGAAGTACCGAAGTAAGTTAAATTAATGATTTCTATCATCAGACCTTCGAAGCACATTTCGTCTATGTTATTAGTACCATACTTAACTAAATAATCATGGGCAACCAACATTTATCTGTCTTACTACTAGTCTTTTCCACTGAACAGGTAATATAATACACTGTTAGGGTCACGATAAATAAAGCGAATTTCCACATTTGATGATTATGTTAGTCCCAGAAAACCGCCAAACATTTTTATTTCCGGCGATATACATGCAAATGTCTATAATACAGTAAATATATATAAACTTACCTACTGCCTTACTAATCTTACTATAATGTTGATACGATTTATGTACAAAATCGTTTAATTTACATTTATGGATGTGAGTTTTACAAAAATATGTTAACTAACTATTACAAATACATTTGATTTGGATCTGTATCTCTAAACGAGGTAATTTGAGGATATCTCCAAATAAAGATGATATTTAGTAGATATTTTATATATTTAATGCCTTTTCTAGTAGGAGTACCTACTCAACAAAATACTTTCTCGTCCAGCATCGATAACACTCTGCTAGTATTGATCTTTTCGTCTGAAGCAGTCTTTGCCTGTGTTCCTTTACTCCTGTCCACTATTTCATGCCATCATCGTCAGTTTAATTTATATTTGCTAATCAGATCAAACGTGGGTAAATCTGTTTAATGGTCGATGTAAGATAAGAGGGGTTACCGTCCGGGGCGGAAAGGTTTAAATGTTTATAGTTTTTTTACTGTTGTTTTTGGGTCACGGCCAGCAGTCTAGGACTTTAAACACTCAGACGTCTCTAGTTGCGTCCAGATATATACCATTGTCTGTCGGATTTCATTGTTGCAAATAAGGCCAGTGGTTCACATATATGTATACGAGTAAACCCAGCACCTTAAGCATGAAACATTGATAAACAATAAAATAAACCTTTTACATTATACCTATATGTGAACGGTCTATATAAAACATTTGTTTAAATAAATCAGAATATTGGCATGTAAGTTTTTCCCAAAATTTGCAACCTATTTTTTACTTACTCTCGCCCGGTAGAGCAATGTCTGACATCGTATTGGTCTGTTATAAGAACAGTACAATTTTAAACTTTACTCTTAAGCACACAAGCATATTTTATACACGTTTGTTTTTATTAGACAGACAGCTATCTATTCACTAAGCAATTAAGCTTATTTAAAGTCGTCGTCAGTCGAGTACGAAAAGCATAACATTCCACTGTGCCTTTTTTTTTCCTTAGATATTATTTCCTATAAAAAAAACTACATGGTTTTTTGTAACTACAACTCTTTATGGGTAACAAACAAAGCAACTGTTGCAATTGTGGTAGTAGAACAGTAACGCCTATTTTAGAATGATAGCAATTGTACGCTTCAGTCAAAGATATGTTATGACTTAAGTTCACTAGTCATGTTTATGTTGCAATCAACTAGCTTAATATTAGCATAATATTCATTGAATAACCAAGCATTTTTAGTAAACCAACAGCTTAACCAGAGCGACTAGATTGCATTAAGGCTATGCATCTAATATTAGCTTAATATTAGCATAATATTCATTGAATAACCAAGCATTTTTAGTAAACCAACAGCTTAACCAGAGCGACTAGATTGCATTAAGCCTATGTATCTAATACAACATTTGATAAAATGGGATGAGATCCTATAAAGACGATAATAACTTAGTTACATTAACTTAAACTAAACTACTCATGTTGGTCTCGGACTTACAAAGAATTTGCCAACTGTGCGTTTCATGCCTAGCATGTCGTAAAAGGCGACTAATGGTTTAAAGGGTTTTGGGTATGTGATTGTGTAGGTGACTAGCTAGCTACTTGTCACTACTTTTTCAAAATTGTCCATCTAACCTAGCCCAGTGTTGTTTTTGGCTAAATGTGGTTAAAGGGACCTGCTGCCCCTTTAACTCTGCCTACCCCTTCGGGGATTATAGGCATGATGTTATGTATGTATGTATGTAAACTAAACTTCACGCCACTTCCCTAGCGGGATAGACAGTAGGTAGGTAGGTAGGTAGGCACATACATTACAACTATGACATTGTAAAATCCACAATACTTACTTATAAATAATGAAAAACAAAATTCGTAACAATAAAATGTGTTCGCACTTGTCAACTGACGATAAAATGACAATTTAGGTTCTGATGCCCGGCAACAGAAAATAGAACTACTTTTACCTATAATTTTTAACGATGAGCCAATGCATGTAGTTAGTTAATCCGACAGAGACCGTTCGTCTAAACTAGCTGTTTCATTGAATGGCTCAGTGTCATTTAGACCAGCTTGTGCGTGGTTTAGCATATACTAAACCACGTGCTAAACCACAGTAGCAATATTGCTAGCATTAGTTGAAGTTATGCTTTTCCTAGTTTCAGCGACAGTTTTACCGAAAATTAATTAATATTTTGTGTCTTTTTCGAAATCTTACTTAGTTTTAGGTAGGTACTTCTTAGTTATTGATAAAAGTATTAGGTCAGTTAAAGAGTCAGTTAATGTATGAAAACACTAATGAATCTAGAAGAAGCGAAACATCGGAGCCAGGATCGTAGCAAATGGGAGAATATAATTTCAGACTAGGTATAGGCCCCAGTGGCGGTAGGTAGCCCCATGAGAAAATAGCGCGAAATTGATTTAAAATACTGGATGTGAATTAATGGAATGTGCAACCCATAAGAACAGGTGGCTCCGAATCTATAAAAATAGTCCATTCTATACCACTACCGTATGTAAAATTTACAAAATTGCTTTAATGAAATGACCCGGTCATTGACATCATGACCTTATACTACAATAACAGGTAAAATTCTCAACATCAGGTAAAATTCTGTATTTCTGTACTCTTGCTGGATTTATAATTATATTTTATAATAATTATTTATTTAAGGCCCCAGCTGTCATTGCAAGTTACACGGCAATAGTATTAAATATTACATAACATTGATTTTAAGTGCCCATTTATTATTACACGACTTCATCTCTAAAGTGTCATAAGTTTTTGTAACGTAAAAAAGCGCAGTAATCGCAATCAAGAAAGAAATCAACCAGAAGCGCTTGAAGTCTAATTTATTTAAGTGTATATTTATTATAAACTATACTGAAACAAAACTCTCCCCAAAATCATGTGCAAAATCATGTGATGTATCTTCCTTAATTTCAAAAAAGAAAACAAATAAGTATATACAAACATTAGTACTAGTTTACATAAACTAGTAGGTACTAATGTTCGTATGTTGCGGCTAGTTACATAACTAGCTGCACCACGCGGTTTTGCTCGCGTAGTTCCCGTTCCCGTGGAAATACGGGGATAAAAAAATTACATAAGTAACTCCCTAATAAAAAGTTAATTCAATTGGTTAAAGAATTTTTCATATCGGTTCAGTAATTTCGGAGCTTAATTATTGAATTAAAAACAAACAAAAAAAGAAACACAATATTTTTTTCTCTTTATTTAATACTTTCATATAATATTAGTTTATAAGTATAGATATACTACTCGTATCTTAAAATCACTGATTAGCAAGGATAACTTAGAATCAGATTTAACTCCTGAGGAAAATATCATAGCAGACAACCGCGTTTTGCTTGGAAGGAATAAAATAGTTATTCTATAATGTCTGTCTGTTACATACGTCTTCATGTTTAAATCTACGTATCCTTAAATATATAAACGTATAAACTTGGCTCGCCCAAAGTTTCAACCCTCAAAAAGAACATAGGACTACATTGTTAGAAAAATCATAGAATAGATTTCAGGCGGCTGGAAATAAAATGTAATGAAAATGAAATGAAATTTATTGTGTAGGTATATATTTGGGTACATAGTTAACAGTACAAATTGCTTTATATGAAGCTCGCCAAATCCTACCCTTACAGGTATTCACAGATTATAGAGATAAATATATAACCAATATAAAAAAAATACATTAGCTTAAAACATAACACTTTGTCAGGTTTGCCTGATTTTATTTTGTTTAAAGTCATTTAGGCTATAAAAACAATTACTAATAACCACATTTTCGTTAGTTTCTTAAATTCACATAATCTTAAATTGTTATTTCAAAGCGATTTGGTAATCTGTTGTAAATATCTATGCAAATGATAAAAGCATTTCTAGACACCACAGATAGTTTTACAAACGGTTTATGTACCTAGTTGGCATGCATATTGAGAACGAATAATTCTACTCGTGACATCTCTTTTGTCTAAGAAAAGAGATTTATGTTTAAATACAAATAAACTTATTTCATTAATGTACAAACAAGATATTGGATGAATATTATATTTTTTAAATAATGGACAACATGAAAATGTTTTTATAATACTAAATATAGCCGCACGTCGCTATTGTTTATTAAATATGAATGTTACAGTATTTCCCCATAAAATTATGCCATGTCGTAGCACGGAATCAACGTATCCATTATAAGCTGTAAGTGCAGTTTTTGAAGAGACTACCTTACTAAATTTTCTTAAGGCATATACAAAATGATGAATCGGAGCTGCAGGCAAAGGCTATAGTGGTCGAATACATCCATAATGATAGCTCGAGGAACTTGCAATAATAATTATCTATGCTGTTTATACACAGCAGGTAAGCTGTGGTCAAAGAGTGGTGGTAGCTCAATGGTAAGGACACGCGCCTCTTAACCGAGGAGTGTGGGTTCAAACCCGGCACGTAGGTACCTCTGGATTTTTCAAATCTATATACGTATTTATACCACTAGCTCGGCGGTGAGGGAAAACATTGTGATGAAAACTGCAAATTCAAACAACTTTGGATTTGTAACTATGATCTAAAAATTGTCTGGTTCCCCTATCTTAGGGTTACGAAGGTCAGATCGGCAGTCGCTTCAATGTAATTACCAGACTCGCTAAATCCTGGATCATGGTCTGAGCGGATCCCGTCTAAACACTGGACATAACGCTAGGAAGATGATGAAGTAAGCTGTGGTCATCTTTTCTAATTCAGGAAGTCCGAGGAAATTAAAAAGCTATTCTATGTACCGTTTTCGAGATACATTTTAATGAAATTAAAATATATCTACAGTTTCAAAGAGGCTTCAATCAGAGGCGTAGCTATCGTTAGGCGCTAGCTAATGGGTGCCGTGACGAGAAATCTCATACACAAAGTAAAGTAAGTAAAATACCACTGTTTGCTTGCCTGATCGTGAAGTAGCTTTGCACCTTCGAAGGATTTAAGTAAAGATACCTAGGTACCTACATAACTAACTAAACTTCACGCCACTTCCCTAGCGGGGTAGGCAGAGAGAACCGCATTACATAGAAATATACCTACAATATATAGTTATATACGCTATGTAATGCTACTATCTTCAACAGATTTAGAAATCCTGCTAATATAGTACTTCTATTATGTTTAAGTAAATTGCATGTCAAAAAAACTAGAAGCTTATGGCCTTAGCGTAACATGAGGTCAGTCAAATTTACCATGGGTTACACAACTACCCCATTACATGGCCACTTTATCGGAGCCTGTGAACAATTTATGGGCAGAGCACGGACCAGTAAAAAAAGAAGGACTCCGCGCCACCAATTAGATGTTGAAGCTCACTTGACTTAGGTACGTCACACATTGTCATAATAAGTGCTCCAATTGACAGATATACAATATCTGATAACCCTAGATACCTATCTCACTCACACGTGGCTTCACGCTTTAGATGTTACTCTATGCGATAAAGTATGACAGTGTGGAGTCCTTCTTTTTTTACTTGTCCGTGGGACAGAGTTTAATAATTTTTGGTTTACAATAAAATAACTCATGGCTAGTTAGGAAGGAAGACCGAGACAGATGTAATATTCGATTAGAGCGCCCTCTTTTAGGTTTAGGTAGTCAGGATTAACAAGATAGGGTTTTGGTCGTTCATTGTATAAAAAAAAGTAACATTCTTCTCACAAATAAGTATACCGGAACTTAAATATTACCGAGAGAAAAATCTGAACATTCTATCATTAAAATATGAGATGTGTATCGCAATTGGTTAGTTAATATTTCATTATTACAATTAATTATAGTCAGAACATTACATATTCTGTTTTAATAAAATATTCCTTCCTTTTGGAAAAATACAAGTCCTAAAATCAATTTCTATTCAAAAATTATCTTTGGTTTCATTTCAACCAGAGATTTTAGCGCATTGCTTTTGTTCTCTTTCGTGTGTGAATCTACTTTCACGCATGTGTGAGCGAGCTCGAACGAAGAGAACCGAACGCGCCCGAACGTCAGTCGAGCGGGGCGCGGTCGCCGTCACGGAGCGGAGCTGGCGCTTGTCATCCGGCCGCCATTACCTCGTATTTGAACGGATTCGTAAAATCAATTAAAATTCGCGCTGTCGTTACGTGTTTTTAGTGCTGGGTGTAGTATAGATTTCAAGAGTTATCGAAGGAGTGTTTGTCTTTGCGATTAGAGTGTCGTAGAATACATTTGGACAGTGATAAGTGGTACAGTTAGGTTACTGTGTTGGGTGCTAACGTTGTGTAGGGTGGCTCCGGTCGGGCCGGAGCGGCAGGACGCGTGTGGAGCGCATGCAGAGGGAGCGGTGAGAGCGCGCCCGGCTGGGGAGTCGGGGCGGCCGGCGTACAAGGCACAGAGACAGCTGCCGACATGGGGTGCGCCCAGTCGGCGGAGGAACGCGCGGCGGCCGCTCGCAGTCGGCAAATCGAGAGGAACCTGAAGGAGGATGGCATTCAGGCCTCTAAGGATATCAAGCTGTTGCTGCTAGGTACAGTAACGCTCACTTCGCATTACGTCTTAATGTTCGGCCGCACCCATGATTTATCGTCCGTGCAATCTCGGGCTGCCGATATCTGTATTTTCTGCTCTCTGCGTGTATCTCGTTAGAAACGTATTTCTCTGAGCATAGCTATACTACAGTGCGGCTGTTACAACATTCAGCTTTGATTACAGTTTAACAAATTTTATGGAGGTACCTATTGATTGAAAAAAGTATCTTACATCTTTTATTTTTTACACATAAAAAACCTATTCAATGTTCACAGATCATAAAAATCAATAAAATTGGTGTACATGTAGTAACTTTATCTTAATAAATTTTCCAGTAATAATACAACTCAAGAGACCAGTAACAAGTAGAGCTATTCTTATTGAGCACACGGATAAAGCCAAGTTATGAATTATTCAATAAAATAATTCAGTGGAATATGTTAAGCATTTACAAAACATGGTGGGTCAGAGTAGCCTGGTGAGCAGATTCCATACATCTCATGATATAATCTCACTAGAAATTTCCTATCTATTGGGCTGACAAAATAGTTACACTAAATGTGTGACGAGGAAAGTGGCGTGAAGTTTAGTTAGTTAGTTAGTTAAATGCATGATAATATATTATGCAATTTAAGTGCATTCGCATATAGAGACACTTCCAGCTTTAGTTATAATCTAGAGTACAATATGTTTAAAGTTCTATTGTACCAATAATCAATGATTTCATGAGTAAATTGACGGCATCTTCTCCCACTATTTATGTCAAGATACTTTAGTTGGCTAAAAATTTAAAATGGACATGCTCTTAATTAATGTTAAGTAAGAAGATTTTTTTATTTTACAGCCCGTTGAACAATTTTCATAGAAGTATTGTATAATTTAACATCTAATTGTAATTAACACAATCATTACATGTTATGCAAGTGAAAACGTATTTCTGAGTATTTATTGCATTATTCTTTGACAGGTTAAGAAAAGTGGTGAATTATTATATCTGTCTTATCAAAGCTGAACCATAGGTCACTAAACCACAGGTCAAATCAATAAAAATTGCAAGTTAAGTTGCCAAAAATACAAAATTTACTTTAATCAGCAGTAATGATTGATTTTCTTGAAGTATTTTATCATGTTTAGCATTTAGTAACCAAATTACCTATAACAGTTTATAACAAGATTGTTGAAGATGTAAACTGTGATGACTAGATGCTATTTAAGTTGTCTCTAGATAGACAATTAAAATGTTAAGCTTAATTTAATCTATTTATGAACTTAGATAGATGAAAACAGTCAACAAAATACCACTAAACCTACAGCATTATTTACACATCCACTATGAGTCATGCTCTGTTTCATTGTACCAAATTGCTTGTCTTATTAATTGTTCGCAAAATGAATGTCAGGTGTTGTATAAGTAACAGGGTGTATGAACATCCTTGATCTTGACTTTGGCCCATGTTCATTCACACCAGCTCTATTTCTAAAGTGGCACATCTGGCAAGTGGTAACACACCTGTAAAAACTTTTATTTAAACATATATTAAATTGGCATGCATGCATCATTTTTATGAAATTTTACAATAATTACTGAAATTTTATAATATTGATTTACTATTATGATGTGAAATGCAAAAACAATGATGAAAGAGCACCTAATTATTAATAATGAAAGGAGGTAAATGATTTTGCTAACTAACTACAGTTTGATTCATTGGGATTAATGAGGGCATGTAGTTTTTATTTAAGTATTGATTGTGTTCAATTAACAGTTAGAATTAAAATTCTAACTGTTATGAAACTTGAATACAGATGAGCATAATAAAATTTATTGACAATAATAGTAGTATATATATATGTAGCCTTTAGGCCAAATACAGTCTTTACGGGTTCTCATATCATTTTAAATAACTATTTCTGAGTAAATTTATTGAATTATTCTTTGGACAGGTTATGAGATGTGGTCAATTACATATTACATCTGTCAAGTTATCAAAGCTGAACCATAGGTCACTAAACCAGGTCAAATTAACAAGAATTGCATGTTAAGTTGCCAAAAATATAAAATATTTAATCAGTAGTAATGATTAATTTTCATGACTTATTTTATTATGTTTAACATGATCGGTCGTCTCTGCCTACCCTGCTAGGGAAGTGACGTTTAGTTTGGTTAGTTCGTTTTAAATAACTAGCAAGTTAAAACCACTTGACTATTTTTTACTTAATGTTGAAAACACATTCAATTCCCAATTACATAAACATTAAATGTTTAACCATCATTGGTTAAACATTTATGAGGATGCCTGCTATCAGACAACTTCATTTACATTAAGGATTACCTATATACTTGGCTGTAATTATCATCATGAAAAACAATTCAGACATTTGTCTGACAGAAATTTTACCATTTCAAGCTTTACATATTCACAAGTCAACCATCTTTTGTTGTATACCTAATTTATAACAAGTATTTATCTTTATAAATAACAAAATAATAATTTACTGTAACACTCCTAGGAGAGAAGAAATTGACTAGGTATTTGTTTTTATTATTGTGTCATTCAGTTATATCAATGTGTTGTACCTACCTAAATGTAAATTAGTTATCTAACATACAATCTAAGAGATTGTAAATGTTGATATGAACTGTTAATCTAAACCTTTAACATGATTTTGTGAACAGTTGGCATAAAACTAAGAAATGAAACATGGAATATACCTAGATCAAAATCAGTATAACAAAGTAGTTTAAATCTTTTAATATGTTGTTTTTCACTTGAATAATAATCAGGAACTTAGTTCTATGTTTTGGGATAAGGAGAGATAAATCTGGTTTTTAAACTTTCTATATACTTAAAATTACACAAATATACATAACTTTCACATTCATTGCATGTGAAAAAATACAAGGAATAAGTAAATTTACATTTATAAACATATTTGATTTGAAAAAGGCTTGGAATGCACTAAGTAACTATGTCAATCATCAACCCCCAGGAGAAAGTGAGAAATCAGAATAATAATTGCAATACATATGGATAAAGTTTTAATCATTAATGTTGAGGCCTTTGGAACCTCTAAACATTAATAATTCATATCATAATGTATTATCACCCCTGTTATTTATTACACTGTTCAAGTGACATGATACATGAGGTACATAGTGGAGAAATGCAATTATAGTAAGCAATTTAGAAATTCATTGTTTCTGATAATTATTTAGGTTTCAATGCCTTGTACCTACTTACCAATGTAAATGCAAATAGCATAAGTTACTGTGGAAAAATTTGTAAATGTAAATACATATAAGTACCAAGTTTCTTTTAATTTCTTAACTTCACTATTTCAGGACTAAATTGTAAGTATATGGTTAGGCAATAGATGTAGAAAAACATTAGTTGTAGGTGTTTAAACAGTAACAATTCAGTCAAAAAGGAGTTATGGAATTCCTTTAGGTTTTTTTTTAATCATTAATATTATTACCATTAACATATTTTATCATAAATAAAAGAAAATACTTACCTTTGTTAAAAACATTACTTTTGGTCTAAGTAATGAAAATACAATTATGGAAATTTTGGAGGTACAAATAGGTAATTTTCCACCTCTCAATCCTTGTAATCTTGTATCAATTGTGTAAGTTTTGTAAGTTGTGCTGTATGTGTAAGTTTTTTTTTGCGCCATTGTGGTTTGAAACGCTTGTTATGGAGTTAATGCCCTATAAGTCCATGGCTGACCGCCCATATTAGCTTAATTCAACCCAGATACCTATGTCACAAGTATGTCACGCCGTCGGGACCTTGTTAGTCAAGTGGCTGTCTTGTGCTAGAAGTTAATTGATGTGTCACGTTTAAATGATCGTGCCGTGACGATAGTCGATGCGTGCCGACTCGAACATAGGTACCTATGGTAAAATTTACTGTCCATTGATAAGAGCACTAAGAGGCCTTATATGGGATGATAAATGACTACAACCGGTGTATTACACATACCGTAATGTTCTTTTACGATTGCATTGAGGGTATTAAATAAATTGCAAAAAGTCGAAAATATTTAGAACAAATTTAATGATCGCTATATGTATTGTTATTGTTTAAAGACCTATAACGAATGTTTTTCTACATCCCTTTTTTTTCACGATTGTCCATCTAACCCAGTCCAATTTTATATTTGGCTTAATGTGGTTAAAGGGGTTTCCTGCCCTTTCGACTCTGCCTACCCCTTCGGGGATTACGGGCGTAATGTTATTTATGTACCTATGTAGGTAGGTATGTGGTTTATTAATATTTTTTTTGGATTTCCAATGAGCTATAAAATAACAACGTCACATATATGGGATCGAATAGGTATGTGATAACGAGTAGCGTCGTAGACAAACAGACGAGTTATATGTATAAATTTTGCATGAGATATTTTATAGGTAAATTAGGTAGGAATGTTTTGACGAAAGGTTTTGAATATACCTTTTAGTCACTTTTATTGAACTCAGTTTTCTAATATTGATTAACAATATTTGCTTGGTATCGTCATAGATCATTGCATAATATCCAATACCTACTTAAAATTTTTGTTTAACAATTTATATGTTAATAAGTAAAAAAAAGTATATGAGTCAAGTATAAGTAGGTAGTAACAGTTTCATGGAAATAACTTAAAATATAAAAACCTATTTTTTAAGTGTAATATTCACATGTATATTGTAATACTATCTACGTAACAACATTGAATTATCCAGGTAAGTAGGTATTTTATCAGACAACCGACGGAGCACGCAGAGAGCGATGGTATCGCGATGATAGCGCAAAAAGGCACCAAACGACGTCGCATCGGCTCACCTTTACAGTGAAATCGAAAATCGATAGATAAATTCAAATGTGGGCTGAAAACAAATAGTAAAAGAAAATAAAGTTAGCAGTAAAAGCCAAAAATGTAGGTCGCATGATATGGAAATTCGCACGCGTACGTCTGAACGTCTGAAAATGTATCCGCAGATTTCTTTAAGTTACCAACTGTATTTTCGGTATTCGGTATATTTGCTTGTTTTGTGACAAAGTGTAGGATTTAAATGTTTAAGAAACCTTCAGAAGCACAAATACGTACTGAATTTTTAAATGGACACCTTATTTAAAATAGCCTCAAAATAACATTTCTATAAGTATACCGTTTCGTTGATACCCTAATAACACACTTAAAAATATCTGAATAACTTAGTACTTGGTGTTATATTAAACGACAGCGTTCACCACGAATTTGACTAAGAATGTATTTTAAAACACATTAAAGGTGTTCGTGGGAACAATCCGGCGTCACGCGATCGCGACTCACTTTATCGTGAAAGTTTTTTTTTGGCGCTTCTATTGGCCCGTGTGAAACTTCTGGTTTAACCAACAAATAACACTTGATTTTGTTTTCTACACATATCTAAGAATAAGGCCTTTTTTAAATACAAATTTGATTATAGAACGCTAGTAAATGCTTTTTGTCTTTTAAACGAATCCGATTACTGAATGGCCAGGACATCTAAGTGTGTATAATTAAATCAGGAGTCCACTTGTCTCGGTAGGTGATATGTGTATCGGGAGGTCAGAGATCGGCCATTCGCGTCGGTCTGACAATTAGTGCCAACTGGGGTCACGCTACGAACCTGGATTCGAGAAGGTTTATTGCAGCGCCCACGCTAAATTTTCATCTTGACGATTATGATCAAATGAAACGTTAGCGGTATCTTATGTGGAACAGGATAAACCCTCATCTTCGTATATTCTGTAAATCCGCTTGTGGTTAGTGCAATGTGTAATAAATTTTAACATTCTATTTTTATTCGACCAGCTAGTCATGCGTAATGTGAACTGTTTCGGTTTACAGCTGGTAATTACGAGTAACTGTTTTTATATCATTGCGTGTTTTATCGCGGCGGTTGGGCGAAAGTCTGTTTTGAACTGCTCTTTACCAAACACATAGGTGCATATTATAACATATCTGTATGTAACGTCCCAATTATTTACGCAAATTAAATAATCTTCTAAAATTCCTACAATGTATATAACTGATTGTTTTGTTACAGGTGCTGGCGAGTCGGGAAAGAGTACTATAGTCAAACAAATGAAGTGAGTATATTTAACACGATTTCTAATTAAAGGGGTTAATGGTCTACCAGATGATTAATCATTGATTACTACTATGAGCGTTGAGAATGCTTTCTCGGTATTGAGACAAGACAATAATGAAAGTGTAAGACTTGAATAGAGATTGACCATGGAATTAGAGTTAAAATTATGATTTATAGTAAGTATAAGTAACTACGGTATCATTAAATTTGATCTCGGATCAGATAATACACGGTATCGTACGATGACGACAAAGATCTGATAGCAGATAAATATTCATATAGATGTTCCTTCAACATTCGATATTTGAGATTGTATCTACTCGTGTAAATGATTATGATAAATTATTATCAAATATTTTTAATAACACCAAAACATTAATTAACCGGCACGCTACCGTTTGTAGTCAACTATCATTAATCAATATTGTAAAATCTTATTGACATATCCGTCCGATTATCATTACACAATCCAATTGTTCATTGTCTCTATCTGGCTATATCTTCGACTTGTCAACAAGCGTTTTACATTTCGACCATAAAACATTGTATTTGTCGGTGATATTTAATGTGTGTGGATTGAGAATGGGTTTTATTTATTTTTCTTGATACTTATGCTTTTTTTGTGTGTCCGCATAACACATTTGGTTTTGAAAATGGTTTTTATCGGGTCTAACTAGGTTAAACTTAGTTCGGTTTAGTATGTGTAAGTAAAGTAATATGATGATAGGGTTGGATAGACTAATAAGCTTTCTAAGCAAATAAATCTCCATACCACGCGTAGTGTTATTTGGCTTATCTTTGCCTATCCCCAGCACAATACAGCACGAAATAACACTACATTTCCAAAGTCCAGTCAACTTTGTTGTCGCTGTAATTATGTAAGAATATTTTCGTGACAGTATTCATAATTTCTAGTTGGGCAAACATATAATTTAGATTGACATTGACATTTCACTTTCCCCTACTGCTCCAATCGAAATTGGGCTCATTACAGTTTAATTAATAGCGGTGGAGTTAATTATATATTTTTAAAGCTGTGGTCCGTTAAGACTATTTTTGCTTTGAAGGATCAAGCCATGGTCGGCCATTTGCTAATTGGTATCCTTTTTAACGCAATGAATCTTAAAATGTGCGTATATGTCATCATCAGATTCTTGCCACGTCATCGCAATTATCACGTCGACAAAGACGTATGCTTCATAATTACTTAAATCAGTGACGTCAATGAGGGTTTATATACAAAGTGTTTTAGGCCAAGTCGTTGGACATGGTCAGTTCACCGTACAAACTATACGAAATAGACAATATGAACTCTTAAATAGAATAGTGATATAGAAGACACCTTGCATAAATAATTTTGAGACATAAGTTCTTTTAATAAGACTTTATTTAAGACAGGCAGTAAAAATTGTTTTTTAATTGCTCTGTTCCATAAACTACTATATAATACTGTTGGACTTTAGCCTTAACTTCCCATTCTTATACATAATACCAATAGAAACAATACCTTTGTATGACATTGTAAAGATTTCCGATGTTTACCGGCAAGCCCGTGAAATTTATTTGATCATAACTTTTTTGACAGTTCCATCATCGACACAGCCGTCATTTTGATCTAATCTAATCATATTGTTTACGGACTAATGTCAACAAATCACGATATGTCGAGATTATGGAACGTCGGGGCTGGATTAGCCAGTCGATATGAGATCAGCAGCCGAAATGACTGTCATTTGTGGTCACTATAAACGCCGAAGAACCAAGGCATAGGGTATCCTTTGTAGTATTCGTAGGGGGAAATCTTTGTCGGTAACTTAAGTTTCGATTTTGTTTAGACAGTTTTTTTTTGCTCCTGGAATGAAACAGATGTGAATCGAGTGAATTACTTAATCGGGTTTATTAATTGTGTTTATCATTCCTTTTAGCTATTTAACATCAAATATGTAGAACGTAAATACCCACACCGTTTCTTCTGTTTTTCATCTATGTAATATTAATTTTACCAAAGAGCTTTCTCTCAATTTATAGTTCTGCGTCTGTTTGCGTTAGTATTAGTACCAAGGATCCCATATTTCCATTCTGCTCAAGGACTGCGAAGCTCAACGAATCGGATGCTAGACAACTTAGTTCCAACGGATCGTGTTGACCTACTAATGACTTACTTAACCGGTTCCTTACGGAAACTAAATCGATCCGAACGACAAAAAGCACCGCATGACTCAGCCGTATATACCCCGCTGGGTGACTTGCGAATAAGCCGTTCAGTGAACCCCTATATAGTCGACAATATTCCTCTAAGTGTGTTCTTGAAAATGAAAGTGCGTCGAATCGATTAGTTCCAGTCAGACCATTTTCCTCGTTAAATGATTTTTGTGATGTACATTTTCAATGTAAAACGTCTTTTAAGACTTACAACACTACTAAGTTTTAGATAGATGAAGTTTCTACTTATTTACTCCATATCTCTTATTTATTGAGTTACTTAACAGTTTGTAATTAGAACTTGAAACTATAGCTCAAGTTACAGACGGACTAATGTCATTGTAAAGGCCACCCGACCACGCACCACCATGATATTACTAGTATTTCCAATGATTCATATTTAGATGTGGTCGATGAGTAACCACTAGCGTTATAAACTCGCTCAGTAAAGTTGTTACTTGGGCCAGCTAAATAGACATAATTTGATTATTCAAAGGTTGTATGTAATTATTATTATGAACATTGTTTTTAAATGTGTAATGTTGCCAAAATTACCTTGTTCTTGCTATAGGTTATAATTATGTTAAGAAGGGGAAAAGTCGTTATTAATATACGTCATGACAACTACTAAACGTACTCGTTATCATAGCAAAAATATGTATTTGTTGAATTAATAAGTTTCTTAAAAAAACGTAGGTAATTTCTAAAAAAAAAAATATATATATTTAGATACCTACTTATTTACATTGATGGATTTCTAAATTAGAAATACATATATCAATCATGGCACTATATCAAATTATGACAGGTTATTTTTGTATTAATTAACGTTTGCTTAACGATGAAGAATAAATCCAGTAGACTTGTATTATATGACTTCATATGAAAAAGTGTTGTATGTCTCGTTTTTTGTTCAACCTGCGTATTTTCATTTGCGGTATATATTTCATTTAAGTTATACTTCTTGAAGAAATTGTGAAGTGAGTGATTTAAAGAATAAATAGGCAACGATTAATATATTTCTTCACAATTTTGCGATGTGTTCAATCTCGCTCACCGCCGAGCAAACATTTCTGAATTAATTTGTAAGCAATTCGCTCAAAAAAATCAAATAGCTAACGCCTTACGTTTGTCCACAGAATTATTCATGAAAGTGGCTTTACGAATGAAGACTTCAAACAGTACCGGCCGGTGGTGTACAGCAACACGATCCAGTCGCTCGTCGCCATCTTGCGCGCCATGCCCAACCTGGGCATCACCTACGGCAATAAGGATCGAGAGGTATTGTTACATGTTCATTTAGTTTTTAAGACGCTTATACATATAAGTTTTGGTATCGGTCAAATTTTGGAACGTCTAATTTAACTTACGTCTAAATGCCGTCTACTTGAAAATACTTAAACTTACCGAGTTTGATATGTTTTTATTATCTCTTAGACTTTCTAGTATAACTGAAATGAAAATCTTTAACGCTGAATCTGTATCTCTGCAACAAAAACCAAAAGTCACAAATCACACCATTCGGATTACGATTTTCATCACTGCGCCCTAATATGAAATGTATTTTGAAAAAATCACCCAATTTAATTTATTTTATATTACTTAAATGAATGGGTCATTTGTGAAAAACCTGTGAGCCAGTTGTGCTATCAATACAATTTCATATTAACCCTTATTGTGGTCATGACGAACGGATTATAATAAACAGTGAGTCGAATAGGATTCGTAGTGAGAGTACAATAATGACTGCTAACGTCAGATTATAGCATAATTAAAATTCAAACTACGCGTATAAATATCTCCACGATCTAGGTTACTGCTTATGGAGCGTGTACGTGACGGTCGATATTGTATTCATTTCTTTTATATATGACATATATGTGTTCATTATCTTTATTATAGTAGGGGCTTGCTGCCCCTTTAACTCCTACCTCTTCGGGTATTGCGACTGTGGAGCAATGTTATGTTATGTTTATCTTTATTAGATTTTCATCGAACAGGGGTGCTGTACTTTTCTTCTTCTAGACCAGAACTATTTTAGGAAAAATATTGTTAAGTTAATTTTAAATTAGTATTTGTAGTTTGGTAGGTAACGCTGAAACTAGCTTGTCAGTCAGTTTAAATTTTTGTTATACTTATTAGACATACGATAGCGATTAAGGAATTAGATCGCTTATTTTTAATCTGCGACTGATTGAAGATTAAGTCAATCTAATTTTAGATAGTAGTGCAAGCTGAGTAGACAATTGTTTATATTTATTATCCCCTCGCCATATTGTTTAGTTGCAAGCTTTAAAATTTGTTGCTTGTCTAAAGCTGGCATTAAAGTAAGTATATTTTCGTTGTGTATACTATAAACCGTGTCGATTGCGCGTTGAGTATCATCTATAAATAGTTAAATCGGTCTTGTAAAAACCCTCGATTGCATCTCGACTCCATAAAGGGCGAGTGGTCCTGGTTTCCGGTTGCCACTGGCATAACGTAACAGTATAAATAATACTGAATAAAAATAAAAATTATACAACTCTTGATGGATGTTGTCGAAGTTTTTGTTTATGCGCCATGCATTTTTTACCCCATACTAATGGGATTTAGTTAAGATTAATCTTTAGCTGAAAATGGCGAAAAGTAGTCACTTTTATCAAATCAGTGTCCCAATGTGCCTCAATAATTACTTACGAAAGACAAGTATCAGTCTGAATTTGAATGAATAAGATTTATACTTTTGTTTTGAGTAAACCTTCATTAGGTGTTCTAAATTCTAGAATTATAGTACAGGTCTAGTTGAAAAACTTGAGTGTTGACGTAATAAGTAAAATAGTTTAAAAAAAAATATGAATGCAAAAAAACGTTTGTATCACAATCGTTTACGCACGCAATCAATAGCATGAAATATGCAAAAATTGCATCGGCTGTTACGAGGACGCGGCTGATTCCGTGAAATGGCCGCGCTATGAGATCAATACATATTGGGTATTCCTTATTCATGAGTGGCCCGCTGTTTATTCAGGGTGTCTGGCACAGCACACTATTGCTTATTGCAATGTTCCACTGAATTTGTTCTGCACGTCGTTTGTCATTTAGAACGGTCCCATTCGTATGATTGGACAGAGCTCCTCGGTTGCACCATTTTCGCTCGGTGTATTTGTGAGTTTACTTTGTGGGTTAATAAGGTACATTTTTGGTCCGTTATATCCATTACTAAGTGTATTTTTTTAGTAGGGCGAATTTAGAGTGTCAGGCAACATAAGTTGATATTTTCAAAGATACATTTTATCGACGCTTTGAACTGGAAGGACGTTAGCTCCTCGTTAGTGCCAACGATCTGCATGGTTACATGTTTTACGGGGCCGATAAGCTATCTCGCTTCCGTTCACCTTTGAGAGCTGAGAATCCTCGTCGTCACTTCGACGTCATTTAAGTTACACAACCTGCTAGTTCAACAAGGATGTAACGGCACTACGACCTTTGCCTAAACTCCTAGCGAAAAGTCAAAAAATAATATGTACTTAGTACTTTTATTGGTATATTTATTTTGCACCTTTAAACAAATTTTTAGATTGTTAGATTTTCATCATTGCCTCTTCTTATTTTTTCTCTTTCTCATCTTTTATTTATAATGAATTTTTTTTTTAAAAGCCTATGTACGAAAACAGCAATCTTCTAGAAAAAACCTCCATGTACTTAGTGATGTACATACATAATTGTTATTGGCGTCACGAGATGTGACGTTGCGATTGTCGCATGACACGAAGAGTGTAAACAAGGCAATTGTATCTAAGTAGATCTAATGTCGTCAAAGAATGATTTACTATGTTAAGTAACAGTGTAGGGTTTCTGCTTAAGATTTCTGGAGATTGTAACTGCCTTACAGATCGTTTCTTAGATTTTCCATTGAAATTTTTAAAAGTATGTAATATTATTATAATTAAGTATTCGTTTAAAACGGTCTCAATTTATTGTTCTCAATATTCAGAATCCGGCTGTTAGAGACGCTGTAAAAATCACTGAGAACGCGAGAGATCGAGAGATTGAATTTACTTTTTTAATGACTGCAAAATTGGATTTATAGATATCATCTTTTCATTATTAAGTATGATCATTTCTTACGAGCCTCTCGAAAACATTAATGTAATCTCTAACATGCGATTAACGCAAAATAGCTCTAATGAGTTTACTAAAACATTTTATTAACAATATTTCATGACGTTGTAGAAATAGAAAATGGCAATACAAATGAATCTGCAAGTTATAAAAAATACTTTTAGAGAAATTGCCTAAAGCAATTTAAACTTCCATAGGTAATACATACTAGTTTCAAATTACAAGTTATAATAGTAAATAAAAGTATTTGATATGAAAGAGGGAAAGCTTTTTCAATAAGTATCTACAAAAAATATTGTTTTAAAAACACGCACATCACCCTGGGAAGACACAATCAATTGATTAGATTTTTATAGTATTAGTAAACTTTTATAATAAACGTACAGTGCCACTTATGGACTTCATTAAAATTTCAGCAAGATTAACATTAATACGGTAAGTTAAATATCCCTACTCCTACTGATTCAGACTAGATTACAAATAGCATTTTTTAGTCCCACAATCAGAAACGCCATGGTGAATAAAATATACATGGAGTCGATTGTTCGACACAAAGGCATAACAGACAGCGTGGCACATACATAATAGACGAAGTTATTTAAGAACCGAACGGTTTATCGACTAGTTCAGTTTTCTTTAGGTAATCTAAGATTATCTTATTTTTTGATTTTTTCTTTGTATGGTTAATTTTGTGTTTACTCATGCAGTAATGATAGGTACCATGCTTTCTAGTTTCCTTTACCAGTTCGTTGAAATCTGTTTAAATAATTCAATGAGACGTTCATACGTGCAATCAGTACTTCTTTAGTATTACTAGCGCTTTGTTAAGTTATTTATTATCAACCGGTGAGTCACAGGCGGCGTCGTGCCCGTTGGCGCCAGTGGTCTAACCCTTAGGTTCATAACTAGCATGTATCGCGCACATATCGTTTATTTTCTTATCAATACGCCGATATGATGAAAGTACTGTCCGATCTACCCTCGACGATAAATGTTATTGTTGTACAGCATATGTTGCATTATTATTTGCTGTGGGTAATGTACATCTTTTTAAACGAACATTCCGATAACTTGTTTTGGTCGGGATCAAGATAGTGAAGGATTATTGGACCCTTAAAGGAGCATTTTTCAGTATTTATGTCAGTAAGAGTAACTACCGAGTTTCTTGGCGGTTCCTACTCGGTAGAAGCTACATTCCGAACCGGTGGTAGATTCATATTATTAGTTGATTTTCTTGTTGAATTGACGATTTATAAGTGTTTGTTTCAAACCTATCTAGATAAAGAGTATTTTGACTGTGACACTTATGTCAGATACAGTTTAACAGTGAACAATTCTGACCTTTGGATTTTTAAGACGGCACGAAACCAGTCCTTTTAGGATAGAATATTACTTGGTTGGTAATAATAGAGCTGTGACTTCGAAGCAAGTTATATGACAGGTCCAAAAATAAACTTATGTTTGTTGTGTCGTTAACAATCAAATAAATATAATTTGTTGTGATGAGTCAGGTCGCATTCAAGTTGACTTCCCTAGTTGAGTACAAGTTTATAAGACATGGCTTAATCAGTTTAGGAATTGAAGCAGTTTTCCTATTGGTTAAACGTAAGGGACCTCAATACAAGCCCACCGGCTAAGGCAACCATGCAAATAAATTATGGTGATCGAATTTGGTCGTAAAATACACATCTACTCTTATTAGGTAATTTGATTTGATTGATAGTACATATAAATTGCTTTAACTAGAAGTCTGCTTAGATTAAGTCGTTTTTATCAAAAAGATTTATCTATAAAGCGCGATCATACGTGCAATTACTTATGTAAATGGCACTATTAACACGCTACTCGTCCATTCAGTGCAATGCCGAGAATATAAAATGGTCAATAGAGAGAAATGGACGACAAGGCTTCCGCTCGAAAGCGTATCGATATTTTGTGACGGCATAAAGTAGCTAATGGATGCGAGTGTACTTAAATGAATATGCAATGTGTGTATTTAGTAATAAGGGTGGGTGGGGTCTAGGGATGGGGTTGTGAATGGCGGTCCGGGCTCGGCGCATGCGTGCGCCGACGCCGCGCCGCCCGTCACAATTAGAACATATTTCACAAAAATCTCTGCAGCTAAAAGCATGACAGAATTGCCGGGTTAACTGGCTTGTATGTTTTTCAGTAAGTATGGCATTGCGTGTCGCATCGTCACGGCATCAATGTTGCCCTGCATGGTCCATTTAAATAGACAAAGGATTAATATGGTTATTAAAGATTTGTATTGGCTTTGACTGTACTGCCTTGGACCCTGATAAATTTTTGTATTTCTTACTGGGTTAGTTCTCGATATTATTTGTAATAATGGTTAGTCCTAGTAGTTCGATATCGGGGAATAAACGTAGTACTTATATGACAAGCCAACGGAATATCTGGCCATTGTTATTGGCGTTCAGATAGTTTAAGTCACGTAGTGTTAAAACTTAAGCGATGATGTGTATAAGTAATACCAGTACCTATTTAGTTATATAACAAATCGCTAATTGACTGGTGGTATCTAAAACGTTTGCTTATTGGATTAGAGCTCGCATACGAGCCGTGCGTTCACTGAACTCGGATCAAGGAAATGTACCTACTCTGTTTAACGCATCTGTTATGTTTGAAACATAATATTATTAGCACGCTAAATGTTTACGCGTAACGGCTACATGTACAAACAGCTTTATTAATATTGCCCTAATAATTGTTCTGTATTTGTAATTTAATTATTAACAAAATTAAACTTTTGTATTTTACATATCGCTATTAATATAAATGCCGATGCCGATGACCTATACGCAACCGATCCAATTCTGGAATTTTGCATTACGAAAATATTATACTCACGGTAGTTTAGCAGTAGCACGCCGGGCGAAAGAAAATCAAGCCATCAGTGTAAATGGCTAGATTAGATAAACATTTGAATTGGCTGGATTTCAATATCAGGTAACATTGCCTGACTGGCATTAATATTTTTTTCCAAAGAATTACACTTAGTCTTTGACCTCGTGCAACACTAGCAGAATGTGACTCAGCAAAAATCTTTTGCGTCATCATAGTAACTCATGTGCGGCTCATTTCTCCGGTTCTTTGATTGACTCAAATTTGTCTCAAGATTTAGCAAGATAGATTATGATAAGAGAGCACGCTGCACTTTTAATCTCTCTGAGTCCCGATCATGACCTGTGCGTTGGCGTTAAAACATTTTGAAGAAGTAGTTGAAACATCCGGCGCAGTGAACTGAGTTAGCTTAATTGCAGTGCTATGCAACATTATACATGTCTAAATCTCTAATCTGACTCACTTCAGCGGTTGGACCGAAAAGTTTGACCTGGGCTTTGTTCCGATTCACGTGATAGAGAGCGAGAAAGAGTAAACGTACATACAAACGAGTATATATTACTCTTTCTCACTTATTTATTACTAATTATTAGTTACATAATCCGTTCTCTGTCGGACAAAACGCTAAGACGATGATAAGGTACCTACATATTATACAAGTTGCGTGGGCGGCGTACGTAGGACGTACCATACCGTGCAAACTAGATTGATTAAATTTTAATGTCTCTGAATCTTCATATGATGCGACGCGCTGCCATATGTAAAACGGCAACAAGAAATTACTAGTGATATTCCAGAATCGGTCACATTGTCCGGTAAAAATATTCATACATACATGTACTAACTAACTAAACTTCACGCCACTTCCCTTTCGGGGTAGGCAGAAACCGAACGCCATATAGCACGATCCTTACACACCTAACTAGCCTCTTCAACATTCATGATCCTTTTCATAAAAGCTTTACGGTTTTTATGACTCCTAACATCACCTTCTGTTAATACAGGACCAATCTGGTCGTAATAGGTGAGCCTGGCCCTTCCGCGGCTCCTACATCCTTCAACTTTCGCATTGTATATCTGTTTAGTCAATCTTTCCGTCACATGTCCGAACCACCGAACAAGCATGCCTCTTATAAATAACCCTTAGCTATAAGGCCAGGGTACAGGTCTTAAATTTGGCAAGGACCACACACGCGGTTGCGTGTGTTGTAAACTCCAATAAGTTGTAAACTCCAATAAGGGAGGAAAAGGAAAAGTCAATAAGGATTTTGGTAAAAAAGCACGCTGCTAGATCCATACTCCATTGATGGTCCATTCATAACTTTCAGTTTAATGTTACCACTAACACAAGAGATAACATTATTATAATGTTACTAAGTGTAATAGAAATGTATGCTTCAATCTAGTTTACGTTATCTACATGTATGGAACCTCGATAATATTATAATAATATTATAATAATGTTATACTATTGATTGATCTGATGCGAGTCAGGAGGTTGATGGTGGTAGACTTAATTAGTTCACAAAAAACCTATACTAACATATATAAGGATAGGATGGAAATAATAAAATTGGATTTTACGCGAGTCCTATAAGTTATTACTTTTTCAGTTGCCTATAGTTGAGCACACTTCGAGAAGTGCGTTTGTCAATTATAAAAAGCAGTATCATTTTCTCCAAATTAAGATGCCTGCTTACTGTTCCGTATCTAATTTGCGTGTGTTTGTCTGTACAGAGTGACGGCAAGATGGTGTTCGACGTGATCCAGCGGATGGAGGACACGGAGCCGTTCAGCGAGGAGCTACTGGCGGCGATGAAGAGGCTCTGGGCCGACGCCGGCGTCCAGGAGTGCTTCGGCCGGTCCAACGAGTATCAGCTCAATGACTCCGCCAAATAGTAAGTACATTACATGCTGACATTATTGTTACTGAAGTCACGTGGGACCTGAACATGTGTAGACAAGTACTGATCATGAAGATGATGATAAAATGTCCAAAATGTAACATCTGTGTGCATGAAGATTATCTAACACAATAAAAAAAGTTTTATCGATAAGTTCAGACGTATATAAAGGTCAATACAGTTATTTTCAGTATATGGTCTGTGGTCAGAGTCTATTAACAAAACGTTAAGTTTTCTTCCACTTATATGACTAGAAATTGACGTCGTCATCTTATCGGTGATATGGTGAACGTTCCTGGAATTATCCATACCACGTCGGAGGTAAACAATGTGGAATATAAAAATATACATTATAACTACATATATTCATAATTTGTATAAATCATGTATTTAAATTTTTTCATATAAATACAATTTCTAATGTAACTATTATCTGGTAACTCGGTCTTATCAGTTATAGGTATAACTTAATGGTAGTTATAGTTAATATTTGTTAGTCTGATATTGTGCATAATGAATCTACTTGTAAATTTATAATCATAATATCTATACAAATATAAATAAACATGACAACTTCTACTGGGTGGTGCTTAAGTCTTTGGTTTGGATAAAATTTAGCAAGTCTTGTTTCTTCTTGGTGTGAGCGCGAATTTCAGTGGCTCGTTGGGCACGTAAGTTGGTGTCACGCTGTATGTCAACTCCCCATATCGCCAGGATACGTTGTAGCGTTGAAACGTCTGGAAATAAAGATGACGTTAGACATCTAAATACCTTAAACTGAAACATTTTGCGTATTTTATTGGTAAGGTAAGTACTTACTTACATTTTTGCCTGATAGGGCAAACCACACTAGGAAAACTTACACATTTCGACGTTTATATAATCAGGGTAGCACTACAAGGAAAGTTTAGTTGGCTACGTTTAATCGTAATGATAGCAATGAAATTACGTTAGTCGATTCTAGAAAGCCAAGAGATCAAGTGTATTCACGCCACCGCAACAAAATTGCGAGATCGCCGATACCTATATCAAACCATTCCTGCCACCGGCGCAACATAGTTGCGAGATCGTTGGTACTTAGATTAAACAACATAGACCATCACAATGGCTTATTTACCTTCGCCAATAAAAGCTGCAGTTCCGCTTCGGCGAATCTCTTTCCGATGCACATGCGGCGGCCAAATCCGAAGGGGAGTGACGCGAACGGGTGTATGCCGACTTCTTTTTGTTTGCGCCACACTGCCTCCGATCGGTCCTCGCGACTCGACCCACGCCCTGTCGCATCCGAGGCAGCGCCACCTTCCGCACCCACCCGCGCGAAGGGACACCGCGCTCCCATTTTTTTCGTTATCTCATTATCTCGTATCCATCGCTCTGGAACATACTCTTCTGGCGAGGGGAAGTATTTTTCGTCGTTAGACAGTATGTAATGCGGAAAGACGACATGTGACTGCAAGATAAAATTTTTAATTAGGGACTGATTTTAATTAAATTGTATTCTAAAAATATTCATTGACATGGCTAGCTTCCGTTCTTACAGGCACGTAATGAATAATACCCACAATCGATTAGACATACTTAAATTAGTATTCGCAGGTAATTTCATTCGGATTTAGGTAAAGTTGGTTTAAATTGTAGCAAACAGACATTCTATATTCTTAATTTTATCACTGTGAAAACTTACCCCTTTTGGAACTTCGTAGCCTGAGACCACAGCATCTGACTGAATACAGCGGCCGTTCCCCAAAATGACGGGTTTGATTCTAGAAAAAAAAAATGTGTTTCCATTATATTCCAATCAATAATGAAGATGTATCAACCGCGTACTTATATAACGAAACCGATATACCTAGTAGTTATATAAAGTACGAGGACAAGGTGTGCCTATTGGGTTACGTACATTTTACACTTGGGTGCGTTCAACAGAACCTGTCATTACGAACAATACGTTGTGATCTAGTTTACTTGTAGGTACAGAACAGACTAGTAGGTACACTACATACTCTAGGGTACACTTGCGTCACCTATGATTATATACCTATCAGTTTACATGTAGTGTCGGACATTTAAGGTTTTTATATACATTCTTTATACCTATATCTTTAATTTTCATTTTTTTTTTCTGAAAATTAAGATTCTTTAGGTTTACCTTCAGGCCGCCTTTGTGTAGATATCTGTCATACATGCAATTGCAAGTAATAATATCTGTTGAGTGGTACTTTTTAATTGAATTTAAATAGTCCAATATCTGTTCATGATAAATCTAAGATCTGGATTATGATAAAGCACTACACAAAAGTGTGTTTGCGCATACTCTGACAACATTAGGCTTGTAATGTAAATATTATGCAAACTGCCTCCGTGTGATACTCTTATGTGCCGAGATAACAGCCAGCTACGAGGGTGCCACCTATCGCAGGTAATGGAAGGGAGGCAATAAAGCCAATTCAGACTCCTAAAACACAACTTACCTCAGCGCCTCTTTTATACAAGCGCGCAGATACGGTAACTTGTCCAAATCTTTGCTCGTGAGAGTTCTGCCCGTTGGTAGATAAAGATCTAATTCATCTTGCAACCTCCTTTGTGCTCTCTCATTGTTCGCCAGCAAGTACATTGTACTAGCAGCGGCGGCGGCTGTGGTATCAACGCCGACCAGCAACAAGTCTAATGCCAGTATTGTGGCGACCTTCTTTCCTGAGCTGTTCGCTATGGATGCGCAGACGCCTTTGTCGGTTAGCCTTCTGAGACAGAGCGTCCGGAAGGCGTCCAATGCTTCCACGTATGTGTTGTAGGCTGAAGTTGCGTACACACGCCATAATGGCGCAGAGAGTTCCAGCTCTGGAACGCTATGGAAGAATCCATGGATACATCTTATTATATCTTTCGCTTCGGCATCATCTTCATTTAGACACCCCAACCTTGTACCTAATGCCCATGCACCAACAGCTGCAAATTCAAATCGAAATAAAAATATAGTTCATTAGCTTTTAAAGTCATTATGAACGGGAACGATAATAATTTAATTATGAACGTTCCAGCTCAGTTTATAAGCAGTAATTAAAAACCAGTTAATATCAATCGGTACATAACTTACATTCCAGTGCCCATTTATATAGTTCTGTTAAGAAATCCTTAGGTAATTCGCGATTTTGATCCAGAATATGTTCCATTCTGAAATAAAACTTAAGTATTAATACGGTCGAAAACACCTAAATGTTTTCCTATAAATAGTTCTTTTCGCATGCTTACTAATGAGTATTCACTAACAATTACCATATCGATCCATTTAAAAATTTAATAGCCAAGCTATTTACGAGTTGATGGAGATTCGTAGCTTATACACTAAACATGTTTCTCAAAACTCAATTCCACTAAGTAAGCGTTAAATATTCGGCGCTAAAGTCGCTTAAACGAAACGCCTCTGAATGAGGTTTGTTGTTCCCCGCAATGAGTAATACGGTGCTCAAAACAAAGTGCGCAGACGTCGTTATAAACGGGATGTGGTCATTAAACCGAGATTCTATGGGCCACGGCGCTCCTGAGACCATCGGACAAATGCAATTGGACAATTGCTCGGGGACTATATGCTCTATGTCATTGTGTTACTACTTAACCATAAAATGCTGATTATATTATGGCTAATTTACTTTTGAATGCATACCGCGAGACTGTTGAACTACTTTTTTGCAAGGCAAACTAAATGAGGCTCGTCTCGTTCAACGGGTTTCATATACCCGTTACAAAATGTTACATAATAACTTTTTTCATCTCACATTCCGCTTCGTTTGTGTTTTGACGTGTTAAAGTTAATGTTAGCTTACTACAACGTAACGAATTGTAGCTTATCGTATACGTAACGTACCATAACAGAGATGAGCTAATGCATTTTATGATAGTAGTTGCTAATAGTGACGGAACAAGAACAACAGCTGTATCAATGAATTTCCGTACCTATCAAAGAAATGGTTTTATCAAAACATGTGTTCTGTTGGAACTTTGATGAATAAAATGTGTTTTGTTACAATAGAACTTCGATGATTTTTTTTATAATGCACATTACCTGCAAATGAAATCGTCGGCAACATCATCCAAACAGGGTACGGCAGCTTTCGCGGCCTCTGGAGACGCGAGAGCCTTTGACACTTTTGATCTGAATCTCGACCATGGTTCACCATGTCTGTTAAACAATTGACAATCAAATAACATATAAATGTTTAAGGACCAGGTGTATTTTTAGGTACTTTATAAAAAAATAAGCTTCTTTTTATGCAATACAAGAATAAATAATAGTCGACGTGAATTTAAGAATTTTTGGTATTTGTGTTATAAGTTAAACTAGATCAGTCGTGCACGAAAAAGGCTCTTCATATTTTCTGTCAATGACTTTAGTTCTACACAGTTTTAGTGTTTCAAATACAATACAATAATTGAATGTTTATGTAGAACCTACACTCCTATCAGTCCCGGTTCATCCCCGAAAAAGTCCTTTCTTAGCTCCTGTTTGTAATGCTTGAGGCACGGCGCTACCGCTCTATGGGGCATGGAGTCCTCTCGTCTGTAAATCCTGGCAGTCTCCTCCGCACAAAAGGGGAACACCAAATCGGGATGTCCAAAGAGCTTGGCCACTTTAGCGGCGCCTCCGTCACCGGCCAATGCCCGCAAAGTCCACAATGTTATATCTAACGCGCTCGTCCGCCAGGGCTTCTTGCCCAAAGCGAATCTCCAAGAGTTACCGAATAGAGGCAGGGGCCTCGGCCCCGGCATATAGGAGTAGCACCGAGCGTTGCTCATCGCGACCGAAACATCAATGGTGACTCCGGTCTCGAAGACACGCAGGCGACTCAGTGGGGGCGGCAATTCATCCATGTTACGTTTTCAGCACTTTGTTTCGCAATCCGTCCCACGTCAATGACTTGACCCAACATACGACGGTAACAAATTACAGGTACAGTATTACGGCTCATTTATTATTGTCTTGCAAGTGGATGATGACATATTTTTTCTGCATTAAGGTTTATGTGATTATCTGGTATCTTTATTGCATACATTAAACACTTCATTAGTTTTTGGTACTTTTACCGGGTTTTAAGCATAGGTATCAATAAAGATAGGCGTAGGCAGAGTCCAAAACGGAAAGCTGCTTTAATCCAAATTTTGCTAAAAAAAAATTATTAGATAAGAAATTGTGGGAAAGTAATGACAAGTGCTTAGCTAGTCGTCTACACGATTACAAACCCAATATCCAATTCACCATAAGCATCCCTTTAAAACATGCTTAACAAGAAACACAGTTGGTATTTTTTATAAGTCCCAGACCAACCGGGTACTAAATCTGCTCCTAAAAACAATATCTTAATAATTGCAAATTTTAAATTGTATTGTTATTCTATTTCGTATTTGGCTTTAAACATGCTAAAGTAATTTTTAGGACATGCCGCAAAAAGTCCATCATTTCAATCCATCTAACTTTTTGACCGTCCTATTCCTAATTCACGGCCTGGTTTTCATTTGATTATCACTATTTATCACCCTATGTTTCACGTGCTGTTAATTCTGTTTTCTATGTCCATACCGAGAGAAACAGTTTTTTATCCTTTTTTTTTATTTGCGTTAATTTTTCATTGTTTATAAATTTTGTCTTACATAATTTAAATTTACCGGTGATATTGTTCTCTATCTGACCTATGATTACATTCGGCCTGAAATTTCGCTTCAACGTTTGATAGAGGTACGATTATAAGGAAGGCTGTGAATTATGTTTTTTTTTTTATTATAATAAAATTTTACTAGAACAAATTGCAAATACATATTTATATTGTTTCTATTGCACTGAAGCCATCCATCACTCATAATACGTTTCGACACAGCAAAAGCAATATGGTGACATCGACATTTAGGACGTTGGTGCTAACGATAGAAATCTAACTGTAGGTAAATATAGCCCGGTTCCTATCGCCACCAACTTGTGTGAATAACTATATTTCTGCCTTGTTTTCCTGCTTCATGTCCATACAAACTGTAATAATAGGGTTTTAAATTAACAATTCACAATGTGAAACTTATTGTGAGTCTGTAGTCTCAATTAAAAGGTGAATCATGATTAGTCGTTTTGGTAGAATAACTAAAAGCATGACGCCACTATTTTACATTTTTCCTTATTTTATTTAATCTATTAGCTTCACAAAATGAAGCGTTTCGTTTCTCTACTGTTTGTTTCTCCTATTTTTGCATTATAATATTGGGATAAGATTTTCACACATTTCGCGCTTTCAGTTGTGTCTAATTGGCTAATCAAATGCATTGATAGGATTTCTTATTTTCTTGTTGCACTTAAATAAAAATAAAATTTATAGGCAGTAAAATTTACTTAGCAAAACTTATATTGAAAAGATGTCCAAGTTGAGGCTGTACAACTTTCCTAATCAAAGTAGACCATTAAAGTTATATGCAGGTATTCATAATTACTCATGCACAATTCACCGTCTTTGGCGAGATTGTTGTATGTGTCACTATTGTCAAGATGTCGTGACGTCATGCGGTTGTTCAATTAGGCAGTCCCTCAATGGAGCCCGGGAGCGGTGCGCCCGCGCCGATTGACTCATCCGGTCTCGGCAAACATTTGTACAGTTGGTCGTTTGTACCTTCCGCAATCACACCACACAACTCAATATAAATAATTTTAGAGGTCCGGGCGCGAATTGGACTTGAATCTCGTTTTGTTTGTTTTTATGACTTAGACGTTGCGGTTTGTAAACTTTTTGATGTAGGTATAGAGGTATATGTTCGCTGACTGGGTGTTGTTAGCACGATAGACAGCTATAAACATTGGCACAGAAGTTCGCTTAAGAACTTCTGTGACGCGATTTACAATCTAGATTTAAAAGAACAGATAGGGTATATTCATATCGCAAAAGTCAGTTTTATTTACGAAAGTTGGAACATTCCAATTTAGTTAATCTGATCTTAGTTATTGATAAAATATGTGTAATTTAGGTTATTCTTTTCTGAATTTGTTCCTCTTTCCTGTAAACGATTGTGTTAACCCTTAAATACCCTTGCTGCATATTGTCAATTGTGCGTGAAAAATTTTGTAATTTCTTTTGCTCGCTGCTAGCTTAGCCTACTCATCATGACAATGCGTTTGGTCCAGCGACATATTTCAACGCATTTGCGAAACATGTGAGAACAATCGCCAGGCAGAAGTTTCAGCAACTGTATGTTCTACTCATTAACGAAGTAGCTACGAAATTCAATAATTTACACACAAAGTTATGACATTATTTTGTTAGGACTATATAACCAACTCTAACGACAAGTATTGGACGTTTTATTCCAACACCGTAGATTTTATATGACAAAAGACAGAACCACGCATGCAATATTGAAACATGAATGTAGGTATTTAGTTTTTGACTTTATAAAGTAAACCCTTTGTGGGATTCTGTACGACCTCTTATCTTTAGAGTTGGAAACGCACAGAATGATGAGTTTAAATTACTTGACGGAAAGCAGATAAAATTAGTTTAATTCGTATCGAATGAGAAACATTAACCGATGCGGATGGGAGTCTTGTTTGATTTGTTTGATACGAGAAACGCGGTCGACGGATGTTCTTGCAACACCAACAAGGAACGCTTTGTGCGCAGATCATTGCCGTGTCCGCTAAGGGTGCGCGTGCGTATGGTGTAGGATAGCGGGAGAATAGACACGGATATAATGGAGGATTCCATGACGCCAAAGTAAATGTGTTCTAATCTGGAATAGATCACCATTGTTTATTATTGGACAACCGCATATTAAAATTTTTTTTTAATTTTTTTTTCAGGTTTGAATTGATACCAAAGTTATTAATTTGTATTTAACAACCCGAAATGCCTACAGTCAATTAATTCAATGCCAATAATATTAATTCGGTCAAATTATTCCAATTATTAACCGTTTTCCTTATATACACTCTGTCTTCTTGATACAAAACGTAATATGCAATTTCTTGGTATCCGATAGTTTTCCACGCGCTACTGTCAATTGACTCAACTGTTCAGACACTGGAAAATTGATACTTTGCGTTGACAGGCAGACGCATCTATTTCTTGCAACGTGTTGCGAGAGCATTCTTGTGAAATCAAAACATATTGTGTTCGAATAAGTGTCTAGGTAGGAACCATTGCCGAAGAACGCATTGGGAACATTAACATAGATATTTACATATTTTCTTGATACAAATAATTAAAAAACAATACTCTCATTAAAAAGCAACTGAATATAGCGATAGATACAAGTATGTAATTAATATACAAAATATCTTGGAATTATATTTGATGATGACAAGCCAATATTTTTTGGGTTGTATTTTACAAATGATAAGTTAATTCTTAATGTGATGGCAACGACAACATGGTGTAGTTTCATTTGTATAATGCAGGTTCATAATAGAAAGTACTGTGTGGCGTACTTTGTACTTTTCGATGAGTCACGATTAGAAATTAGTTTCATAGGTCAGCGTTTGCTGTAGCTTTCCTTGATTTGAAATGTTTTATTCAGTGACCCTTCCGTTGGCACGGAAGCTTTACCTATGTAGTTATTTCTGTAATTAATATAAAGGTGGTTTTCGTGTACTCTGATAGTTTATCAGCCATTGGGATCTTAACGTAATTTTAATTCAGCATATCTGATATTGCAATGTTGTTTTTTCCGAATATTTTTTTCTCGTCTTCTGCTCGACTGGAACACCTGGAAACTGTAGAATGTATGTAGGTACATATTTCCCAAATCGACTTTATGGCTACTAATTATATATATATATATATTTTTAAACTAGATATTTTTTTTTATACGTACTCTTAATAATACGATGCCACTTTCTGCATTTCCAAACAATTCTCTATGTTCCATCATCACTCGAATTGAATGAGTTACGTCACTCATCTAAGTAATGTGTCATCGATTTATGAGTAGTTCAGTGCACGCATCGTCGGCAACTCGCGATAGCCGCTCGGCCAGTAGCCGCGCAACGCATCGCTTAGGTCGTTTTAGTGGTATTAGCAATTGAAATGGTGCGAGCGAGTTGCAGGCGCCCACGCATCGACGACGCCGCGGCGAGCGGGGCCCGAGGCGACAGATTTATGGGCCGATTGCATGACGTCCGCGCTAATTCCGGAAACACTTACAGCGCCACTACTTAAGACCCTGAACTGTGCCCTCGTGCTCGCCTCCGACACCATGTCGTCTGCGACAAACTGCTAATTACCACCTGTGTGTTTTACAACTGCCGCAGTAAATCCACCAGCCAACCAGCACGATGGGCGCGGCCATTCTGAACCACTGCCAAAAGACCGCTCTTATCAGTCTTGTTTACATTAGTGTTCATTCCTCCCATCGATATGCTACTGCAAACCGTACCTATTTCGTGCATACTACATATTTATAAAAATGTACTTATAGATCCTTCCTCCCCCTCTATTTAACTAAGACATTCCTCGTTTAATAGAAATAGAAATCGAGTAAACCTTCCTACCAATGAGCTTACTAGGCAGAAATGATACATTTGAGGCAATAAATTATGTTGTGTGTGAAATATGTAATGAAATCATTTCTCATGCGTTATCAAGCCCTCAGGAGCGTTGCGTGTCTCGGTGCCATTGATCAGTGCAGCGTCACCTATGGTGTGTCGCCTCCTCTCGCTTGTGCTGTGCGTGATGTAAGCGGGCGAATCGCTAGTGCGTGTTTCGCGCGGGGTTCCGGCGGGCCGGCGCATCGCGTCGGGCGCGGGCGTAGCGAGGGTACCGAAAGGGCTCGGGCGAGGCGCGGGCGTGCGACGGCGCGCGGCGTATTGATCGCGGGGCGGACCTGTTGCCGGGCGGCGCCGCGGCGGCCGCACCATACATGGATTTTATGCATCGCTCCCCTGAATGCTGTCTGCAACTAGACCAAGGATTTTAACCGCTGCACATTCAACGCAGCACACGTCCGTGCGAACGCACTCGCCGAGATACTCGCATCATTGCGATGCTATTTTAATCTGACACTTTATTAGTCGCTCGGTCGAGTTAAAAAAGCAAATTAAACGAGCACGAATTTTCTGTCGGACTTTTTAAATGCGCGATGCTTCAACATTGACGTTCGGTTCCACTGTCTCGAGTAATTAAATGATTTTAGGCTGGTCCAAATGTAATTCATCCTTGTCTACTGACCCAGTTAATGTTGACAGAGTTCTGACGTCAGCAGCGCCTAGGATCGAAGTGAAAAAGCGCTCGAACGATAAACACCCGTAGAAGCATTGCACGCATACGAGTACTTAATGTTTTAATTATAATACCATCTCGCGAGAGGAGCGGTTAAGATGCCTGGTGGTCCGCATTACCTCCACGCACAACACGTTCTTTGAATAGTTATGCGTCTGTAATGTCTATATCGGAAATATAAGTTTTATGAAGACATTTTAATGGCATACTTCTGCGGAAATTAGCCAACTTAATAGTAGAAGTTGCCACAACGGTATTCATTTTGAATGAAGATTATATTTATAATATGCTGCATGAATCTTTTTGTTAATATTAGATACATAGAATGTGTATCCCAATTGCTATATTCAGATTTTTGGTAAAATTCAGATTTCTCTGACGGTGAACATCGTATAAACGAGATAACATGTTGAGTTGTAATTCATTTGTTATTTGTTTGCGCTTTACAATCGCAAACATACAAAATCGTTTAAAATGCAATACATATTTACGCGACTAACCACACCCCAAGGCATAATAGTGTCGCTTAAGCAATTCACGGAGTGGTTTTTCCACTCCACAGTGCCTGGAGCGAGGATGGCAGTATCCTAGATGTCGTCAGTTGGCTCGCCTCCAAATGGGCGCCACCCCTGTGACATTGAAACTGTCACCCCAGCCTCTTGCTTTCGACATAGTTTCGTATGTATTACGCACAGATCGAAATGCAAGCGAAATACAAATTATCAATTATTTACTACTTCATCCATTGTTGAAAATATTCGATCAAGAGTTGAAAATGTATGTACGATTACGTAATACAATGTATCGTTATCAATTTGTTGTATAACCGTTTTAGTAAATTGCATTCTAGTCACAATTGAATGTGGGTCATTATTTGTAGATACACAACTGTTAGATACTTAATATATCTACTTGTATTATGTTTATTAATTTAATACAACATAAAAACATGTATAAATAGGTAGGGTATGTCCATTCATGATTAATCCAGTTTTATATGATGGTTATGAATTTTATTCTTCTGCGCCAGTGTTCCTTGTAAACGAAATAAAAGCTATAAAAAGTCTAATTTTTATTTATAGACGCTAATGCCGTATTTAGCTACGTGTGTAGCCGGCTAAATGGCAATCTCGCGAGTTTATTTCACATCTAAGTTGTAAGTGAAGTCTAGGTTTCTAACTGGCAGCTGGCCAACGGGGCCGGCGACGCGATCCATACACACTAGCCTTGAAATGCATCGATTACTGACATTCATCACGCCATTCTGACCATTTGCAATTAAACATGGGTAACCGTTCCAATCGATACAAAATAAATCGATTTACTACACTCGAATACTCAACAATGGAACAGAATGTTTCAATCGAAACGTAACTTCTGCATTTGGTAAGCCAATTCTGCGTAATCCCTACAGGAAAAAGAGGATGCCACTGACCAGTAAATTGATTTTAAGCTGACGATATGAGTAAATACAGAGAAACACACAAATACTTAGTAGGTAGTTTTCGGCCTATCATCATGCCCGAGAGCCATTCCCCTTCATCCTCGTCATAATGTGCAATAATCCAACGAACTGTTTAAGTGGGTAGTTAGGCACAGCGCAAAAGTTTCTACGACACAAAAAGCTCGCGTGCGGCGCGGACGTAGTTTTTCATTTTGGATGGATGAATTGTAGAAGTTACCGGATTACCTAGTCTGCATTCGCCTTTCACACGCGCACTTAAACTATTTTGCACTAAATTACATTACGTACGGCGTTTAGAACGCCTAATTACTATTTCTAATTGGAAAATGCACAGACGTAATGAGATAAGAAATGGATAGTTCTTTGTAATTTTTTTTGTGTTAGCGAGTTGTTCATGGCCGTCCTACTGATTCTGGGAAACGAGTGATTCATCGGAAAACTTAAATGACGTGTGCTTACTCTTAAAATTGTGTCGGACTAAGAATTCAATGTCTTTTTAAAACAAATACCATTAATAAGAATAAAAGTGAGCACATTAATTTTCTTCAACTAGTTACCGTCATCGACGCATAAAATTATGTTATATATACATATACTGAAGATAAACAAAGAACCACTCGGAAATTAAGTGGTTTCCGTGTAGCACCACTAACAATTATTTATTAATCCGGCTCGAAGAACCATGATTTCGTTATCAAATTGCTTCGCCATACACAGAGGGTTGCTATTGGCCAACGTGTACACAATAATAAAAACGGTGCCAACTAAATCCAGCGTGAAATGTTGTTAGTTCATTGTAATATGTTGGATCGCGTGCGGCGCAGGCGGTTGGCGGGTCGTTAATATGTATGCGGTGCGGTCCCTCGCAGAGCCCGCGACTGCAACTGGTGGGCTGGCGAGCCGGACGTGAGGACGCCTGTGTTTGCCTGCCACCACGCAAATGGGACAATGCGGTGCTCGTCTGTTAATAACACTGATAGTTTGTGCAGTTATCGGTTATGACTGGCAAAGAAACGGGTAATGAGGATTCTTTTTCAATGAGTAAGAGTATCCACTCAGAATGAAGAGGCGGAATGTCTAATACGACTAACGACTAATAACTCATATTCGAACTGCTGGATGTTAATAAATTAATAAATACGTATCGTATTCTAAATAGGTTTTATTCAGATTACCAACCGATCTGAGCTTCGTAACCCTAAGATAGGGAAACCACACAATATTTGGATCATGGTTACAAATCCAAAGATGTTTTAATTTCCAGTTTTCATCACAATGTTTTCCCTCACCGTCGAGCTAGTGGTATAAAAACGTACATAGATTTGAAAATGTACGTAATGTACATCATATACATAGATTTTCTCGGATTTGAATCCGTACCCCTCTTACCATTGAGTTACCACCGCTTTCCATTCAACCCTATTCGTCTAGATCTAAAATAGTCGTGTCCAGTTTTATGACGACATGTATACCGGACACAGAATGTATCGCATTAACAAAGCTTACAACCAACGTGAAACAGGCCGATGCGTGACACTCATCCCCTACTTTATGACTGCAGTGGCGATGCACCAAATGGCTGCCGGCATTTTTCGCTGCGCAACACTATTGTTTTCAAGTTTCCACCGTGGATCTTGCCTAATTTATGGCTGCCATGGACAAAACGGCAAACAATCACGGGCGCTACTGAATATTGAATACTTGATTGTGCGAATACGCGATTCCGACCACGTAAGCTCGCTGGATGGACCAGCTAGTTTGATTTATTGCTTCGAGTTTGCTTATTTAATTTCGTGCTTATCGAACCTTGTTTTTTTTGGTGTATCATGCACAGTATCGAAAACAGTTCTAGCAAATTAATTTAATGGCCTCGTCTAGCGTATTATAAAGACTGAAGCAAAATGAATACCTACTTCTCAAGTAATGCAATATAAAGTAACATACCGATGATGTCATTATTGGAGCATGTAATCATTTCTTAGGGAATTACCTTGAAAAACTGATTCAACACTTGGCGTCTGTTTGATGTCAAGAAGTCATAATATGTATACAGTTTTTTTTCTTAATTTTATGTTAATTTTGCTGCCAACATCTGCTTAATGATAATATTTCGGACCACAGACCAAAATTTCGATTATTATGAACGTAGGTACGTTTTGCGGTCTGCAAAATGTGTGTGAAATGACCTAATTTTATCAATTAGCATTAATACGTATAGTACACATTCGCGCTGCAATTTCGACTTGTAGTTGTATTAGTTAAGCCGCAATCGAAATTGTGGCTTAACTAATACAACAACATCACGTAACCCATTTAGCGTCGGTTCATTTGCAATTAAAAGCGTTCACTAGGAACTGGTACGTTTTCACACAAATCCGTCGTAGTCCATTTGGCAACGATTATGTGTATGCCTGTCAATTTCACTCACTAACGATGTTTTTTTGTTTCCAGTTTCCTGGACGACCTCGACCGGTTAGGTGCTAGAGATTACCAGCCCACCGAGCAGGATATTTTAAGAACTAGAGTCAAAACCACCGGCATTGTTGAAGTGCACTTTTCCTTTAAGAACCTTAATTTCAAGTAAGTATTACGTGTGTTTTTAAAAGTAGGTTCATTTTATTGTTTTGCGTATTCTGGTAATTCACTGTCTTTAAAGGAGCATTTTACGGATATCAAGGCTAACATTTCTGGTATTATATAATTACAGCTATCTGTATACAAAAATTGTTCTTCTGGAGCAAATTATTAAAAATGTCCAGTGAACAATGACATGCAGCAAATAGGTTTTGCTATTGTGTTGTGTTTAATGTCACAGTTAAGGGGTTCAACAAACAGTTGACAGTCGCTAGCCGACACTTATTAAGAAATATGAAAAACTATTCACCATACAAGAACCTTAATGCTGATAGGCTATTGAAATGATTAGGTACATTCGTGGTGGATATATTGTAAAAACATTAGTTTTTATATTATACCTCGTACCAAATTTCAACGAATTTAAGTATTTAGGCATATGTTTGCAAGCCTTTACATAAATTATGTAAGACATTAGTCCTTCAAAATAAGCAAATGAACTGAAATGTAAAATTACAGAAAATATTCCTCCTTTTATAAATGAGAAGCCAGTGTGTGAAAAATCTGCTTTTAGAAATTTTACCAGCCAGTATTCTTGAAAGAAACTTAAAAGTGTTTAATTGCAGTAGAATCTAATAATGCAGTAGTTATAGTTACTTCAAGGTTTTCACCCACAAAGTGAGCTCACAAAAATTTATAAACTTCACTTTGAATGCAGCCAACTACAGGCGGTATCGTGATTGGCTCCGTAGGAAAGTTGATTAATTAACCATTCGCTTTTGAATCAATTTGCATCCCGCAGCGGTAATTTATTCCGCAGTTGGAGTAAAATAAACGTGGCCTGGCTCTTTTGAGTTTTTATTCGGGTTATGAAAATCCCCATCTCATCAAACAGCTGGGCTCGGGATGATATGCAGCAAAAACGTGGGCGCAATACATTCCTACTGATTAGATATAGAATAAGGACTATCTAGTTGTGCTATTATTATTACTTCCGAAAGTAACTCTTTTTTAAATTATAAAACTATATTTATAATTTATGCGTGCCTTCATGTTCTGTGCACTATGCTTCGTTTCATAAGCAAGGAAGCGGGGATTTCTTCCAACAGAATACTCTGCCTACCCCGCAAGGTAAGTGGCGTGAAGTTTAGTTAGTTAGAATAATATGTTGACAAATTAGATAGGATAGATAGATAAATATATTGCTATTTGTGTATTAAATGTAAACTTATAAATTCCAGATTGTTCGACGTGGGCGGCCAGCGGTCCGAGAGAAAGAAATGGATCCACTGCTTCGAGGACGTGACTGCGATCATCTTCTGCGTCGCCATGTCCGAGTACGACCAGGTGTTGCATGAGGATGAGACAACGGTGAATATTGACAATACATTTCATTTATTTTTCTGCTAAAGCATACGGTTTTTATGTAAGCAGTATACGGCATCCTATGAACATTTGCAATGTCAGAGGTATACAAAAAGTTGCCTCTTTCACATTGGGTCATAATTTGTTTAGCAAACCATGCATATGCATATATTCTCTCTACTATTGATAATTACTATTGAGAAATATATTTTTCAAGTAAAAACGTTAAATGACAGATTTAACGTTTTTACTTTTACATCATTTTTTTCATTTTTATTCCATGCAATGCAATACGACCATAATACAACGGTCCTGTGCAAAATCTCATCAAACTGAAACATATCAGTCTTTAGTAAAGTGATCTTATTCCGACCATAGTAATGATGTTGTCACAGAGAACATCGCTTTCAGTTTATGTTGTTCGTTTTGCAATGGATGTACCGAAACAGTTGCATTACCGAGCGGCTACAACGATGTTAATATAGACATACGCACATTCTGTACAGTCGGTGCGTCGGTGCATTTTGCCGACCTGCGTACAGTAGCGGCGAGATTATTGATGCGTTTTATAGATAGCCGTCCGTAGCTGCGTGCTATCTCCCCGGCGGATTTATTTCGCATATTTATAGAACATGTTTCAATACACCTTGCATAATGTTGCAAAGTTACTGTGTTCTTATCGCACCGTCAACCTATTTCAGGGTTAACATATTATCTGAGTTTTTAGTCACGCCATTCAGGCTTGTTATAAAGACTGCCATCTTTTGTTGTGTTCAGAGACATAGACGTCATGATTTTTTTTATTATCTATCCAACTTTTGACTGTAGAGACAATTGTTTGACATTTTAATGTGACGTTGATTACATTAATTCAATGATTAGTTAGGTTAGCTGTATTCATACGCTTTCAAGTAAATTTGCTTGCTAATGATTCTGAAAGTGTTAATACATTATACAACGTATATTTTTATGTAGTATTCGCCTATTTTACATTATGTACAAAAATAGACACTTGAAAATACAAAAATGCTCTTGATAAAAACTTATACTATAATACCTTGGAATATTTCAGCTATTGCATCAATCCTCTAAGTTAGTTCTGGTTAGAATCTAGATTGAATAAAAGTACATACACAGTACCTACAGAGAAATAATGTTAGTCATTGTGTTGAGGTTTTAATTTACCCTTAGGTGGGAACAGTCACGCTGTTATGAATAAAATAATAGTTTCAACGTGTAGTAACAATGAATAATGATCGGCAATTGAACTTTGATCCTTTAACTAGTCACTCGTTATAGAGATTGACTTAGAGAGCGCACTAAGATTGGTAGGTATAATATCTAGGAGTATGAATGTGAGTTTAACGCTTGGCTATTTTCATTACAGTTGATCTATGATCTAAACCCCGTCTTTCTATATATTAGTCCTATCAATTGTATTATTTTTGGCTAAATGTGGTTAAAAGGGCTTCCTGCCCCTTTGACTCTGTCTACCCCTTCGGGGATATGGGCGTGATATTATGTTTGTTTTGGTTTCTGTCAATTTTAGGTTTAAAGATGTCACAAGTTTCAATATACGATATTTCTGTAGCAGTTCATGTCTTCATTATATATAATTTGGATTTAAATCATTTAGATTGGACTAGCTCTTGATGGCGCATTTGGTAGTGACCCTGCCCTATGCGCTAAGAGTTGTGGGTTCGATCTCTACCCAGGACAAACATTCGTGTGATGAATACTTGTGTTTAGTCTGTGTCTGGGTGTTAATATATAATATTTAAGTATATTTTTGTAGTAATACCACTGAATCTGATATCCGTAAACACGAAGTGTTTAAGCTACTTACCTCGAAGACAGATCAATGAATGAGATGTTGTGGGATATTTATTTAATTAATTGTTTAACTTCTATTTCAGAACCGCATGCAGGAGAGTCTAAAGCTGTTCGACTCGATCTGCAACAACAAGTGGTTCACTGACACCAGCATCATCTTGTTCCTGAACAAGAAGGATCTGTTCGAGGAGAAGATACGCAAGTCCCCGCTCACCATCTGCTTTCCTGAATACACAGGTACGTTCGACGCATACTCGCCTGTACTTCCTCAGTGCCAAATTTATTATTCTAGTATTTGCCTATTCTTCTTATTGATTTAAGTAACGGCCATAGTCGTTAATACTGTCTAGAAACTACAGAGTTCCTATTAACCTAGTGGATATCACTAGCGAAATAATATTTATGGCTAGTACAGTGCTCTCTGACAAAAGGGCTACTAAGTAATTTAAAGTAATTTTTGTCCCATGTTGGTCTGAGACTAAAAAAGAATGTGCCAACTGTGTTTCTTGCCTAGCATGTCGTAAAAGGCGACTAATGGTATGTGGTTTTGGGTATGTGATTGTGAAGGCGACGAGCTAGCCACTTGTCATTACTTTTTCACACTTGTTTATCTAACTCGGCCCATTGTCCCATGTTGGTCTGGGACTTGAAAAGAATGTGCCAACTGTGTATCTTGCCTAGCATACCGTAATAGGCGACTAATGGTATATCGGGGTTTGGGTATGTGATTGTGTGGGAGACCCAGCCCTTACCCAGCCCAGTTTAAATTTGAAAAAGAGTTGTTTTGTAAATTTTTCAATTTTGTAACTGTTTCAATAAGTGTTGTTAAATTTAAGTTTTTGTGACAATTCCAGGCGCGCAAGAATACGGTGAAGCGGCTGCGTATATCCAAGCCCAGTTCGAAGCGAAGAATAAATCAACCACCAAGGAGATCTACTGCCACATGACCTGCGCCACCGACACCAACAACATCCAGTTCGTGTTCGACGCCGTCACCGACGTCATCATCGCCAACAACCTGCGCGGCTGCGGCCTCTACTAGGCGGCGCCGCTCGCCGCTCCGCTCGCGCGACACGACGCGACGCGACACGACGCGACGCGACGCAACGCGACGCGACACGACGCGACGCCCGCGACTTGTCGCACGTCGCACCCGGCGGCGCCCGCGCCCGTGCGCAAAGCGTTCGCTGCTATTTTCACTGTTACAAAACCACTTTTATTGTTCCGTATCTAGTTATCAAAACCGCTCTTCTAAGACTCAATAGTAATTTTGCTATGTTTAGCCTTCAATAACAGTAACTATTAATTACGAACGTGGGACAGTATAGTGCAGTTTCACACCTAAATGATGCGAGTGGCATGATTCTCGTTCGATAACTAGTTACGCAACACGTGAGTGCACCTCGTAGCTGGGCACCGAAATGGCGAGCGAACGCGGCGTGGGCCGCGCCCCAGCCGGGACCGCTGACACCCCACACCCCTCTGTAAGCATATCAAGGCTCGGGGGCGCGGCGCGGGCGCGAGGTTCGCAGCTACGCGTATTATAATTATATATTTTTATGGGAAGTTAGCTTACTGGATATACCGCCAGCGCACTCGCCCGCGGCCGGCGCGCGACCAGACCGCAGAAGCACCTTTCTCTCCCTGTAATATAAACCGTGTGTGTAAAATATTTTCATTTCGACCGCGCGGGGTCGCCCCGCTGCTATCTAGAGCCGTTTTCGAGTTAGATCTAGTGTTCAATTCTAAATGTTGGTGCTAGGCGTCGGGTGTAGGTCGGCTGCGGGTCGCGACGCTCCGCCGCGGCGACTCGCCGGAGGCGCCGGTGACAAACGTGCTTATATACTCACTCTCTTACGGACCAAAAACAGAAAGGAACCAATATTTAGTACTGAGATACACGGTAGTGAGATGCATGAATATGTTCACAGGCCTACTTTAACTGATACAAAACGTCATTCCATTATTAAGTATTACATTATATCGCTTACGATGAGAAATTATTTTTTTATAATCTATTTAAATGCACAACTGTGACCGCTTTTGAATTAGGTGGTAGCATTTATTTTCTCGCCTCGAATCGTTTTAAGCTAGGCGCCGTTTCATCCTCGGGAGTGATGTGTTACTGTTTTGGGTTAAGCATCGTATCGCACAAATTGTTTATTCCTATAAGAGCGTTCATTTGTTATGCCATATTATACAATCTTAAATATTTTTTGTGTTCATATTTTTTCTATATCACTTTACAGTTAACCTTAAGATGTAGCCATATAAGATCTATTCTTGTATTCGAATATAAAAATCATGTTAGGTATTTATTTTATCTAGCATACGTTTGTATTAAAGGTGGTATATGTAAACTTATCATGTTTAATTTTGTATTTAAGTGATTAACCAATGTTTATGATCATGTTAATCTTTATTATTTCGTGAGGGTGGAGTCTGTAGGTAGGAGATGTGGTTACTTATTTAACCGACAGTAGACGCGTCACGTGTAAGTTAAGTGAGTATATAAACTTTGTATACACTCGCGGATTGGCGTAATCAAACACTATACATATATATACTATATAACATAATTTATTATTAATAATAAAGTAAAATCTTACTTTTAAGCATTAGGACAGTAACTGTATCAATAAACATTAATTAATAATGCAATTAGACAGTAACCTTTACTATTGTCATAGTTAGGTGATTTATTTTCATTTTATGTTTATGAGTATGTAAAAAGTGATTAAATGAAAATGTAACGCCTACACTGTGACCGCGCGGGCCCTCGCAGCCGAGCGCGGCCCGCTCGAGCCGGCGACGCGACGCGACGCGCGACACGCGACACGCGACACGCGACACGCGACTCGCGACTCGCGACACGCCTCGTGCGACACGCGACACGCGACGCGCCCGCGCGCTCGCCCGGCGCGGCCGCGGCCGAACGCTCGTGCTCGCTTGTTGCTAGGTAGGTTTTTTACTGTTATGTAACAATATGTGTACGTAAAACTAATAAAAAATAATATTAGCGCAGTTCTACATTCAACCCAAAACCTACTTTTAAGTAAGCTTCACACTACATTAAAAGTTTTTTAAAGAGTGAATGATGGTGGATGTGAATTTAATCATTCGAATGTCTTCACTATCGGATTAAGGCCCCATCAATACGGTGGGTTTGGAGTTAAGTGACCGGTGCGGTTTATGAGTGTGTGGGATTCGGGGAAAGACTGTGCCATCGGTGCCCGGCTCCGTAGCCGGGCAGACATCGGACTCGGGTCGCGGCGGCGACGGACCCGCGACTCCGTACGACCGGCCGCTTCTTCAGGCGGCCGCCCCATCGACCTCTCCCTTGCCACATTCGCATACCGCAAGCTGTTGTAGGATATGAGTTAAAAGTCGTCAGTTTCGCATTTCAATGTGTTCCTCCGCCGCTGAACGTTTAACTTGTATGCTTTAATATTTCGAGTGAATGTGATGTAAATTTTGTACACTGCCGCATTCTTTATTCGCTCGAATCACATTTAGTTTATAAGATTTGAGACAGTGAACGGACCGCACACGCCACATACAACAAGTTTGTTTGGGACACAATGTACGCACAATGTTAAGGTGCGTGCGCAGGCGTCGACGCCGGCCGCGCGGCCGCAACTCGTCTCGAGCTCAAGCGGACCTCTGGCCAAATGTTACGTCACGTGGTATGTGCGTAGGCTTCTTATTTGAAGACTGAATTGTTGCGGCTCAAATGTTCTCGCGCTTTATTAGATCCAAGACGGGGGAAGTTTATTGCTGAGTTTTTTTTAAGGGATTAGCGTTTAGTGATCGGGTCGGTAGATATCATTATTCGACGTGGCGAGCAAGACTCGAGACTACCCGACACATCGCGTATGTAAGAGAATTGAGCGACGTTCGGTTATATATTTTAATATTAAACGCAGTCTTTGTCACAATGTTGTCGATCTAAAACAATATCACCATGCTTCATTCATATTTGCCAAAGTTAATACTAACCTCACTATTTATACTGTATGTTCTTTGATAACTAAATTATGTCTGGGTGGTGGCGGGCGGAGGCGGCCCGGCGCTTAGTCTATTCGTACTGATCAGAGTACAATGTTGAATATCTTATTTAGAATTGATGACATGTAAACATTTATTTCTAGCGCGCGCGAGGTTCCGCTCGGCGGCCGCCCGCGCCCGGCGGCGCACACGCCGAGCGGTCCCGCCTATTGAACAAACGTTTAAGAAAGTAACATTTTTAGTCACTAGTGGGTAATTTTTGAATGTGATTCAATCTTATCTTTATTTTTCTAAATCGAGTGACATCTTAACTTTGATTTCTTTATGTTCCAACTTTCGTTTTGTTATGCATTTACTGAAAGCGATGTATTTAACCAACGATGTAATTAAACAACAATATTTTCTCTTTTTGTATCTCGTCTGCACTGGTATTTTTTATTGAATTTACTATAAATGTACTTTAAGTGTATAATTTTAAATAATTACTGAAAATGATTATATTCTAATTTTTATGTTCAAATAACATGTTAGTTTTATTTCAGTCCTTTGCATCTCCTTTCCCCTAATAGGTTTATAAGGTGAAATTAAAGTACAGAATGAGGTAGTTGCAAATTGTATTATCATTAAGCACACAAATTAACACATTATAAGCAATTAATATCACAAATTCTAACTAATAAACGCACAGCGCTGCAAAAATCATACAAATAATTAATTAATTAGATTTCATATTGTCAAACATGTCTTGAGAATCGAAATCCTGTCTGGTGCTATCACTCTCCAGTGTAGGTTTTCTGCTGTTATCATTAGACATTTCTGTTATAGTGGAGAGGTCTGGCACGGCGCAGGTAATCGGGAATATCTGTTTAAGATTGGCGCCGAAACCCGAGCTTGGGTTCATGGCCAGGTTGGCAATCTGCGTCTCATCCTCGCTCAGGAGATACCACTTGGTTTGCTGGCTCAGGGGACGGTCGTCCGAGAGGTCTTCGGTGATGAGCGAGCTGTCGCTAACCATGGGGCTGTGGTACACGGTCTCGCTCGTGTTGTCGGTAGTTTTTGTTGGCTCTCGTGCTGAAACATAATAAGATATCCTAAGACCTATTTGTATAGCCTCAATGCCAAGGGTGAAAGTGGATATTCTTTTTATATTACTACTTATATTTCATAAAGACGCCACATATTATACAAACTAAGGATTCAGGTGATTATAGGCGAAAAATTTTACTAATAGGTAGGTAATAGGATATCGTACAGCTCTAATGGATCACCCACGAACTGAATAATCTTCACGATACTCGACACGTTACTTAACATGGAAATTATGAAAATATTTTTGAACATAATGCAATTCAAATCTAATAGATGGAGGGTCCAAGAATTTTTTCTTCGGAGTACACATATTACAAATAGGATAGTGAAAAAGAAGATGACATTATAAAACTTTCATGGGATTCTAAAGCAACATATCATATAGAAACATACCATTGACATTCGCCCAATCTTGAGCATTGCTGCAGAAGAATTCTGGCACTAGTTCTTCACAATCCCTAAATACAGCCTGATCTTTAAGTGATTGATCGGTGACAGACAACGAATCTGTCGTCAATGAAATTATGGATCTTGAGGTCGTTTCAACAAATTCCACGCTACCTGCCAGACACTCGTTAGCATGAAGACATGTTTCCGAATGGTTGTGTATAAGATCGACGCTATCGTTGAAGCCTTGGTTGGATATAATGGACTCGGTCTCGTTTATACCACTGTCATTGTGTGTACATGTATTATCTGGAGTTTCTTTTCGAGTTTTACTTCTAGGTCTCAATATTTTAACTTTAATTATATCTTTCTTTTTTCTGCCTTTACTCTTTTCATTGACTAGAACATCTTTATCGCTATTCACTTCTACATTTTCCTGATTTAATATACCTCCTGCTGTAATAAGCTGGATGACAGGAGGACAGGAATTTCTCCCGCCATGAGAACAAGACTCAGTGTATTCTTCTTCTACAACTGGTTCTGTAATCTTGCGTTTCTTTTTTTGAACGCCCTGTCTCTTCCGAGGTGTAGAACACCTTTTACTAGATTTTGTTTTAATATCTTTAGGCTCTTCTTTAATATTATATTCATTTGGTACAGACATTTTCTTAGCGCTCTCTAATAGTAAATTTTTAAGTCTAGTATCTAACGATTCCGATAGCGAAGGGGCTTCTTCTATATTAACTGTATTTATTTTATTTAGCAACGAATCCGATATAGCCGGTGGTTTGACTTCGTCAAAACTGTCCTCAGTTTCGATAATATTGTGGAAACTGGGACAGAAGTTGCAATCTTGTTCCATCAAGGGCATGCTAACGTCGACTTGAGACATCAAATACTTGTTACGAGTATCACTTATCATTTGACTCTCTTCAATGTTGTTTAGATTAGCACGGCACTGGACACTGTTCAACAGTTCCTTGCTTATAGATAGATTCTCAACAATTGATAGCTCCGGAGATAAAGGCAACGAGACGTTACTCGAGTGTCCACCATCAGTGTTACCGTTAGACGAGCTTATACAATTATTATTCATATTATCTAAGGATTTTCTGAGCGCTTCTAAGTTAGCCGACGTTTTTAAACTCTTTTCTACCTCTTTCATATTTAGCACAGGACTGTCTTCGTCAATCTTTTCAAGGGGTTTAAATATGCTTTTATTTTTGGGAAACAAGAGTTGGTAAGAATCAGATCTGTATGCTTCTGAATTCAGACTTCTATTTCCATCTGTTGGTCGTACTATTATATGGTAGCTACTATTGGAATCGCTCGATATATCGGCCGTTACAATAGGATATGATTTCCTCATGCTACGGTGACTTCGATGTCTAATTTTTGTCAAAGCTGTAGTTAAACTAAGCTTTCTCTTTCGCTTCGGTGCTGCCTTGGGTGGGCTTATGTCGGAATCTTGATAGCCTTGGGTGCTTTCGGAGTGCAAAGACAGATTTGGTGAGCAGTATATTTTAGGTGTTTCAGACAAGCTGTGTGAAGAAAAAAGAAAATTGGTATAATATTCAATGGAGAACATGCGTGTAAATTTAAATTTAAGGTATGTGCCGATAATTAATTAGTAATTATAAAAGAAACACTAGATGTGACAACAGATACGCCACATGCTTTTTTTGAAAGTGCACCAAGTGCGTTGGTTAAGTTTTAATAACAATACGGACTACATTTGGTAAGGTATGTAAATCTACCTATTACCTACTTCAGATAAACTATAATTAGATTGATGTATTGATAACTGACTAAACTTCACGCCACTTCCCTAGCGGGTAGGCAGGTATGTATCGAAAATAATCAATATTTATTTAAATTAGGCAATACCCATTTGGGTAATTGTATATTGTTACAAAATAGTTCTTCGTAGCTAAAATAGGGAGTCTCTCGTATTTCTCTACAAGTAAATTTAATATTGAAATGAATATACAAGCAATTATGCAAAATGAATAAAAGCCAGGTAATTTTAATGTGATACGTGAAATGATTACATCATGCGGTAAGCGATGGAAGCAGGTATACGCAACAAAAAAGCAGATATTCTTAAGATTATACTAACCTAATTAATTAATAATATGAAAAACTTACTTTACAAATATAAGCGAGATAGGCTTAAATTAAAACGGCTTGGAAAGTGAAATAATACACAAGTAATGTAGAAAAATATTTTATTGATTTTATATGTAACACCTGCTCCCAACACATTACGCAGTGTACATAAATGATTTAATTTGCCAAAAGTATATATTAAAATTTGCTTTTAAATCTATTGCTTGTGGTATTCAAACTCTACAAATTAGAACAATCAGTTTCTTTTTGAGAATATAAAATCTATTTAAAAGTAAAAAATAAGATAAACAATAAAGTTTTAAAACAGATTCCATGCAGTCATGTAAAAAAATATCATAACTTAGTTAAAATCAACATGTACTACTTGATAAATAGGTAGTGAAATTCCATGCCATAAAATAAATTTAAAAGTAACAGATGATAGTAATAGAATGAATTAAAATTAAATTCAAGACACAATTTATACAATAAATAATATGCGTCCTGTAAAAAATTGCATGAAAAGAAACTGACTGACTGTATAATTTATGACTGATTAATATTTCATATGTAAATTTAATTCTGGTAATGATTTAATTGTTTAACAGTTTTAATATTAATTGTACGGTAGAGTAGCATACATACTTTACTACTTAAAAGGTAAATAAATATATCTGCTAACTCAGAAGGAAGACGTAATACTCATTCCATACAAATATTGGCAATCTCCGTGTAAAAATAGAATTGCACAATAAATTGTAACTACTTTGTCATCGTTAATCAATGCGTAATAATTAGCTACTATCTTGTAGTTTTAACATAAGAAACACTTGCTTGAATTAAAGAAACAATTTATACCTAATAGTCACAGGTATTTCTGTATAAGCAACAAAACTTCACGTGGTTATCACATCTCGTTAACATGCACTGATCTTGATAAAATATATTTAAATAAATTCTATCCAAATAATTAAAAAATAGTTAAAACTTCTAATCAATAGGGAATCGGTAATTTGGAATGAAATACTACATCAGCAATAATTGCCACATAAAACTTACAAGTGAGAACAAGATGTTCGAAACACTAACACATTTTGAAATCAGGTTTCCATTAAAAACTCCAGACATTCAGGTATACTGATCCGTCATACTTTTTACTTTTGGCAATCTAACATAAATAGTCCTGAACACAACACAGGAACCAAACCTAAACATGATAAAGTCCCTAAAAGTAAGCATACGCCTCCTAGTCAATAGACTTATGTACTCACTACCGCATGTTTTCTTTAGCCTTGCTAAGGGATGTTCTAGACGTCTTGGCGAGCCTCTTCGCGGGAGGAAACATGTACCGGACCTCCTCATCGTCGTCTTGTGGACTGGGCTCCGCTACCTTGGACTTTCTGGGCGACTTGGCGTTGCTTTTTGGCGTTACAGCTTCTGTGAATAGCAATTGTGTTCCCCAGTTAACAAAAAATAAGAATAAAAGTATATGCAACCTTGCAAACTTGTTCTTTCAGTATTTTCTTTAAAATATCTAGTATCTAGTTTGCGTAGATAATGTATTTATTTTGGAATAGTGTTACATTATGTTGTAAGCTATAAAGGATCGTTTTTCTTTTTGCGATTAATTCTATGAAATAAGTGAAAATTGTATTAAACAGAAGACTCTTAATACGAAGGTGCAAACATACTTAAATATGTACCTTTATCTTTTTTCGGTGTCTTATTTTGTCTTCTAGTTCTTACACTACTTGTGCTATTGGCAGCTTCTACAGAAATATTATCTTTGCTATTTTCTTCTACTTCCTGTTCAACCGTATTGGTTGTTTTATCTTCTTTTTGTTGTCCTTTCTTCTGTGTTGTATTGGCCTTTTTACCTACTGTTTTTTTTACTGTTTTTGAAACCTTTTTGCCAACTGATTTCTGCTCAGACTCAGCAGGTTTTTCTTCGACCGGTTTCTGTTCAGTTGTTGGATTTTCCTTTTCTGTGTCATCATTTTCTTTAGTGTCTGATATTTTCTGCCGTTTGGAGCTTCGCGGGGAACTTGTCGACGATTTTCTTCCGGCCGACTGATTGGATAAGGATGTTTTACTACGAGGTGCTCTTTTTCTGTAAATATAAAAAATACTAATAGTTTACAGATACAAAGACTGCTAGCTAATCACAAAAGAGAATTCATTTTATTTTCACACCAGCAATCCCTGAAGGGGTAGGCAGACTCCAAAGAGCAATGATTTCTTTTGACTAATTTTAATAAGTAGCGTAAGTGGCCAGCTTTTCATCCACACGATCACAAACCCAATACAAAAGCTGGACGAGAAATGCAGTTGGCACATCCTGTTTTAAGTTTTAGAAAGTTAAAGAAATTTATAATATTAAAATTAAATATGTTTTAAATATTTCAATTTACCTTTTGGTAACATTTGTTTCCGACGGTTCTTTCAATTCAACCTGTTGTTCCTCTTGATCTCTCTTTTCAATTTCCTTAAAAATCTCCGTCTCTAATTGATTCACTTTATCGTGGGTTACTGCAAAGGAAACATAAAAATATCATGAAGGAGTTAGATTTTTTTCACTGTAAAATAATATTTGCAACATATAAAACTTTAAAGATATCTTCTAGACAATGGCCAAACACACAAAAAAAGCTATTCAATTTATTAGCACTTCAAGTTCTACGATGCTAACTTGTATATATTGGATGCATTGAATTCATAAAATGACATTCAAAGGAACAGCTAGCACGTCTAAAAAGTACCTTCATCGATTATAGGAACAATCATAACAGATTTTTCACTACCGCTCTCCGACAATTGTTTGGACGAGACCCCACTTCTGTTCGAAGCGATACTCTTCGCCAGTTCTGGAGTGGAGTCCTTGTTGAATATTTGAACGACTTCTGCCAAGACGGGGTGAATGTTCGACCAGTGTCCTTCTACATGTACTTCCTAAAAAATAAGACAATTTAAAAAAAACTAGGCGGTTACCTGATCCACCTAGAGCTACCCAGTTCTGAAAATGTTAGTATTAATTTTATCTATCAGGCTGAAATGACATTGCGTACCTACATATCTTGCTAATTAGCATTGTTTATCAACTTACCCCAAAAATAATGTATTAACAAATGTGAATAAAGAACAGATCGACATCTGTGTTCACTGCTAGCTTTTAGAAAATAATGACACGGGACCTAGCAGGCAAAAACAATAATGTTTATTTGTAAAAGTAAAGGATCTAAGATGATCCCCTGATGTACGCTTTTATACAACGTGTCGTTTATATTAGATTTTTTTGTTATAAGTATCAAACTACAGAGATCGTAGACTAACCAACGCGTCAAGTTAAAACTTAAAAATAAGGTGTATATAAATATTAAGCAACCGAGACAAAACGTGCATAAAAATATAAAGCTCTGCAATATCTTATAAACATTTTAAAAATGTTTAAAAGATTAATTTAAAAATAAAACATTACTTAATAACAAAATATTTAATCTAATCATAGATTTATAGAACACAATATAACGTAAATTAAATTCTCAGCATATTGGTGCTTGGGGAGAGTGTGCTTTGAATATGGTGATCACAATCTTCTCACCTGATTATTTTTCGCAAATGTAATTTTGAGAGTTTTTCTACTATCATGTACTTCTTCATTGCTTTCTTTAAATGGTGCTGGTAAAGGTTCCTGGTCTGAAAAATATATTATTGCCATTTAACATTTGTTAAACAAATTTCTTATTACACCAAACATTTTGGAAGGATTTAGGAGTCGCGTAAGGCCTAGGCACACCTACCACGACCAGATTGGTCGTGTGTTAACAGGAGGTGATGTTAGGAGCCATAAAAACGGTAGAGCTTGTATGAAAAGGATCATGAATGTTGAAGAAGCAAGTGAGGTGTGTAAGGATCGTGCCATATGACGTTCGGTTCTCTCTGCCTACCCCGCTGGGGAAATGGCGTGAAGTTTAGTTAGTTAGTTACCAAACATTTTAATGACATCTAATAATTAATAATAATTTGCAATCAACACATAACTAGTATACAAAGAACCACATACGAACCTAATATTCTGTTATTAACACTCTTTGCGGGTGACCTATGGTCATGACAAGCAGCCTTACTTCTGAAAAAAAAAATACAAAAATTATTTCTGTCTACATACATACATACATAACATCACGCCCATAATCTCCGAAGGGGTAGGCAGAGTCAAAAGGGCAGCATGCCCCTTCAACCACATTAAGCCAAAAATAAAGCCGGGCTGGGTTAGACGGAAAATTGTGAAAAAGCAGTGACAAGCGGCTAACCTGTTGCCTACACAATCACACACCCAAACCCCGATATACCATTAGTCGCCTTTTACGACATGATAGGCAAGAACCACAGTTGGCATATTCTTTTTAAGTCCCAGAACAACACGGGACAGTGGGCTGAGTTGGATGGAAAGCTATTAAAAAGGAGTGACAAGTGGCCAGCTCGTCGCCTACTCAGACACACACCCAAAAGCCCGTAAACCATTAGTCGCCTTTTACGACATGCTAGGCAAGAACCACAGTTGGCACATTCTTTTTTTTTTGTCTCAGATCAACATGCGCCAAGTCCCAGACCAACATGGGACTTATCTTATATATATATATTATTATCTAATTACACTATTTTTAGTAAAATCTAGATGAACAACGAAATACATACCCTAATGACTTTCCTGGTAGAATAGGTGATTTCTCTCTATTAGTCTTCATTAGGTTTTGTTGATTAACTAATCTGAAAATGTAGTACCCAGCAAATTTAATGGCATACTATCAAAATCTTCTTCTTCCCAGCGTTATGTCCCGTGTTTTAGACGGGGTCCGCTTAGACCATAATCCAGGATTTAGCGACTTAACTTTAAACCTTGGTAACCCTAAGATAGGGGAACCACAATTTTTGGATCATGGTTACAAATCTAAGGTTGTTTGAATTTGCAAGTTTAATCACGATGATTTCCCTCACCGTCGAGCTAGTGGTATAAATACGTACATAGATTTGAAAAATCCAGAGGTATGTGCCAGGGTTTGAACCCGCACTCCTCGGTTAAGAAGCGCGTGTGCTTACCATTGAGCTACCACCGGCATATTAACAATATATAAAGCTATTTAAAGACTATCTCCAAATTCTAAATTATGATAATGTAACTAAAGAAAAACCAACTAACTTTTTCAATTCCTCCAGTCGATTCCTTTCCTCTACATATTTTAATTTCCAATAAGACTCTTCTTCTTCTGGATCACCTGCCACACAAAAAAATCAAAATAAATAAAGTAATGTGATCTATTGAATACAAAAAATAACTCATGTAAGTCAATTTCAGAATTAAATTTACTTACTTTCGGGTAAATATGTGAGATAATTTTTAATAATTTTCCCATCTTTGACTAGAGGATATATCTTCTTGCCATACATCACAAATAACCCGCCTTCCTCTTCTAGTGACAGAATACGAGCTGAATGTGGTTTTCTATAAGATATGCAAAATAAAACATAAGTATATATTAAGAGGATGAAAAAGGTATACAAGCATAGACATGATAACTAGGCGTTTACTCAAAAAAAAATTATAGTCCGTAAGATTATCAAAAATTTTTTTTTGCTTCATCATCTTCACCATCTTCCTAGCGTTATGTCCCGTGCTTAGACGGGGTCCGCTTAGACCATGATCCAGGATTTAGCGAGTCTGGTAATTACATTGAAGCGACAGCCGATCTGACCTTCGTAACCCTAAAATAGGGGAACCAGACAATTTTTGGATCATGGTTACAAATCCAAAGTTGTTTGAATTTGCAGGTTTCATCACAATGTTTTCCCTCACCGTCGAGCTAGTGGTATAATAAATACGTACATAGATTTGAAAAATCCAGAGGTACGTGCCCGGGTTTGAACCCGCACTCCTCGGTTAAGAGGCGCGTGTTCTTACCATTGAGCTACCACCGCTTACAAAAAAAACAAACCAAAAAATTTTTTTTGCTTAATACTCGAAAAATTACAAAGATACAGGGCTTCAAAGATCTGGAATGGGGCGGACTTGGACGGTAAAATTTTATGAACCTAGTGACGTCACGCGGTACTTAAACGCGCTGTATCTTTATTATTTTTGGTTTTAGAAGATAAGTAAAAATGACTTACAAATACTTCCTAGTCTGTTTGTTTCTCCGACCTCGAGGAGGGGATACGTAGGCTTCGCTGTCGCTTTCAGACGTCCATTCACTTGACTCGCCGCTGGTGTCGTTACTGAAACAACACAAGTTCAATTTTGAATACAGTTTGCAACAGGATGAGATGGAGAGAAAGTGCGAGTAAAGTCTAAAGAATCTACAGAATGCATTTCAACCGCACTTCCGTGTTAGTCATTCTACGTATTGAAACATTTTTAATTGTTACCGTAGATAAATACTAAGAGCAAGCTAAAAAAAATTGCCATGAATAACAATGTGATGTGAATTCGGATTTTTGTTTTATACAAGCTTACCGTGGATAACGATATGTAGAATTTTTCCTATAGCTCACACGTCTTTTACGTTTCATGCTGGCTGCTCCTAAAAAGACAAATAACACTAATTATCAAGCATCCAGTAGTACAGCCTTTGAACATTTTGAGAATTACATGCCTTGGAAATATATGCAAATCATGCTTTATAGTCACCATGCCAATAGTCTTGTAACATAAAAAATGTTCCAGAACATTAATTTCACAATTTGGCCACATAAGCAGTCATATATTAGTTTTCGCCCGCATTCCCATTATGAAAATTTCTTTGCCAAACTTACCGCTAGAGAATCCAAACACATTTGCTAACGCTTTCTCTCTTTGTGATTTGGATACCCGAGAATCAGGCGCATTGGTCTTCTTTGGGGATAAGTGATGGTTTTCACTTTCAGATTCCGAGTGTGATTTCAATATCACTACTTCATTCAAGGTATTTTCAGGTGTATCATCTGTCTGCTTATTTTTATTCATTGTTTTCTTGTCCTTTTTCGCATCTGTTTTATTGTTGTGTTCATCTATTTTCTTTTTGTTGTCTTTAATGGTCTTTTTGCCTTTTTCTGATTTCATTTTACCCTCATGTTTATTTCCAGACATTTCCGCTTCATGTTCAGATTCGGAATCTATGTAGCTGACTGTGTTAAACTGTTCAGCATACAAACTTACGCTTTTTAAGCAAGGATTCAGTTGTGAAAGATCTTCATTTGTATTACTATCCATGTTGTTTGTGGATGATTTGTTTTCTGTATCAATGTTAGATTCCAATACAATATTTTGCGCATTATCATCCGATTTATGGCTCGGAGACTTGATTTGATTAGGTTTATTTACGAAATTTGGTTTTGAGTTTTCGCTTTTGAATGCTTTTAGCTTTTTCTTAATTGTATCAGTATCAGACACAGCCTTCTCTTTTATCTTAGTTTGTGGATCTTTTATTAAGTTCTTTTTTATTTTAGCGCTAGTCGTTACATCTTGGGAAGTGGCTCTCTTTCTTGTTTTGCTCTTAGCTTCATTTGTCTTTTTGACTTCTTTAGGTTTAAGTAGTTCACTTTCACAATGTTCCGCACTGTTTGTATAAGTCTTTCTAGAGTTCTCAAGCGCCTCTTGATTGTTTGGAAGGATAGTATCAGTAATGTTGGAAAGATGAGGGGTAGCTTTTTGAGAATCAGTTGAGGGTTTTGTTACTTCATTTGCATTGGCATTATCATTTGTATTACCTATTTCAGACATGTTATTTTCCTTAGATTCATTTGGGACTGCAGAATCAATAGCTCCAGTTGAGTTGATCTCATCACTTTTCTTTTTTGGCGTTTTTTCTGACTTCTTATCACTTTTGTTACCTGCTTTACGCTTCTTAAGTTTTAAAGATAATATTTTAGGCTGCACAAAATCAGACTCCTCTGCCGCATCTTCTTGAACCGTTTCATTCTTATTGGCCACATCTTCAGAGTCCAGTATTTCTATTGGTTCATTGACCTGACTTTCCGAGTCTTGTACCAAAATCGGGGATTCTTTATTTGCTGTCTGAGGTTCTGTATCTTGTACGACTTCTTCTACAATATGCATTCTCATTTCGTCACTATCAGAATCACCGTCAGTAGCAAAGTCGTGTAACACCTCTTGTAACATGGGTGTTAAAGGTTCAGAGTATGTTATTAAGTCCCTTAAAGACTTAGTGGGAGTTGTATTACTCTTTGTTTGAGCCTCGTGATTTTCAACATTACTTTTGGGTGACTCTAAAGCCCTTTGGACATCCTCAGCGGTTTCGTAACATGTGGGTATTATGACAGTGTCAACAGAGTCTCTATCTCGGTTTTGAACTTTTGAATTAGTGACTTCCTCACCTGATGTTGCGTCTCCTTTGTTTGCATGACTTGTGCTTGGCTGTGTAATATCCCCTTGATTTTCAGCTACAATTTAAAGTATGTTATTATTTTTAATGACTAGAATCAATGTATTATACACATGTAAATTGACAAATATTGATTGATTTGACCAATTATGCAAAGATAAATATGGACATATCAATATATTTAATTATAATGAATTCAGTTCAAGAAACGAAAATGTTTTTCAACCTTAATCTTATAATCTAATTAATTATTCTAATAATTGTGAAAAATGCTATACCATTAGAATTAGAGTTGGAGTCATCATCTAAGTTAACTATTTGTAGTTTATTTTTCTCCTTCTCTGCAACATCACACCTAAAAGAAATAATTTTAATAAACATTAATTGCCTAAGATATTTGTGAATTTTAAGAGTGGACACCTCATGCATTTTACATGTACGTAATGTAATATGTAGTTCCTGAAGTTAAAACTTATATTAAAGAGAATAAGCTTATTTTGATTTGGTGTTGTGTATGCATTTAATCCAGTTTCTTGTTAATTTAATCTACTGGTTTTATTTGAAGATATTTTTCATATATTTTTGCTTTAAATTACATGACTACCTAGTGCAGCACAGCAGTATTTCAAAATTAACCTATAATAGCTACAAAAACTTAAGATATTTAACAGCCATGGATTTATGGCTTACTATTCTAATAAGATACCATCACTATGGAACAGAATTATAAAAAGAATTTCATTCCGTAAGTCATTATTGTACTTACCCTTCTTTGAAACTTCGTATTTGATCCACAGTTAACCTGTAATATGGGTTATGAATGTCTGGTAGAATTCTCTTCAAGAAGGTTTCTTTCAAACTCTGCCAAGTACGAACTGTCAACTAAAAAAATATTTTCATAAATATGCGATCTGTTCACTTTTGCTAACTTTCAATGATCTACTGGTTTTACTGCATAAAAGTATATGATTCACTTAAGTTACAAGAACAGACTTTAAAAATATATGCATATTTTATTTTCATCTAAGAAATGGGAACTGGGCGGTAATTCAGTTTTACTTAAAATATTACATTTGCTTTAGGCATAGGCGTACGCAGCTTTTAGTCCGGGGGGAGGGGGGGTGAGGGCAATACAATATTTTTTGGTCCAGGGGGGAGGCAATACCATATTTTTTTGTAAATAGACCAGCTGGTACCCTGGCACACAAGTCCGTCCGTCCGTTCCCCCTGCGTACACCGTATTAGTATTTATCTTTTAACATTATAGTCCATTTCACCTAAGATGAGTTCCGTGACACTTTGAATTTGACGTTAATAGTTATGCATTCATAGGAGAGCCATTTGATTTTTTTTTTCATTTTATTTTTCGATAAAAAGTTCTTTTGAATTTTCTTTTGAATACTGAATAAAATGAAAATTATTTCAAACTATGATTTATTTTAATATTAATACTGGTATTTTCACGTAAATAATATGCAGATATGTCTTAAGCGCACGCAATTGGAACACTAGGAATCATCCAAATAAGGATGTTTTGTTTTTGTTTGTGTCATAGTGGACACTTCTTTGTTGTCACAAGGTTCGGAACATTTTTTCGGTTAAAATGTACGCCTGAGAAATATATTTAGTAAAATATCCTAACTGTATGATAAGATGCCCGCTATATTGTTAATAAAGTGATGTGAATACTAGTGAGTCTCAATGGCTAAACTTCAGATTCTCATATTATACAATACATATTATGGTATTTTTACTAAATTTAAAAAAGTAATACAATACAAAAATGCATAAATCATGTTTACATAATTTTTTTTAAAGTTAAATATGTTTAAAACTGAATATTTTGATTCGTAGAAAGTATGATGCATGAAAATGAGTATTAACACCTGTCACAAGATACATTTTATGTGAAACGGACTATAGTAATAAAATTTATCTGTCTACCCATTTCACTAATATTTTGTCTCTTCTTTTGGCATTTTCACTTCAGGAGTCACTATTGATTTAAGTTTTACAAACCTGTGAATTAGCAAAATCCACCCACATCTTTCTGCCTTTAACTTCCCCATATGCTTTTCGTTGTGTTATATATTCCACAATGATCTTCATTTCTTTTAATGTGTATGCTTTTCTGAAACAACACAGAACATGATAGAACATAAAACATGTCCAGATCATTTATAAAAAACCAGAAAGTCAAGTTCAAGAACTTGGAGAAGCATGGGCCAACTCCAAAATAATAGCTCCAGTATTTCTTAGAAAATGAGGAAATTATAATTTGCACAAAATTGTTTCAATATACATTACTATATATTTGATTATACAATACAAAGCATACTTTTAAAATGCAGACATAATGTACATTCTTGTAGGAAGTTTCAAAGACTTTTCAATTATTTTTATATGCTTTACATCAAATGCAAAAATAAAATATAATTATTTCTACAAAGAATGCAGGTATATAATATGTATTTAGTAGATTAAGTCTGGAATAAAGGCTTCATTTAATCAGAGCTTAAGAAACCTAGTTCATTCCAAAAACAATGTAATATCTTTTAATTAACATTTCTATAGAGGAATGAGAAAATTAGGAAAGTAAAATGATGTTAAATTCCGTTACATGTGTGTGATCGGAAATATTCATAGTGTTTTATAAATGCTGAACCATTCAGATACCTACGTCTTATATTGAGGGTAGATAATAGAAGATTTGTTATCATTTTAAAATCTAGGTACCCTTATTCTATTTTTAGAAACAATCAGTTATGAAAGAATACTAAAATCATCCGACATAAACAGGTTAAGTTGTAGAGACGATATTTACCCAGACATTCTGCTGCTATTCACCGTTACCGGCAGTTCGGATTATACGCAAATACTTTGTTGTCACCGCTAAAATTTCAACCTGCGGCACGTAATGGTAAGATAAACACATGGATAAGAAAAACGACTTTTTCTTAGGGGTAATAAGATGAGATGTAATCTAATCTATCGATCACAAATATTTACTGTGAAAGCGTTTTGATATTGGCGTCATTTTTCAAACAAGTCGAAGATTAATTAATGCGCTCGCTGATTTTAAAACGTGCGTGACTGTCAAATTAATGTCAGTTTTATTTTAACGGCTTTACAGGGTACCGTTAGATGTTAAAATTATTATGTAAGCGTAGTTGTTTTTTTATTAAATAGGTATCTCAAGATCAACAAAATGTGCTTTATATTTTTAACAAATATGTCAGGAATTTAATTTAAAATTGTTATCATAGGAATATTATAGTCATTATGGTCATCTAGTGGAACGCACGAGTAGTAGTTGTAGAGTTCTATGTCCGTCCGTTAAAATAATCCATGAAGTAAAACTACTGTCAATGTCAAGTCAATAATCGAGTTTGAGTGGCGCGTAACTTTATATTTAATAAAAATATGACGAATTATTTATCAATATCGGATATTTTGGTCACAAATGAAAAAGTTCCATGCAAATTTTTACATGATCTACCTAGAATGGGTGTGTAGTTCTTTTAGTAGACCAAATGATATCAAAACGTATAATCTCCATATCCAAGCGTTACTCTAATGATAGTTTTTTTTCAGGATTTCTTGATCCATCAGCGACTGAAGACGATTTGAAAGCGGGTACAAGTGTAGAAATCCCTTTATGGCTAGCTGATTCTTTACAGTCGCGAAGACCACCGCTCGTAAGCGTAGACTTGCCCAAAATATACAAAGATTCCTATAGAGAAATATTAAATGCGGACGCTTGTACTGTTGATATGCACAAATTAGGCCAATACTTTTATGAATTAGGTTGCTACATCGCAAAACATGATATCAAAGGGGAAGTAGCAGCAACATTAGAAAACGTAAGCAAAGATTGGATTTAAGTATTTAGTAAACATTTTGATTTTAATCATGCCTACATAGCATGTGGAATAAATACTAATTACTTATTTAAATAACAATTCATACAATGATGTCTATTTTTTCAGACTTTCAAGCAAAGATTTAGAATGTTATTATCAGCAAGCGTATCCACTGATTCAATAAGTACTATGCAGCCACTATCAGCCAGTGAGCGTGAACGAGCAGCTGCAGCAGCTAGCACGGAGCATGCCCTCTTAACATGGCTGCAAAGAGGGGATAGCCCTCTGACTACAGCTAATATGGTAGCCAATCACAGAAAACGGAAGAGAGCAGAAATGGAAATGTTTTAGTTAAATTTTTTTTGTTATAGTAAGTATGTCATGAATATAATCTATGTAATGTTATTATTATTGTATTAAATAAATTGATGTTATTGCTAGCTTAATTGTTTTTATTCATAAAGAACTTGTAGGAAGAAGATAGAAATTGTAGGTACCTACTCACTCCCAATAGTTATTGCATGAGAAACATTAACATACTGTAACACTTGAATATGTATCCACCACCCCAAGTCTAACCTTATTTATTTACCTAGAGCTGTCGAAATTTATTTACATTCTTGACTCAGTGATGTAGGTAGCTAAACTAGTAATACTTTTAATCAAATAAAAATAACTTGACAAAAAAAAACCTTGATATTGGATTAACAAATGCAATGTTTCTAACTTCAGGTACCTAACTACTACGGTTACACTACACGCTTGCTAATCTATTAATACATGGAGTAAAACCTTTGTAGGTACACACGGACTAGTAAAAAAAGAAGGATGTGGAAGATCTTCAGGTGCTCCAACTTGACATAACTTACGTCACACATTGACATAATAAGTGCTCCAAATGACAGATATCCGTTATCTGGTACTCACTCACACATACATAAATGTGGCTTCACGCTATAGTGTGACAGCATAGTCCTTCTTTTTTTACTCGTCTGGGTAGGTACCCATTTTTATGAGAATTACGCAGACGGAGGAGTATGAGATTTGACACAGTTCAAGTTTATATGGAGAAGGAGTGCAGAAAGCTAATATTTCAATAAATAATAAAAAAAAACAAACTAATAATGGTCGAATTTCGACCAGTGGGCGATCACTAGTAAATGTAAATAGCTGTTTATTATAATTGTAGAAGTACATATCAGTTGTTCTATAATAAGATTAAGTACGTATACCATCGTCAAATTATAAATTATTCCGTTTATTGTTCAATGAATGAAATGATTAGCATCAGTATTCTGCCAAGAAGTCGTGTTTTATTTCTCGTATCGATCACGAGCTACAACACTGACGGGATGACATAAGGGAGAAAGTAATTTAATCACGATTGACTTTATTTTTAGCGTTGTTTGGATTCACGATAATGTCACGCCAAGAATACTTGCGCCAGAAAGTGTAGCGTCCATCATTATTGATAGGTGACGGTAGGGTTGAACAGGAGAGAGCTACGAGGGTAGAAATAATAAACTAGGCCACAGGATCAAACTAGCTAAAAAGCTGGATATTTGATGAAATAAGTTCTAGTTTACTAATTTTATCGCAAGTAGAGTATTTCTGGGATTTTATGACCATGATACTGAATCATTCAGTTAATTACCAAAACCATATTACTAAGGGATCCATGAACTCTCTGAACTAAATTTAATTATGCCACGCTCAAACAAACCCGTTCTTATTCTTATCTATTGAGTTTACTGCGTCCTTTACTTTTGATTTAAAGATGATTTTAAATTAATTGTTAAATAAATAACATTTCCAGACTGGCATACCAATTCCCTAGTTCCAAACTAAGCTTAAAGCTTGTACTACGGATACACATACTTAAATACGTTTATAAACATCCATGACTCTAGTATAAATGTCCATGTTCATCACACGAAACATTTGCCCCTAGCGGGATTCGAAAGCGCGACCCTAGGTTTCGTGGCCAGTCTTTGACCACTCGACCAACGGGCCAGTCAAATTATCAATTAATTAGTAATGTTTAGATGCTTAACTAAATTGCCATCCCTGGAAATGCAGGAAGTAACTGTCTATAAAAGCTCTTGGCGCCGCCTAAATTATCTTAGTACGTCTAGATCACGGCTGGCCTTCGTCGCTTTGTGGAAATGGATCTGTCCAGGGAAAGAACCTTCTTTCCTCCTAGTCTATTAGACCAGAGCTTCGGTCTGTGCATCACCCCAGAGGATTTAATATTCCCTTCCTATAATTTTCATCGCACCAGCTACTACAGACCATGGAAGTGGTACATGCAAAGAGCTGAAAAAGATTTTGGATCTACAATACAAGACGAAAAGGAAAAATTCAAAATTGCATTAGATGTACAGCATTTTCAACCTGATGAAATAAATGTTAAAGTAGCAGATAGAGAAGTTATAATTGAGGGCAAGCATGAAGAGAGACAGGACAACCATGGATTTATATCAAGACAGTTCAGGAGACGATACTTCCTACCCCATGACTGTAACCCAGATAGTGTCTTTTCTTCCCTGTCATCCGACGGTGTTCTCACTGTTACAGCTGATAAAATGAAGGAACTAAAAAATAAAGAAATAATAGTACCTATCAAAATGTGTGAATCTTGTCCAAATAAAGATTTTAAAATGATGGAGAAAAAAGAAGTTACAGAGAGTATTACCAAGTCAGATGGTGAAGCAAGTAAAAAAAGAATGGAAATCATGTTAAAAGAAGACCATTGTTGTTTATTGCGACCTGAACTTTTAGGAACATCAGCTGATAAAATCCCGACTAAGAAACAGGTAGAAGATGTCTTATGCCAAACTTCAACAGAAAAGTTAGATCAAGCTACTAATATAAAAGTAACAGAGAAAATAGATGTTGCCAGTGCTCAAACTAGTGCAGCTAAAGTAGAAAAGGGTGCAGAGTGTGAATTAACCAGTGTAGGAAAGACTCAGACAGTAGCCAGTGAGATTACTGCTGGGAAGAGTGAAACTGTTGCTTGTGGGCTTATTAGTTCAGGAAAGGTTGACACAATGTCTAGTGGAATGACTAGTACAGGAAAAGCTGAAAAAGCTGATGCTTTACTTTGTGGGCTATCTTCTGCAGGAAAGGCAGAAATATCTGAAACGCTGCTCTGTGGCCTGTCTGCTACTACTGCAGGAAAATCTGAACAAACTGAAGCTGTAGCTTGTGGAATAACAAGTGAGGTTCTTACAGAAAAGGCGGAGACAAGAGGAGCTGCTATATCCGAGATGAGTAATATTAAAAGTATGCTCAATGAAAAAATACAAATACAGGAATCATCTTCTTCATATTCTTCTTCTTTAATGGCCTCAAGTATAAAGGAAACTTCAGAAAAAATTAGTGAGATAGTGAGTGATATCAGTGCGCAACTGAAAGAAGCAGCAGAAAATATTTAAACATATCCAAATTTCCACAATAATTATTATTTATTGCACTTATGTACTAAAAAATATTACTTATGATAGTTAATAAATATTAAATCTAATCTTATGTTAAGTCCACAATTGATTTGTATACATACTTCAATTAGTTAATTATTTAACATAGTAACTGAGTTAAAAGGATAAGTTTATATTGCAATATAATCTGTATGAGATCATTTATGAGCAAATAAATGTCAGTTGTTTTATTAAAATAATGTTCAAATTTGGAATTTCATAAAATAAAAAATGTATTAATTGCTACTTATGGCTACCACACAGTCCCAATGGTTAAGTCAAAGTCTCTTCATCACAACACTCCTGTATCTCTGCAGTGTTTTTATCACTAAAAAGTAATTCAGAGGTACATTTGTATGGGTGGATTGACTGTTAACATCTGTCATTCTTCACTGATGGATTCAAGTCGTGGAAGTAGGCATGAGCCATCGCATCGTCAGCGGGCATCCGGAGAGCAGGGTTGCAAGTGAGGAGACGGGCCAGGAGGTCCCGTCCCCGGGCAGGCAGGCGTGGGACCACTTGAGCTAATCCCAAGCTTGGCTGGTACACTGGCAGTGGTTTGTAGTCAGGCAGCTGGGTCACTCCGGGCCATGTGTCTTCATTTGGTGTGCCTAGAATGAGATTAAGAATGTTTAAAATATTACATCTTCAAAGTAAAATTTCTAGGGCACAATTTAATTGCACACTGTTTTTATCTGTCTATCTATTTAAAATAATTAAGTTAATGCAATATACATACATGCATATATAACATCACAATCATAATCCCCGAAGGGGTAGGCAGAGTCAAAGGGGCAGCATGTGCCCTTTAACCACATTAATGCAATATCTAATTTCTTTTATGTATACATACTAAAACTATAGAACCATAATCAAATTTATATCTCTCAATCATATATCAAACAATGTATAAAATAACATTCTAATGTTTCAGGAATACAAACATATCTATTTAAAGTAATATGTTTTAAATGGCATTTCTTACCCAGCAATTTAAAAATCCTCTTCAATTGGTCATCAACATCAGAACCAGGGAATAAGGGGCGGCCAGAATTAGCAAGCTCGGCAAATATGCACCCTGCTGACCACATGTCAATGCTTGTTGTGTACAGCTTGGCGCCAAACAGTACATCCGGGGGTCGGTACCAAAGCGTCACCACTTCCGCCGAGTAACACTTAACAGGAATACCGAAGGCTCTAGCTAACCCAAAATCGGCCAGTTTAAGCTCGCCATTTTTGTTAATTAGCAAGTTTTGGGGCTTCAAATCTCGATGTAGGACATTGTGACTGTGACAGAAGGCAAGACCCCGAAGCAGCTGGTACATAAACGACTTTACTACATCTAAATCTATTTCACCGTTCAAACTGTCGAAGTACTTCTTCAAATCCTGGTCGCAATGCTCGAACACCAGCGTCAGCTTCTTCTCACTATGGAGTACGTCGTAGAGCCTAACAATATTCTTGTGTTTAAGTTCTTTAAGTAGACAAATCTCGCGTAAAGCGGAAGATGGTACGCCTTCATCATCGTCATCCAACCTTACACGTTTTAAAGCGACTATCTCGTGTGTTTCTTTGTTTTTTGCTTTAAAGACAGTTCCGTATGTTCCTTCGCCAATCTTCTCGAGCTTCTCATATTTCTGCATATTTAAAATTCAGTATTTAAGAGAACGAGTAAAATCGATTGTTTACTCCTTTTTTGCGGTTACCGACATTGACAGATTGACAGATTTTCCTATTTGGCAGAGTGAACGTTCGACGGCAAAAGTGGCAGTGACAAAATGCGACCGATAAAATGCGTTCCATCTCACATTGACTGTTGAATAAATCAATTAAAGGTTATTGCTATTTTATTATATTTTTTACAATAATCTCACATAGATTGACGTAAAAACATCTCCTCCCATAAATAAAGTTTAGTGGCTTTCCGTTGGTTCTGACTTTATTGCGTTTTCTGTTAAAAAATGGAAGAGCATTTTAAAAATAATTACTTTTATAAAGATAGTTAAACTTATTCAATTACAATATAATACAGTTTAAATTATATATTTTTTATGTCATTAATACGCTTATTTTTATTTAGCTATTTCTTTTATTTATATTTACCAAAAAAAAGTTATACATGACAAAAGACATAATTTTATTCATGATTTTACGACCTTCGCTTTATCATTCATACATCCCCTTGCAAAATAAAAAATACAAAAAGTCAAATCCAAAAAGTTGAATTGTCACAATTGTATTTCACTTTTCTTTCATAAAATTATTATATTCTTTGTTTTAATACGGCAAAAAAGGTAATATATTAAATAAAATCCATAATTTATTCAATTGCTTTTATCGTATAACACATTACGCAGTAACATATAAAATAAACATACACTATTACGTATTATCTCACGTACACAATCACGAAATCACGACACATTTTTACAGATGAGTGAAGAAGAAAGGACTTTGGTTGATAATTCAGAGAGCAGTTCGTTCGAAGACTTGTTGTCGGCAGCAGCGCATGAGATTGAAGAGGCGAAGATTGCGGAGGCGGCTGCTGCAGAAAAGGAAAAGTCTGCTGAAACGAAAACAGATGAATGGCAGGATCTGTTGGGGTCAGGCGCGCTGCTCAAAAAGGTTACATGAATAAATGAAAAAAACCTTTGTTCTTTACAAAACACAATAGATAATAACAGTCTGCTATAATATGTACAAAACATTTAAAACACCTTAATATTCTCTAAGGGATATTAAAATAAATTTAAATTGTTATTTCTAAGACTAAATTTCTTATTATGTTAACAATTTATATGATTTCGTTACCAGATTGTAAAAGTTGGCAATGATTCGGGCCCTAGACCACAAAGGAGCGACATATGCAGAATTAGCTATGAAATCAAAATACGAGATAGTGGTGAAATTGTGGAGAAGAGGGATCAAGTTAAAATATACTTGGGTGACAATGAGGTAAGAAGTGGGACAAACTTTTATTAATATTTATCATGTCATATGTACATCATAAATTATTTAATTAAGGATATATGTATGTTAAATAGATTTTTATTGAATACTAGTAGCGCCTGGCGGTTTCACCTGCTTAGTTCCCATTCCTGTGGGAATACAGGGATAAAATATAGCTATATCACTAATAAAAAAGCTTTCCATAGGTGAAAGAACTTGTCAAATAGATGCAGTAGTTTTGGATTATTCTATGCTAACAAATTATCAAATCTTTCCTCTTTCCTCTTTTTAATATTAGTACAGATAGATTATATATGGCTTCTGATATCATTTTATAGAAATGCAACTCATGACTGCAGATTGTTTTATGTATGTTATCAAACAATAACAATAGTTGAACAACTTTGTTCTGTCTTAGTTAATTAATAAGGTAAATAAAACAATCATATAATAGAACAAAATAAACATTTACATTACAGAACATTTTCAACTGTTGAAATCTATTTATTGTTAATTTTTTATCACTTTAATTTTATTTGTCACTTTATCCTTATTTATGATTTTTTTAGCAATGGGTGTAAATAATATTTCATGCATTAACTTTAACTTAATTGTCATTATTTGTTATAGAAGCCAATTGGGTACTTTATTTTGTTTAGTTTTTTATATGCATTTGTTGGTATTTGATACGGCTATGATGATGACATATTCTTATCAATATTATCTAGTCTTGTGTAATGATAACTGTCACTACTTTCTGTAGTTCAAGTAATGCATCTAATTTATAGGTAGATCACTAGATGTTATTATAAGTGTGTTAATATTATATTTTTATTTATGCATTATGAATTATTTAATTAGTAGATAGATAAATATTAAAAACCGTAGAGCTTGTATGAAAAGGATTATGAATGTTGAAGCAGCGAGTGAGGTGTGTAAGGATCATCTGTCTACTTGAGTCTCTGAATTTTGTCACCTGGACATTGTTCTAGTAGGCCGTTTTTTATAGTTTTTACATAGTTAAATTGACTTGTGCTTACTAACGAATATTTTCTTTAGTAGTATTCTAACATTGATTTATTTCTTCTAGGTCCTGCAAGGCATGGACTTAGCATTAACACTTATGCACGAAGGTGAAGAATGTCTTCTTCAGTTAGGCCCACGATTTGCATATGGTGATACAGGCCTCAAGGCTGGAGAGAGTTTAGGCCTAGTTGGAGAAATTGATGGGCCTAAGTATGAAGGGCCAGCAATAGGCCCGGAGACATGGCTACAAGTCAGGTTAGAGCTTCATGATTGGGACGAAGAGCCTGAACATGAAACCCTGCCTATTGCTGAACGAATGGAAATTGGGTAAGTAGTTGTGGCTTGTGTAAAACTTGTGTAACTTCAAGGCCAAACTGTTTACATTGTATTAGATTGTTTGAAGTTAGATTGACCATGGCACACTGAAGTCACTGATAAATATGTATGATATTAAATTTAGTTTCCTTGATAAATCATGTGACAGGAAATTTAAATATTTATGTAATATATTTATGTTTTTTATTTTTAAATTGTAAAAAAAACATGTTAAATTAGGAATTCAAGAAACATTATTTCGTTTTGAGTTCCTAATTCAATATTTCTTAGTATTAAACAAGAGATTTGTCTTTTACCAATGCACACTTTTTCATCTTTTAAACAATACTTGACTTATGAAAACAATTAAAAATTAATTGATGTCTTACACTGCAACAAGAATGAGTAGTCTAATTTATTCTTAATTGCATCATAAACCTGCCTAGTAGAATCAACATGAGAATAAGACATGTTTTTTTTAAGGTTCATATTTCTTTTGACTAATTTGACTGGCCCGTTGGTCGAGTGGTCAGAGACTTTGGCCACGAAACCAAGGGTCGCAGGTTTCGTGTGATGAACATGGACATTTGTACTTGAGTCATGGATGTTTATAAACATATTTATATCCATAGCACATAATTTGGGACTTGGGAATTGGTGTGTCAGTCTGTAGAATTTATTTATTATTAATTAAGGCTTTTCTTATTTTTTTAATTTATTTTTCTTAACCTAGTATCAGTGGACCTTCTAGAAGTCTGTGACTTAAAAACTAGGTAATTTGTAAAATATCATGAATTCCTACATAATCTGATTTTTTTAATCCTGTGCTCTAATTTTATTTGCAATGACAAAAAGCTGATACTTTGTGCTTAAGAATCATATAAGCAAGGATTCGTCGTATCGTTTAGAAGTTACGAACTACGTCTAAATTTGTTTTATTTGCTGATATATTTCTATTGTATTGTTTGTCTTATAAAGTATGAATCATTATGTAAATATGAAATTAGAAGTCCTTGTTACCTTGACGTAATTTGTACCTACGTCATCATAGTCAGTATTCAAGTGGCAGACTAAAGACGCCTTGTTTAAAAATACCTACATATTTACATACTTTTTATCAAACTTTGGTTTACCACAGTTAAGTGAACATTATGATCGTAAATCGAAAATGTTTAATTATTTTTAAGGGGAATACAACAGTCTGCTTTCTTTTGTTAACTAGCAGCGCCCAGCGGTTTCAACCGCGTAGCTCCCGTTCCCGTGGGAATACGGGGATAAAATATAGCCTATGTTACTCGCCGATAAAGTAACTTTCTATTGGTGAAATAATTTATCAAATCGGTCGTAGTTTTGGAGCCTATTCAACGCAAACAAACAAACAATCAAATGTTTCCTCTTTATAATAGTAGTATGACAAGTTTCGGCAGTGTTTAGGGTCATGGTTTATAAAAAGGCCTTTGAGTCTGCTCACATTAACTATAAGTAACGTCGACAATAGGCAAAATTACTAAAAAATTCTGTTTAATCCGTCAAGTAGATTTAAAAAAATATTGAACACGTATTTTTGTATTTATTTGTTAAACAAACATTGACGAAGATACTAACATTCAAGTTGCGCGTGACGTCACACTTTCGTTAAATTTTTACTAAATAGTGGCGGCGCAAGCCCCCTTAAAAAACTTTGATGCTCTTTATCTTTGTGATTTTTTGTTAATTTGATAAAGTGAAAAATATGTGTCTAGTATTTTTGTATATTCTAACTGACGGACTAAATAGAATTACAGTTTTTTAATGCAGTCATCATTACTATTATTGCCAAAACGCGGAGATGTCTAGAACAGTGGTTGATCCAACTGCGGAATATTTATTCAGTCTGCCCCTTTTATGTATCGTCGCTTAAGTTCTAACACCACGTAACTCAAAATTCACTTGGCTTAGACGGATCTATTTAGGCGAACTAAAAGCACAGGTCTAATATGTATTATAAAAGTAAACTTTTTTTAAAATTTTACTTCTTTATCTACTTAGAAATATATTTTGTTGTTGAGATTTATTCCCTTATAAACTATATAACACAAAATGGTACAATTTTATTGTACTACTAAAAAGTTTACCCTTTTGAGTTACGTGGTGTTAGACCTTAAGCGACGATATGCTGCCCCATATCAAAAGTATGTCACCTTAATAATTATCTCTAAGGTCCGATGATGGCACTATTATCACATACATTTGTGACATTTGACCCTGATCATGAACTGCTGAATTTCTATGAAAACCTTGAGTACAATGCAACCAAGAAAGAAAGATAACGATTATTTGTCTATTAGAAATTCGGATTCGAACATCATCGATCGTCATCGTTTAGCTCGGCTCGGTCGATATGTGTTTAAAATTAGATTTTAAATTCGTTGCGTAATATTGTGCGTGTATGTAAATCCCAGCACGCGCCGCCGCGCCCGCGGCAACTGGTGGTACGGGCGCGGCGAGGCGCAGCTGGCGGTGCAGCTGTACCGGCGCGCGCTGGACGCGCTGGACGAGAGCGAGGGCGGCATCACCACGCCCACGCCCAGCGGCCGCCTCGCGCCCGCCTCCGACGAGCTGCGCGCGCTGCTCGACGAGCGGCTGCGCGTGCACAACAACATGGCCGCCGCGCAGCTCAAGGCTGGCGCCTACGACGCCGCCTTGCAGGTGTGTAAGGATGTATGATGATGTGTCTGGACGAGAGAGAGGGCGGCATCAGCTCAAGGCTGGCGCCTACGACGCCGCCTTGCAGGTGTGTAAGGATGTATGATGATGTGTCTGGACGAGAGAGAGGGCGGCATCAGCTCAAGGCTGGCGCCTATGACGCCGCTTTGCAGGTGGAATAGGTGTTTTGCTTGGGGGGATAGAAGTCTTATGGAATGTAAGCGTTAATGTTGCTAGATTTAGGCATTATTTTTACGAACTCCAATGGCTGCGCGTGTACTATTTTGCCACCGCGCAGTACAAGGGCGGCGCGTATGATGCCGCCTTGGCGATATAGTACTTTTGACTGGCTCGATGGCGCATTAGGCTGACTCTGCCTCATGCGCCAAGAGTTGTGGGTTCGATTCCCACTCAGGACAAATATTCGTGTGATGAATACTTGTGTTTGTTCTGTGTCTGGGTGTTAATATCCAATATTTATTTAAGTATATATTTGTAATACACTGTTGATTCTGATATCCGTAACACAAGTCCTTAAGCTACTTACCACGGAGTCAGATCAATGTATGTGATGTCGTCGGATATTTATTTATTATTTTTACTACTTGCAAAAAAAAATTATGAACGAAAGTGTAAATCCATACTTCCTATCAAATATAAGTTCATCACCAGATATTGTGACGACGCAAATTTAAAAAAATACTTAGCTTTTATGCAGAAGCAAATTATCCGTAAGGCAAAATGTATCACACAGGCCGAGCCCCACCTACTAGTTTGTGTATGTGCGCTGCGCAGGCGGTGACGCGCGTGCTGCAGTGCCAGCCGGACAACGCGAAGGCGCTGTACCGGCAGGCGCGCATCCTGGCGGGCATGGGGCGCAGCGCGGAGGCGCTGGCGGCGGCGCGCGCGGCGGCGGCGGCGGCGCCGGCCGACCCGGCGGCGCGGCGCGAGCTGCTGCGCGCCGAGGAGCGCGCCGCCCGCGAGCGCGACCGCGAGCGCCGCCTGGCGCGGCGCATGCTCGGCGCGCCCGACGCCGCCCGCCCGCCCGCCGCGCCCGACAAGAAGCCCTCGAGGGCTAAGGTCTTCTTCTTGACTATTATTTAGGCTAAATGGGGCTTAAGGTGGTTTGAGTATGTGTGCAATTAATATATAAATTACTGTTTTTTTTTCTGTCAATTACCCCATGTTGGTCTGGGACTTAAAAGTAATCTGCCAACTG